>CM055895.1:48090424-48550556 GCA_029582155.1 Panopea generosa
TGGTAGGTGCATGGAATATGATATAAATATCACAATCGTGTGAGGACGTTATTGAAAATTGTCAACCTGATAATATTAATATTGACCGATGCAACGCCGAGGTCAATATCATTTTACGAAGGTTGATACGATATCGCCCTCACAGGAATGGGATATTTATTTTATTATTTACACAGTAACACGCATCCGTAGATTTATGTCTGTTGTTTTAGGAGCATGTTTCAGCCAAATGTTTTTTGTAGTTTGTCAGCACAATTAGATTATGTATTAGTTGAACAGTCTTTTTATACGTATTCAACAAATACTTATTTTTATCAAATCAAATCTACTATTTTGAATAGATCTATGACAAAAAGATGATTTTAATTGACAATTAACTAATTGTAAAATTTCGATGAATGATTGTTTTTCAGAGATTTATGTTAAAACTTTTTTTATATTTGTCAAATGTCTATATTAAGCTATGATGAAAATTTCATCACAATCAGAAGTTGTTGCAAAATATCTTGTTTTGCTGTTGAATTTGCTTGAAAAGACAGGTAAAATGGCTTTTCCCTTGCCAAATCAAAACTAAATCACAAAGAGGGTTTCATTTAAGAAATGATTTCTCGTTTGAACCGTACACGCATCAAAGTTGCGCATGTGCTATTATATTGCCGGACAGTATTGAAATTATTGAATAGTCGTGTACTGGTGAATTTAACATAGAAACTGAAATTGAGACGTAATAATTTGGAATATTTCATGAAAATTATGAAATATTTACACTTCATAAATAATAGATCATGCATCCTATCAATGTTTTATATACCTGCCATGGAAAATCCCCTGAACTTGCAAATTCACCACCAACAATATAACTGGCCGCCTTTGGTGGTGTGGAACTGAATGACGATTGTCCACAAGTCTGCGCCCTGGCGGCTGTTAAACATATAAGCAATTATTACAGTGTTAGAATATGTTAGGGAAGGGACAATGGAGAAGTCATGGAACTTGCAAACTTAACAACACGTTGGACAATTGAGAGCGTTTTGATAATAAGAATCTTAGGGTCATGCACTTAACTGTAAAGTTCTCGTGTTGCCTTTTCCTAACATTTGCTAACAACAGCATGTTGTCATTGACACTCTGGCGTATTTTCTAACAACAGCATGTTTTCCTTGACACTCTGGCGTATTTTCTATCAACAGCATGTTTTCCTTGACACTCTGGCACATTTTTTATCAACAGCATGTTTTCCTTGACACTCTGGCACATTTTTTATCAACATATCTGACGTATTTTCTATCAACAGCATGTTTTCCTTGACACTCTGGCACATTTTTTATCAACAGCATGTTTTCCTTGACACTCTGGCACATTTTTTATCAACATATCTGACGTATTTTCTATCAACAGCATGTTTTCCTTGACACTCTGGCACATTTTTTATCAACAGCATGTTTTCCTTGAAACTCTGGCGTATTTTCTATCAACAGCATGTTTCCTTGACACTCTTGCACATTGTTTTATCAACAACATGTTTTCCTTGAAACTCTGGCGTATTTTCTATCAACAGCATGTTTTGCTTGACACTCTTGCACATTTTTTTATCAACAGCATGTTTTCCTTGAAACTCTGGCGTATTTTCTATCAACAGCATGTTTTCCTTGACACTCTGGTGTACTTTCTAACAATAGCATGCTTTCCTCGACGCGCAGAAGTATTTTCTATCCATAGAGCATGTTTTCGTTGACGTTTGAATTTGAGGGTCATGTACTTAACTCTAAAGTTCTCGTTTTCCAAACATTTTTTAACAACAGTGTATTCCTTGACGTGTTGAACTGTACATTGGTGCGCGTATTCTATTTTAATGTATTTATCGATTTATGTAAATTAAACTTATATTTATGTATGCTTTCTTTTTATAACTTGTAAATTGATTTCTCTGTGTGTATCAATTAAACACTTTTACATTAAAATATATTGGAATTAGAAATGATATTCTCGCTGGTTATAATTAACTACATGTATTGTGTTTTTAGTAATGTAAATAGATTTCACGAGTGATATCTGAAATGGCATTCTTCTTCATGGCAGCGTGCCGCTCGTGCTCGTACAACTTCAGTGTTCACTTGTTGAAATGAAAAAAAAATATTTCACTGGATCAAACAATTAGTGCGTACTAATTTATTTAAGTTCGATTGCGAAGAAAACTCAAAGCTTATTCGAACAACTCTCGGGTCTGCTTCCTGGTAGAACTGAGTAATGTTGTTTTTATAATTGTTTTATGACATATGTGCCCGTCTTTTTTTTTACATTTGTAACAACTTCTACATGTAGTTTCACATAAGTGACCATTTTCATATTTGGGGGGTGGGGGTCCCACATACGTTTTGCGCGTTTTGTCAAAGATAACACACACTTGCGAAATACATAGAATTCCATCCATGTACCGGAGCATGTATGTTTAAGTTTTTGTTTACACTCGCGCTATGAACTTGTCTTTATGTGAGCAATTTACGAGAGCTATGACGTTTTCCAGATTATAAAATATATTGGGAGATGTGCATACATATTGGGGAATTGTAATTCCACATTTGAATAATGTAGATATATAGGTTTTTTTTTAAAATATAGTTAGATCTAGCTGATATTTAATGAAAATTCTCATATGTCCCTAATATTACCTGCCTGTGTACCCTAACGTCAGTGCTCAATTAGTATTTTATCATTTAATGAAATGACGATTATAAAAACTAATTAAAAACAACTTTTACATTATATTTTCAATGTCAAGATATTTTTGCAGTGAACGTGAAGGCTGTAACGCCGAGATTTGCCCGCAATGCAAAAAAATACGTAAAATACGTCTGTCTGTCTGTCTGTCTGTCTGTCTGTCTGTCTGTCTGTCTGTCTGTCTGTCTGTCTGTCATTTTTTTTTAATTTTCTGTGGACAAAATGCGTCATGCGGACAAAAATTGACGTATTTCTATGTTTTCAGTGGATAAAAACGTCAAGTGGACAAAAAGCACATGTACACACGCCAATTGTATACATAGAATAGTTGAGTAGTACTAGAACATCGTTATTCCAGGCACACTTTTTTTAAGTATGCACGAAACACATTCAACCAAGAAAAATCGCCGAACTCACCATATATTAATCCAAGTATTATAAACACCTTCATGATTGGTGGATATCCGTAATATAACTGCCGGTTGTCACTGTCCCATTTTTATATCATTGGCGTTTGGTGCCAACGTCCTGAAAATGACCGCATATTAAACTTTACTTGGTGGTCATCGTAAATCCAAATAAATTCCGTTTTAGCTTATAAGAGTCAAAAGGTCAAGCCCAAGTTTCAAATATATTTGTTTTGCGTTATTTTGGCATTATGAACACCTGGAAGTTTTATGCATTGTTTTTTTTAATAATAAGCAGGGATACATAAACACAAGATAATATTAAAATTTAATATGGCTGAAAAAGAAATTATATATATTTTACGATACGGCTAGACTGATTGTTTCTGTTAATTTCGCACGCCAAGGCGGTGTTGGAATTCCAATATTGCCCTTCACAATATCCACATGCATTTTAAACAGTTTTATATTGAAATAAAATAGAGTCAAACCTGTGTTAGTGGTCACCTCTTTTAAGCAACCACTTGTTTTAAATAACCACATTAACTCGTATGTACCATTTTCATAATTTTAGTTTTAATCAACATGTATTAAGCAGTAACCTACGTTAAAGGATCACTTTTGCTCTTTCCCTCGAATGGCTGCTTAAGACAGGTTTGACTGTACATATATTGGGAAATATATTTAAAAAAATCTTCATCTGCCCTGACACTGTAGCAGCATATTTTTGGACATAATAATTTCTTGTTAGACGTGTCTGTTGTTGCGTTTGACTCCTCAAATACATTGCAAACATACAACACAACGCTTGGTTTTACCTGGCATCCGATTATATTAAGTGAAGACCGGGTTCGAATCCAGGCTAGACCCGATGGACTTTCAAATAAAACGTTCCGTATTGGATCTACTAATGAAACGGAATTCTGAACTCACTTTTCGATCGAGCTAAAATAAATTAATATAAAGATTATATAAAATAGAAACGGTCTCCATCGCTACATGTTAATGGATTTTTACCAACAAAAAAAAGTCGAAAAAGGGCCATAACGCCTAATAAATTGATGTTGACTAAAAGAGAGTTCGACCAATATTTTATAATTATATAGCCAATTACCAAATAATTCTTAAATGCACATTAGGCTTCCAAGAGAAATTGATCAGAAAGCATTATTTTATCAAAATCCTATAAGAACATATACGAAATTATTGAACAGAAACCAAAATGACGTGGACGAGCGTAGGGCCGCTTATATGGACGGACAAACACACAAACTAACAGACTCGCAGTGGTAACATTTAATGTATCTTCACCACTTTTCCAATGGCGGGGAGGAGGGGGAGAGGGAGGAAGGGTATACTTATGGTAAATCGTGAAACGATTGCATACTTACTGATAACACAGATATCGCCGCAAGTATAACCTATGCAATGCAAGGCTTGGCGAATATTCCTTAAAGGAAATACATTATCTACACACTAGTCTAAATGTGCACATATGCATGCAGACATATCTTTATCAAAATAGAATCACTTTGACCCTGCTGTTTTAGTGTTTATACCGTCATTTCCTTTTACGTATAACTTGTGCCTTGTTCGTGTCGCCGATACCGTTTGCAACCAATGCAGACGAGATTAAACAACGAATACAGGGTATAAATTGTTTGGTTCTCAAGAAGTATATTTTGATAAAAAAGAAAAACACAGACAACACTAGAATTGTGCCACGACTACCCCTGATATGCCTATAGCCGTATTATTAGTAATGTCATTTGACTAGCGTGTATCTTCTACCAGAGATTGAGTTAGCCTGATACATCGGCGGTGATTATATGTATAACTGGACGTCAAACTGATACTTTCTTCTAAGTTTAGCTAAAATCGGTTGATAATTTTAAGAGTAAAAAGTGCTGGCAAGATTTACAACTAAAAATAAAAAAAGGGCCATAAAAAGTCGATAGACCGAACTGCGACTATGACATGCGCAACCAGACTTCATATACTGATACTTCCTGCCGAAAATCGGTTGGAGAAGTTTACGAGAAGTAGAGAAGGGTTACGCTAAACTAAAAGGCATGAAATGTGTCACTGTCACGACGGATATAAATGTCTGAAACGGCTAACCTTTATCACGGAAAAGTTGAAGATATGACTATTTACATAAAATCATGACTCCTAACTCTAAAAGAATCTGAGACAAAGTCACGATAACGACATCGTTCTGGGGGTCAAGACCCGGATGTAAAATTTATGCAAGCATATGCTAAATTATCAGGGACATAGTTTAAAATCCCTAGAGGTCAACTATTATTCTTAGATTGTCCTATTATTGGCATGTGGAGCGCATCGAGACCAGGATCCGAGGGTCATGGGTTCGATCCTCCCTAACTGCTATGTGTAGTGTCCTTGAGCAAGACACCTTTTCCGTTTATGCTTGGTACTGGTTCTACCGAGGATGACTTCGGGCGTGATTTATATAAGTTGTAACTACGTGTTTCCATGACAATCGAAGTAAAATATTTTAAACTAAATCTTAATATACTTACAAGGGCTTTAAATGCTGGTATTCCCTCATAATAGGTCTTGTCTGTTACCAATCGAAATAAAATAAACAAGTTTGAACTATTTTCTTTCTTTTTTTTTTGAATGGAATTTAACGCTATTTTCGACACATTTCATGTTACATATAGCATATCTAGTTTTACGGGCGGAGGAACACCTCAGACTGAGCAGAACAACCATCCTTCCGCAAGTAACTAGCAAACTTTTTCACATACAGTTTTTTTGGAGCGAGCGGGGCTCGAATCTAAGACATTAGCGGTGACAGGTAAGTGATCTTGAGGCGCCTTAGACCACTCGGTCACAGAGGACCCTGTTTACGAATAATGGAAAAAAGAGAAAAGTTTCCGACAATTTTACCATTCTCAATTATCCAGTCAGTGGTCTTCGCAAGCTGTTTTAACTGCCTAACGCTAATTGATACGAAGGACTTATACATAGATATATACAAATCCTTGTTGATACCAATAGAACAAATATGGAGAAAGTTAACTGTCATTGTGTTTATTGGATACTTGCACATCGATGTGGTTCCGATTAAGATGCGAGCCCACCATTGATTTTTGTTCTTTGTTCTATAGTAAATAAAAAAGTTTTTATGCTTGTCTTTCATTGAAGGACCCAATTTGAAGGACCCAATTGAAAGAAGTGAACTTTACATTTTATTGTTTGTGAACCTCTGCTTCACCAAAATATGATAAGAAAAGTAGGGATCGTGTAGCATGTAATATATTTCTTTTCTATACAGTGTGGGGCTTCGAACCCATAATTGGAGGGTCAAGGGTCCGACCCTTCGTCACGGCTGTAAGAACGTGTTTCACAATAGAAATATAATAAATAAGTTTATAACTACACTGTTCACAAAATGAAATACGCCAGGAATCATATAGCGACATACCAATTCACAAGCATCGTTTTGTGTTTCTAAATTCACAATTCAAACATGACAATGATTTCAAAATGTTCAAAATATAATAATCTTTCCATTCAAATAAAAAATGAACATTTACATAAGGAAAATGCATTTCTAAAGAGGGAGCAAAATGAGTATTCAAATTCGTCATTATGCTACCCTTCGGTAGCATTTCCTGTTTCCAGTGGTGATACTATGTCCTAGTCTTGCTCATATGTGACGCTTGCTTTTCTAAAAGACAAACGTCTTGACAAGTCCGGCCGAGAATAAAAATCATTTTTATTTAGCGAAAATCGAATAACATTTTTGATGAATCGGACTTTATCTGATATTTCCATTGTATAAAAAGAGTATCGGTTGGATGTTTATTTCTATATTCATTATTTTTATATTATTAGATATTTTCTATGAGAAAGATCTTGTACAAGATAACTGCCATGATTTCCGTCCAATCAAATATTTTTATTTTTTATCATAACATAACCATTGCAGAAGTGTTTCAGCCAATCAGATCTTACTTACAGATCCAAACGTTTCTTCTGCACAACTTGTCAAGACGCTTGTCTTTTAGAAAAGCAAGCGTCGCATATGATCAAGACTAGCTATGCCCCTATGTTCATTACTTTTAAAAAATGGTATGGTAAAAATAGTTTGATGATACTGCATTTCTACAACTATCAAGGTTAAAGATTAATTCCGCATATTTAATTGTTGGTGTATGTGGAGTGCGTGGTGCAGTTGTAGAGCATTGGACCCAGGATCATGGTTTCGTGAGCTCGGTCCTTTACCACGACTATGTGTGGTGTCCTTGAGCAAGACAATTTATCCGCATATGCTTAGTACGGGTACTACCCAGGATGTCACCGTGCGTAATTGGTGTAAATTATAATAACATGTTTCACAATCGATGTAAAATAAATAAGTTTGAATAAACGGCAATACTCCAAGTGATTGGCGTCCACGGCTGTAAATATGCTTTCTTCCAATAGGGTACATTTTACTAGAATCAAAGGGAAACATAAAAATGAATGCAAGGGTTACTTCCTCAGAGATGCTCTACTATAATTATTATTTTAATATGTCGCTCAAGTCTATTGATTAGATAGTGTGATTGCGTTTAATAACGGTTTGAATATCGTCACCAGCAAAAAAAACAAATGGCTGACAATTTCAACAACGTGTCCTGTATTTGACAGTGAACAGCGCCTATTTTAATGGATTTTGATAGCATTTCTTCCCCGTACTACCTCATATACCGGTAATATGAAAATTGCCATTCTTTAATTCATGTTTTCTTAAATAAGCTTCACCAAAATGGTCTGTGTTTACTTATGAAGTACGTTTTTTTCTGGAAAAAATATTGTTTAAAATATATAATATTTCACTTTGTCCGGCATTTTTTTTGATTTTTCAAGTGTCCGGGGGAAGGTATACATTCACTTTATAAGGATGCTGAATTCCATTTGAAGGGATGTCTTCATTATCTTTAAATTTGACTTTGTTTACATTCTTCAATTTCACAGTTTCAATGCTATCTGAAAATGGAATGATTTATAGATATGGCACAAAATGGGCACTTCTGCCAAATTCAGTCTATTTGTAACCCACTACATGCCTTTTATTACTGAATATTACTTGCTATATGTCTTTGGTAACCTAGAAAAAAACATTTATGCTACACATATTGTAGTTAAAATTAGAAATAAACATCTAGCTTACTACAGCAATCTACAAAATCATATTTAAATAGTTAGTTACAAAAGATATATAGCAAGTAACCACAGTTAACCGCAGTTACCAAAGACATATAGTGGGTTACAAATGGACATACTTGTGCAGAGGTGCACATTTTGGGCCATATATGGCTAGCAACATAAATACAATATCTAGGTGATGTTTATCGCGGCATATAAAGAATGAAAAAAAAAGTCGAAACAACGAAACTACAATGGACTATGGTGAAAGGTCGAAACTACGGACGGTTTTCACCATAGTTTCGTTGTTTCGACTTTACTTAAAATAATAAATATGTGGAGATGGCGCCAAACGGGACACCGTAGATTAAGCTGTCTTTTACAAAAACAAATGGTGATACCAACATTCGTGTATTAAATTGTTATACTGATTTCGATACCCCCATCACATGACCTTTGACCTGTCCCATCCCCCACCCCTACCTTATAATTAATATAATCCTAATCGTTAGTATGATCAGAACGAGATAAAACGATCAGTAAACATTGAGTATACCAGTAAGTAAATCAAACAGTTCAGACGGGCGGACAAGCTGGTTAAATCAGAAAAAGTTTATTTGACACAAAAGTGATTGGAGCATTTGTACTTCATTATAATCATATAGACACGGACTGAGCTTGTCGTCACATGACATACTGATTTTACAGTTGATTTGGTATCCTGATATATTTTAAACACAGACAATATATCAGGTTTATGGGAGCAGCTTACATGTACTGTGGAGCTACCGTTATAAAACAAAATACTGAATGATTCTCCATTCTTATATACGAACGTTTCAGCCAGCGGATTGAGGCCATACAGAAACAAACCTGTTCAACAAAAGAATTCAATACACTGACGGATTAAAACAACTTGGTTCCGGAAGTGGTTTCATTGGAAGTCGAACTTTGGTAATTTAACCACTGTGGCTGTTGTAAATATAAAAAGATAAAACAGCTGTGTATTAAAACAGTAACTAAAGCTATGAAATATAAAAAAACGGATTTTAAATGCCAGACGTGTTTAGAAAAAACTTTGAAAACTGTCATTTTTCTACGCCAAAAAAAATGCGTTATCTCAATTTAGCCGAGCCTTATGCCATAAACATATTTCTGTTTATTTCGCCGTGATCAGGCTTTGCAGTATTAATCACCGCCAAAATGATCATACGCGACAGGGATTACTTTTTATTTCTCAAATTTCAGTTTTACGCAAGCAGAAACAAATCAACCAATACCAATATGGACATTGTATTATGACATTATGAAAAATGCTGCATAAAATACTAAACGCTAAAAGAATATCAATCAAAAGAAGGCGTGTGCATACTGAACGGAACAGCTAACCCGCAATTTTTTTCTCTCAGTATCTTCGTCAAATTATGGAGTAGCGCTATTTGAAGTCTTACATAATGTATTTTTACATAACCTAAATGCTCTTTCTTATTAAAGTCCAAATTTCAAGGAAAGAGCTTTGATACTTTTTGAGAAAATACATAAAATGTCAGTTACATAAAATGACAGGTGGCGGGTTAGCTGTTCCGTTCAGTATATTTTATCAAATACCGGCTATCAGTACTTCATGTAGTTTGATTGACAAACGTATTGACACATGCAGGGGTTAACCTATTTCATATTATTGTTGAATTATATTATTCTGTTAGGTCGCAGAAGTTAATCTTTGGCCTGAATGTAAGACTCGGTTACTGTCATCAAGGGCCTATAGACTAATTGAAATTCCTTGCTGTCATGTCTTCAACAGCTGTGATGTGTCGTATATATTCTCATACAAATCAGCAACTTTCAATCATCCAGGTCACATTGAGTAGGCCTTTATGCATCCTTTATCGCATTATTTCTAGTTCAGATACAAGGTCAGTCTGATAAATATGTGTTTGCTGTTCTAATATCTACTAGCACCATTAGTTTGTACCAATCTATTTAGCTTGATTGCGAAGAAAGGTAAATGCTTATATAAACCGCACTAGAGTCTGCTTCCTGTGTGGAACTAGCCCAGTGGTGTTATTGTGAGGGCACCGAGTCGAACCAATAACCTGTAGGGTGTGCGGCCAATACTTTACCCACTGCACTAACGCCCTTCTTGCTAGCTACCATTCGTAATGCAGTAATTCGTAATCAATTTCAAATATTTGTTTTTTCTATATCATTTCTATACATAAAAAAGACTGAAAAATCAAATCTGGTGAAACTTACACGCTACCCATCTACCCACACACAACATATCTGGGTCAAGATTCGACAAACAAACATTTGTAAATGATGGCAAACTTAAAAAGTAGATAATTTTGTTGAAATAGGTCTAAAATTGGTCTATGTCAAGCGCATGCGTTGGTAAGGGAACTTAGATTTTAGATTAAGTTGTGTGCAAACTTGCGTTTGTCTCTGAGATTTCCTTTGCACAAGGACATTGGATTGTATTGTTTAACAGGTGTATTTACCGTCTTGCTGATCAAATAAGGAACAAGAACTTATAGTCAAGATGAAATATATGTGGCTAAACAAAATGACGAAATTCAGAGGACATTCTTCATCACCAGGAACTGTATTTGGTGTCTATTCCAACACACTTTTGACACTAGTGAACAAGAGAAGAAGAAAGGGTAATAAATAAGTTAATAAATAATTAATGAATAAGCAATGAATGAATGAATAAATAACTGAATAGAAAGATAAATTGATAAAAAAAGACAGATAAATTGATAAAAAAGATAGATAAATAGATGATAGATACATAAATAAATGTATGAATGAATATATAGATAAATTTATGAAAGAAATAAAAAAAAATATATATAGTCAAACCTGTGTAAGCGGTCACCTCTATTAATCAACCACTAGTCTTAAACAGCCACATTTACTATTTCCTGTTTATATGCTTTAAGAGTAAATGAACATGTATTAAGCAACAACCTGTCTTAAAAGGCCACTTTTGCTCTTTCCCTTGGCTGGCTGCTTAAAACAGGTTTGACTGTATATATTATATAGATAAATTGATGGATATACCAGTATGGATGGATGGATGGATGGATGGATGGATGCGCACTCAAGATATCTAATATATTTGAAATTTTAACAAAAAAAGAACACAGGATTTTTTATTTACAAAAAACTAAAACAAGAAAAAGAATTATGCTTTTTACTATTTTATAAATAACTGGAGATAATTATTTGTGAATAAGCAGACATAAATGTACAGACCAGACTACACTACAATGCAAACCAAAGACACAATACTATAGAATCAACCAACCCAATATAACTTGTGACAGCTATAAGCTTAAACAATGGTTTTATGTACAACTCATCTGGACTGTTAGGACAATTTACATACATTAACTGATAACTTGACATGAGTAGGATCTAGTTGAGAGATTCATAATTATTTACATGCTATATAAAGGACAGACATAAAAACCCATTAGATCATGAAGATACAGTGAAAACATAGTAATTTTATTTCATAAAGGGAGATAATAATTTCACAACAATGTTAACCTTATCAGATGCCATTCACAATGTATGATATATATATATATAGAGATAACTATTTGTGAACAACCAGACACATACATAGACAGACAGCTCAATCATTTACAGTTGGAACAGTCTGATTTTATTCAAGTTCTAATAGTAAGATACAGCATATCCAAGTTTAGTTAAAACTTAGCAAAATATAGCTATCAAGCTAGCAAGGAGAAATATTGTACTACTTACTATTCAAGGTCTGTTTTTTTCAAACTAGGAGATCATATGGTCATATATGTAACATGTGAAAGTTTAATTTACTTAGACTAAGTATCTGATAGGAAATAGAACAGTTAATGTTACTGGATTAACAAGATCACATTTCAAGGGCAGATAAATCAGTCAAATACAGTTGGGATTTATTTTTTAGGGTACAACAACCAGAATTTTAACAAGTTTTGAGGTACCACCATCAGAACTTTAGTTGACTTAGCACCCTCCACCACCAGAAAAAACAGGAAATGACACTAAATGTAAGTGTCACATGCCCCCAAATGGTCTGTGAAAATAACGATATATTTTATAATAGGTAGCAATGTATCCATGAATATCAAGTCATGGACTGATGTTTCAGACTAGACACACAATTTCATGGTTTTTTACATTGAAATGTGACCTTGACCTTTGTGTAAACTCGACCATGACAGCTAATGTAAAGGTCTGGGTATTTCTACAGGTAAATGCAGGTGACATGACATGAAATGTTGATCACTTGTATCAAGCTATTTTAAAATCCCTCCATGTAAAACAAAGTTACATACCAGTTCTGGGTCTTAATGCCACACTTCGTCATGTCATGCTGATCAATTGATAAGTTGAGCCAAGTTTTATTGAAATCCATCAAAACAAGAGCTGTCGGAGGGAAAGCGATTGACTATTCAAATATTTTTTACAGAAATACAAATCTGATTGAGACTGATGACAAATCTAAGCAAATAAGATTTATCTATCTTACAAAATTGAGTAGGTCTTATAACTGCAATATCTTGTATGAAGTTTCAATCAAATACAAGCAGTGACTGCTGAATTGTAAAATTTCTAAGTAAAACAAATATTTGTGCAAGCGTTATCTAACTTAGCTATTGTTATAGTGTTGGTGACTGGGAAGGCTTGTGTAAAGTTTTAATCAAATACTTTGAGTGGTTGGTGAGATATGGACTTGATGGTACTTACATGCAAAACTTTAACCAGATTTTCTAAGTCAAACAAGGGCAATAATTTGCATTTTATTCGTGCAAGAGTTATCTAACTTAGTTATAGAAGTAGGGTTGATGACTAAGAAGGCTTGTGTAAAGTTTCAAGTCAATACATGCATTGGTTACTGAGATATGGACTTGATGGTACCTGCATGCAAAACTTTAACCAGATTTTCTAAGTCAAACAAGGGCAATAATTTGCATTATATTGAAGGTGTGACGCCGACGCCTGGACGAGTACTATAATAGCTCTCTTTATTCTCTGAATAGTCGAGCTATAAATAGGGTCCAGATCCGACCCCCCTGAGCATTTCATCTGGAATAGCCCTTACTTAAATTGACATTATTGTCATAACTGGCATAACAAAAAAACCAACAGCAGCAAGTGGTATTCGTAATTTATTGGAATGTACACATAATATTATACATAAACAAGTATCACATCATATTACAATTTTTATTATATGCACATTTATTTGTTCATGCATTCAAAATATTTTCACACACACACACATACATGTACATATATAACTAACATGAGAAACAAAATAACAAACCATGTTTCTGATCCTATATAATGACTATAAAACAATTATCGTATTATAACAAGCATTTAAATTTTTAACAGTAAAATTATACTATTCATTTATTAACTTCATTACCATTCTATTGTTCATATACAATAGAAATGTGTATGCCATCACGATTGCCCCCGCGTTTGATCTTAAACCAATTTTTTACGGGAAATAAAGTAAAAAAGGGGCAATAACTCCTGTAAAGTTTGGCCGCTATTGGCAAATATCAAACTTGGTCTGTAATATATAACAAACCAAATATTGATTACATTTATTGATCAGAAACAATTTTTTACTTCAGACGAACCAACCAATCAACAGACAGGGGTAACACTTCTTTAAGGAAGGGGGTATAAAAATGTTTTTGTCATTATATCATAAACATGTAGGTCATTTAATATGCTTATAACAAAGTAAACAAAAATTAATGTCAGTGAATATAATCTTAGTAGGTACTAAAGGCCATTTTGATAAATTTTCACTGAACAATAGTTTTGAAAACTATATAAAAAATTAAAAAAATATTTACGTGGTGCGTGTCAGTATGTATGCAAACCTTCAATTTCGTTTCTATTCTCAGACTTAAATGTTTAAAAAGCATCCTACTTTGCACATTTGTGCTCATCTATAACAAACCGTGTAATATGCATTTCATTTTCATCAGTTCATACTTTCTATGATAAAAAGAAATCTAAGGAATTTTCAGTTTGTATTCTTGAATATTTTTTTACCCATAGTTCCAAACTGGCATGACACCACTAGTTTTAACATGCAATACATGTAATCTAAATATAATTAAATTATAGCAAAGCATACTATTATACACCAGAAAACAATAAATTGGCATAAATGTGAACTTGTAATAATTGATCCCACAAATATTAAGCAAAAAATAGTAACTTTTAGCTTCTATTTCTATATTTAAATTATCGTAATTTTCCAACTGAACATGTCAATTCAGATCATCAGTCTCACATCATTTAATTCATTAGAAGCTTTATTATATATTACCCTAGACTGATTCAATAAATGTCTCGCGTTTCCTTTTTTTAAAATTGGTTTCAATTGATGCACAAAAATTATGAGAACACATTATTGTACTTATTTACAACTTAAAACATTAAGGAAAATCTGTAAATAGTTTTTCATGGCACATCTGACCTGATCTTTCATTTCAACATCAAAGATGTCGACGGATGATGAATAACAAATTCTATGATAATAGTCAATGATGATAAAAATCATGCTTATGTGCATTACCTTTAGTATGGGCCTCAATCAAAATGGTCTTTGGCCACTAAATGGACTTTGCCCATATTAACAACAAAAAAAGTCCATATATTGTTAAATATGAAGTTTCAGATATAATGATACTTTGAGAATGATATCTTGATATTGTAATAAGTTCCTATACTAGGTGTAAAGATATATCTGATGTGAGAACATAGAAGTAACACACTCTAACATTGCCGTGATTTCATCCCTTTAAAAGCTATAAGACTTTGTCATACTTATATAACATGTGACTCATACTAACACGATAGGTATTCATGACTAGCACACATGAGACTGGTACATTACTGGTATATGACTGGTACACATGTGACTGGTACATTACTGGTATATGACTGGTACACATGAGACTGGTACATTACTGGTATATGACTGGTACACATGTGACTGGTACATTACTGGTTTATGACTGGTACACATGTGACTAGTACTAACATGACTGGCACATATGTGACTGGTACTAACACGACAGGAACACATGTGACTGGTACTAACATGACAAGTACACATGTGACTGGTACTAACATGACTGGCACATATGTGACTGGTACTAACATGACTGGCACATATGTGACTGGTACTAACACGACAGGAACACATGTGACAGGTACTAACATGACAGGAACACATGTGACTGGTACTAACATGACAGGTACACATGTGACTGGTACTTACATGACAGGTACACATGTGACTGGTACTAACATGACTGGTACACATGTGACTGGTACTAACATGACTGGCACATATGTGACTGGTACTTACATGACTGGCACATATGTGACTGGTACTAACATGACAGGAACACATGTGACAGGTACTTACACGACAGGAACACATGTGACTGGTACTAACATGACAGGTACACATGTGACTGGTACTAACATGACTGGTACACATGTGACTAGTACTAACATGACTGGCACATATGTGACTGGTACTTACACGACAGGAACACATGTGACAGGTACTTACACGACAGGAACACATGTGACTGGTACTAACATGACAGGTACACATGTGACTGGTACTAGCATGACTGGTACGCATGTGACTAGTACTAACATGACTGGCACATATGTGACTGGTACTAACACGACAGGAACACATGTGACAGGTACTTACATGAAAGGAACACATGTGACTGGTACTTACATGACAGGTACACATGTGACTGGTACTAACATGACTGGTACACATGTGACTAGTACTAACATGACTGGCACATATGTGACTGGTACTAACATGACTGGCACATATGTGACTGGTACTAACATGACTGGCACATATGTTACTGGTACTAACATGACAGGAACACATGTGACAGGTACTTACACGACAGGAACACATGTGACTGGTACTAACATGACAGATACACATGTGACTGGTACTAACATGACTGGTACATATGTGACTGGTACTAACATGACTGTTACACATGTGACTGATACTAACACGACAGGTACACATGTGACTGACACACACAAGACTGGTACATTACTGGTACATGGCTAGTACACATGTGACTGGCACACACATAACTGGTACATTACTGGAACAAATAATATTGACAAGAAAAACTGAAGTAATGCCATTTAAATTACAAAATACACAAATTAAGGTTTTACACTGCACATGCAAAAAATACAAAAAGGTAAGTTGAGGCCAAACACTATTACACACTAAGTGTATCACAATAATTTACTGATTGTAACATGATAACTGAGGGTAACATGATAGATAATTGAGGATAACACAAGATATATCAGAGGGTAACACAAGAGATAATTGGAACATATGGTCCAGTGGTAGAGCACCGAACCCATGATTGGAGGGAATGAGAGTAGCACTATGGTACTTTGTTGAAAAAAAGAACATATGTGATTAAAGCAACATTGTGTCAATGTCAAGCTCATTTAAGCACAAAGTTGGTTTACACCACAGAGACTATAGTAACAGGGTTGAATTTCATCAACTTAACCTACCCAAGTAAAGACTTTAAAACCATAAAGCATGAAGAAATACAAATTGAAATAAAAGCAACTTAAATGCTTATATAAATACAAATAGTTAATGTTTTTAAGTATCTATTCCAACAAATAATAGTAAAACTATATACTGATATTAATTCCCACCCTTATACTGAATGAGCACAAAAAAACATTACAGTGAAAAGGCACTTGTGACATTTAAAGCTTTAAATGGATAACATGATGAATGTGCAAGGGTCATTCAAATAAGATCAAGTATAATTATAGTACACTGTAGCACCTGTGTTTATTACTGTTAACGTTTGAATTTTTTACATTTCAAATATTTATTTTTCCTCACTGTGTAGCATTTCGCGACTTTTTATTGTG
Organism: Panopea generosa; assembly: GCA_029582155.1. NCBI lineage: Eukaryota > Metazoa > Mollusca > Bivalvia > Adapedonta > Hiatellidae > Panopea > Panopea generosa. The sequence goes on from CM055895.1 coordinate 48,107,725, forward strand.
CCTTTGTGTACATTAAACATTTTCATTAGGGTAAGATTCAAAATTATAAGAGGAAACTAATGGGAATCCCCTTAATGGGAACTAAGGGGAAGCCCCCTTGCTGGGAACTAAGGGTAATCCCCCTTGGTGGGAACCAAGGAGAAGGCCCCTTGTAGCTGTTACCTGCTAAAGCTCTGTTTTCAATTTTAAAGAGGAATTTTTTTAGGATAAAATATCTGATTAAATGCTATATTACAAATAAAGCTATTTTATTGACTTTTTGTTGAGAAACATGTGTTCTTTTCTGCTTCTGTAATGCATGTTTTACAGTCATAATGTAAAGTGTGTTGTCGATTAAATTGCGCCCAACTCTTAATGCTACAACAACAGCTATCCTAAATCTGGTAATCAGCGAAGTGCATTCCGGAACTATCTGGAACTGGTTTCACTAAAATCAATCAGGAATACAACGGTTTATAGACTACCTTTTTAAACACTTATTTCTAGAAAGTAATGCGTGTTGTTGAAATTTGCACTGATTTCTTTGAATTACATGGGTTTCTTTCAGATTAGGTTCAGTTGGATCATTTTGTGGACATAAAATTAAATTATAGCAAAAGCTGTCAGGAGGATTGCCTATTCAAAAATATTTCACATAAAAAATCAAAAGCAATCCCAATATAGGGAGTCTAGCTTCTGAGATACATGCTAAAATAGGAGAAGATCAGAAACATGTAACTAAGTTAAGTTATTGTGATACTGTCTAATGTGTTGAGAGAGTTAAAAATTTTTGCATTTCTGAATGAAACTTGGTATTTTACAAATGTGTCACGTTTCATTTCTTCCAATCATTTATCATTGATATAAACAGTAATTTTCCCGGTTCAAAACAGCTTCTGGTATATGCATTTCAGATCAAGACATCAACATGTTAAGATGCATTTACTTCAGCAGGCTTATTCAATTAATCATGGTTGACCATAGTTTAACATCAAACATGTGCCATAACTATGTCAAAATGAATGAATAAATAAATAAAACATGTACAACAACAGTTATCCATATTCTTTGAATATTCCCGCTAAAAAGCAATTTTTATTCAGAGTATGTAAGAAAACTGTATATTTAATACCTATGTATTGCCCAATGAAAACATGGAAACCTTTGACATAAAAAAAACAACAGGAATATGGAGCTGAAGACCCAAATCCAGGATCAGGCAGCCATGGGAATCAATCCTCCAACACTGCCATGAGTTGTGTCCTTAATCTAGACCGCTTAATCTGCAAATGCTTAGTACTGGTTCTCCCGAGGAAGACATCAAATGTGATTTGACTAAGTTGTAAGACCTTGTTTCACAATCCAAGTAAAATAATTAAGTTTAAAAGACATCTAAGTTGTAAAATCTTATTTCACAATCAATGTAAAATAATCAAGTTAAACAAATCAGAAACATAAAGAATTATGTGGGATATCAACTATGTTATGGATGCAAGTACTATGCTTCAGTTCTTTATTACTCTTCTCCTGTTAAAGAGGTGCACCCACGTTCTAAATACAACTGGAAGGTTTGCCTAATTATATAAATTCTGTACACACTCTTTGTCATTAGAAAGCATTTCATAAACAACATATTAAACTACAATTATTTCAATGGAAAATAGAACAAAACATTATTAATTAGAAACTCTATACGTGAATCTCCATAATCACTAACAGACGTAAATGAATACATTTCAACACCTTAAATAGACAACTCAGTTTTACAATAACATTTATTTATGCTCTTATAACCAAAAGTTAATTAAATAATTTGTCATTAATTAAACTATTTCAAAAAGACACAGATGTCAATGAACCCGAAACTTGAATCAATATCATAATCCTTTACGCTATAACTGAGCCATTATGAAATTGCTTAACACTATGACAACATTGTGATACTACACTATTGCGATACCCCATTGTAATATCAATAAAAGATATTCAATAACGTGTCAACAAAACTTACACTATTTTAGCACATCTATAATCAGTAATATAATTCAGTATCAGCTTTGTGTGAAGATTTTTATCAAATTAAAAACAAATTTTTTTTTTATACTTATTCCTTCTGACATATATGTATTTTTTTTTTGAAATGGGATTTAACTGCCGTTTGCAGAAAATAACAATTTATATGATACTGCATACTAAGTTTTAAATTAATGTAGGAGGACCTCAGAATGAATACAATTAGATTTGAACCACTTTCTGGCTGCAAGTAACTGACAAACTTACTCACATAAAGGTTTTTGAGCAAACTGGGCTCGAATCTACGACCTCAGCAGTGTTATATATTTATGACTTGACTTACCATCAATGTTTTACACATCATTCAACATATCAGCATGAATGATATACAAAGCATATAAAGCAGGTTGACATGGCACTTTCTTCATCCAAAATCTCAATACAGTTCTCATTGTACTCTTACCAGGTCTCACAGCTAAGGTCATAGGTTCAAGTCCTGCTTGCTCTGAAAACTTTATGTGAGAAAGTCTGCCAGTAATTTGCGGAAGAACAGTTGTTCAAATCCACCATGTTGATGCCTGATAGGCTGAAATTTATCATATGAGATAGAAAAAAAAAGGTAAGTGCTTAATTATTTTTAAGCTGAACCTGATAAATTTTAGACTGTCAGCCACTAACGTGGTGTTCTATTTATCATGTCATTATTTGCATGTTTTAATCATTTTTATTTTAAAAAAGCAATAACAAAAGTTGGAACCTACGTCATGCACACCGCTAAATGTGGTACCTGAACGTTGTTTCAAAAGCTAGTTTGCGTGATTTTTCATGTCAATTTTGGGTACAGTTGTAGATTTTTATAGGTCCTACCAACTGTCTGGGTATTACAGGAATCTATTTCACTGATATACAATTCAGTGTGACCTACAAAATACCCGATAACCTAAAAACAGTTGAGCGTCATGTTTGTAACGTTTACATTTAGAATGAAGCCCAACTGTTTTGAGGTAATCTGGAACTGTGTAGATCACATTGATCTATATATCCGTGAAATAGATTCCTCTAATACCCAGACAGTCGGTGGGAACTATAAAATAACGCATGTACCCACAATCTAGACAAAAATCAATTAACCAGCTTTTTGAAACAACCTTCCAGCACCATATTTAGTGGTGCGTTTGATGTAGGTTCTCCCCCCGTGAAGTTAAGCAAACAAACAGATGTATATGTATGTGGTACATTTGCTTGGAAATAGTCCCGAAGCAACAGGGGCCCATTTCACTAATCTTCGGAAGTATTAAGAGTTTTGTTACTTTAAACTTTACACTAAAAACTTTTTGAACTTATGAACATAGTGAAACAGGCCACTGGTTTATGAAGCCCCAATATTGACTATTTATTTTCAGCAAAGCCTGGTGTGTTTGTTTCAAACTTCATTCTTTTAAAAAATGTATATTTTATCTTTAACTGTATGTTTTTTCTAATCATAGAATGACTCCAAACAGGGTACAACTAAGGAAAATGCTCAATTCCCCAATTTTTGTCAAATCTGACATTTAAATATTTTTTTGATGATGAAAGGTATTCTTGTAACACAAAGATATTTATTCTAATCATTGTCTAGTACTTTATGAGTAATATGCATCAATATTGTCTTATGAAAAGAGTGCCTTTACTATAAAAAAAATATGGTATATTTACCTAAAATGGCTTAAAATGTAGAAAAAATGCATTTCTAGCTGTCCATGTACATTTTGATAATGTATTAAGCAAGAAGCATGAAATTGAAAAATAAAACTTTCATTTTTTAAAAGAATAAAGTCTAATTAAATAAAAAAAACATAAAATTTTGCATAAAAAAATAGGGTTTCATTTTCTTTTAACTTTTCAATTCAGTTACAATAATAGTAAAACAATACAAATCACATTCAGTTACTTCCTGTATAAACAGACAACACCAAGTGTGTGCTGATAAACAGACAACACCAAGTGTGTGCTGATAAATAGAGAATACCATGTTAGTGCCTGATAATCTATACTTTATCAGGCGAGGTAGTGAAAAATAATAAAGCAGGAGCCTTGGCGGGTAAATAAACTATGATGTCCTCAATTTGTGTGTTGCTGCAAGATAGACCTTCCCTGCCGATAAAGGAAATGTTTATCTTACCCACGCTTATTATGTAGAATGATACATAATGAAACGATAAAATGCATTAGGAATTGTGATTAAAGAAAAGCTGGTGTACGACAATAAGAAATGTTGGATTAAAAATATGAAGCTGAAATACATGCATAAACATACAGCTATCAAAGCAAGGTTTGATTTTTAATCTAGAAAACATTAAATTAATCTAATAGTAACAAAATGATGATAATTTTATATATTATATAATTATAATTTTCATGCAGTACAAAATTAATAATGTAATGCTCAATAACACTTATGGCAACATGTTTTGACTAAATATATTTACCCGACAAATGACAATGACCCAACTCCACTGTCATGAATAGCTCTACAGAGCTGATAAATTGTGAATAGTTCCACAGAGCAGATAAACTGAGTTATTCTAAAGAATAGATCAGCTGAAAATAGTTCTAAAGAACAGAATAATTATGCATTATTTCGATGAACATTTCAGTTGGGAAAAGTTCCAAAGCACAGATAAACTATGAATAGAATCAAAGCACAGATAAACCATGAATAGTTAAAACATATATTAGCTGTGGAGGACTCTCATAACTATTTTCTCCCTTGAATACTCCAGACCTACAGTTGAAGGAGGTTGAAGTATAACTACAGTGACCTTTCCTAATATTTTTTCAGGATTTTATCTTGCTGTCATTTATTTTTTCCTACAATGTGTTAAATCATAATTCAGTATTTTAGATATAATTACTAAAGAGTTAATGCTAATACCAGATTTAAAGCCAATTCGTTGTCATTTTAGAGTTGATTGGCAGAACCGCATATTATTACTCTAGGAAATGATATGTACCTGTATCACAAAACCATTGAGTTAGAAAAAACCAGCTGGTCAAGGTACTGTTTGTTCAGTGTGTTTTGAATAGAATTGTTACAGCGGAGCCCTATGGAAAATGGAACAGTGGTGTGAGAGGTAAATAATTCCAAAAGCACAGCTCAGCTGCAAATTACTTTCGTAAACTGTGAATAACTTAATTATAGACAGAAGCTTAGAGCCAAAAATCTAACAATTGTGTCGCTTCAATAAATAAGATTGCACCAAACAACTCCAAGAGTCCAAATCTCAATTTTCAAAACATTTTGTGTTATTTTATAATATTATTATTTAAGATTGCACTAGTAGTTCCCAATTATGTGGCCGAGTATCTCTGTAGTAGCACCTCCTGACACGCATCACAGACACGCACGGGCTTGGAGGAAGATGGATGGGGCATCTTGTTATCGGAACACTCTGCACAGAATATATCACCACAGTTCCTACAGTGATGCTGAAATAAAGAATTAAATCAAACGTGTTACTGTGTAATATGTGGCTATATATAACATGGTGAACAATGATGAGATCTGGAGTTCAGCTGAATTTTGTTCTATACTTAGAGAGGGGGGACACAATGATGTTCATTAATTATAAGACACTTGGGCATTGCAAGCAATATAGAAGTCCCTTACCAGTAAGTATTACAAATTCACATTGAATACTTTCCGAGTTCTGACAGGGTCCAGGATTTATGCATAATTTTACCTATATTGTTGCTATAGCAACCACAATTTTTGACTGAAAAAATAAAATGATCCACATTATCTCCCTATTGCCCATTATCCACATTGTTTCATAAATGTAACTTGGATACTTTTTGTGTTACCACAAGATCTATGTATATCTGTAATTTTTCAAATTTTGTTGCTGAAAAAATAAAATGACCTGCATTCTCTTTTCATTGCCCTCCATCCATTGGATACATTTTGAGTTATATTTTGAGTAATCTTTCAGGACGAAAGGGAGGAAGGATGAATGGACACCTGCAGGCAAGACAGACAGATGTAGGGTAAATGTGTTCCCTCTGGTGAAACCATTGGGGGACTCATGAAATAATGACTCTTCTCTCCTATGTACATCAATACTAAACATTATATTTAAACAGTCGTCACCTCTCAAATGATTGTTCATTAAATTAACACAGCATTTCCACCAGCGAGCAGAACTGTTATACACTGGAAACTGAATGTGTCCTATTGCCTAAAGTGTATATTGCCATGTTTATTGGAAACAAGCCTAGCTTTTTTTCTTTTTGAATAGGTTTTGTTTTCAACACATTATGTGCAGCATGTGGTCCAGTGGCAGAGCTTCGAACCCAGAATATGAGTGTCATTGGCTAGATCCACCCCCATGGCTATGTGTGGTGTCCTTTAGCAAGACACGTATTTCACATATGCTTAGTACTGGTCCATCAAGGAAGTCTCCGATAATGATTTGTTTGAGTTGAAACAATTTGTTTCACAATCAAAGTAAAATAAATAATTTAATTATAATAATTTTTGTATGTTATCCAGTTTTTTGGTAGTAGTATGAATGTGAATACCATCCACTTCCTCCTGCAGATAATCGGCAAACACTCTTACAGTTCATTTTTGCACTGAACTGGACTCAAACCTATGACATATGCATAGAGTATGCCTAACCAAAAAACTTTAATTTAAAAGATCTAGTTATTGCCAATTTTTCAATATTTATCAAATATCGTCATCTTTCAAAAACATTATCGCGACAATTTTGCAACTTACTTTCCGTCTCGCCACTGAAAACTGTTTCTCGCACTGTTTACAAATGGTGGCATCTTTATCACTAGCCCAGGAGGCATCTTTACTCGCCATGTGTAGCTCGCGCATATCTTCTACACGCAACTTTGATCTGAAACACAATTAAGTTGAGTTGTGTTTAAAAATTACAATAACGTCACAATAATACGCCAGATTTATGTATTCACTCCTTATGCGCTGTTTCATTATGAAAAGCACTATAAGGCAATGTGTTATATTATACTTCTACCTATCCTTGATAATGCCTAGTTCAACAAGTCAGATCTGAGTATCATAAAAAAACAACATCATGAAATCGGTGATCATCAAGCAGGAGAAATGTTGTAGATTTTGAAATGAAGACTTTTTTATCAATAAATGTGCTTGCCTGAAACAAGGGTAATATTTAAATGACAGGGTCATCTTAAGTTGGACCATACATGTTATCTTGACAAATAACTTCAACTAAGGCAACCTCAACAGGTATAATCTATCCTTGTGACTTACTCACTTGTTCAAGTGGGACCCTAGTTAGTTACTTGCTCAAGTGTGATCCTAGTTACTTACTTGCTCAAGTGCGATCCTGGTGACTTACTCACTTGTTCAAGTGGAACCCTAGTTACTTACTCACTTGTTCAAGTGAAATCCTAGTTACTTACTCACTCAAGTGTGATCCTAGTAACCTACTTGTTCAAGTGAAATCCTAGTTACCTACTTGCTCAAAGTGTGATCCTGGTGACTTACTCACTTGTTAAAGTGTAATCCTAATTACCTACTGCTCAAGTGTGATCCCGGTGACTTACTCACTTGTTCAAGTATAATCCTAGTTACCTACTTGCTCAAGTGTGATCCTGGTGACTTACTCACTTGTTCAAGTGAAATCCTAGTTACTTACTCACTCAAGTGTGATCCTAGTTACCAACTTGTTCAAGTGTGACCCTAGTTACCTACTTGCTCAAGTGAAACCCTAGTTACTTACTCACTCAATCGAAACATAGTTACTTATTGTTCAAGTGGAACCCTTGTTTCTTACTTGCTCAAGTGAAATCCTAGTTACTTACTTGCTCAAGTAAAATCCTAGATACTTACTTGCTCAAATGAAATCCTAATTACTTACTCACTCAAGTGTGATCCTAGTTATTTACTTGCTCAAGTGGGACCCTAGTTACTTACTCGCTCAAGTGAAATCCTAGTTACTTACTTGCTCAACTGAAATCCTAGTTACTTACTTGCTCAAGTGAAATCTTAATTACTTACTAACTCAAGTGTGATCCTAGTTACTTACTTGCTCAAGTGGGACCTTAGTTACTTACTTGCTAAAGTGAAATACTAGTTACTTACTCACTCAAGTGTGATCCTAGTAACTTACTCACTCAAGTGTGATCCCAGTTACTTACTTGCTTAAATGTGATCCTAGTTACTTACTCACTCAAGTGAGATCCTAGTGACTAACTTACTTGTTTAAGTGGGACCCTAGTTACTCACTCACTCAAGCGTGATCCTAGTTACCTACTTGTTCAAGTGTAATCCTAGTTACTTACTCACTTGTTCAAGTGGGACCCTAGTTACTTATTCACTTGTTCAAGTGTGATCCTAGTTACCTACTCTCTAAAGTGTGATCCTAGTTACTTACTCGCTCAAGTGAGATCCTATTTACTTACTCACTTGTTTGAGTGGGACCCTAGTTACTTACTCGCTCAAGTGAGATCCTAGTGACTTACTCACTCGTTCAAGCGGGACCCTTATTACTTACTCGCTCAAGTGTGATCCTAGCTATTTCCTCACTCAAGTGAGATCCTAGTTATTTCCTCACTCAAGTGAGATCCTAGTTATTTTCTCACTCAAGTGAGATCCTAGTTATTACCTCACTCAGGTGAGATCCTAGTTACCTACTCACTCAAGTGTGATCGTAGTTACTTACTCACACTACTCACTCAAGTGAGATCCTAGCTACTTACTCGCTGAGGTGAGATCCTAGTTCAGCTAGTGTTTTCTCTTGCTCCTCACACTGTTTCTGAATCTCCCTGTATTGTTTTTTTAATTGTTCATGATCAGTTTGTAAATTTCTCAACTGTTGCAGTTCATTTTGTAACTGGCTACTTTTTAATTTTTCTTGCTCCAGATTTTTCTGTAGGTTGGCTCTCCATTCTCTTTCTATGCGTAAATCTGTCTCTAAGGCCGTTCTGTTTGGAGGAAAATAACATAGGAAATAAATCCAGCAATGTAATGTAAAGCAGAAGCAGATCCAATCTAGAAAAAAATAAAATAAAATTATTATTAAATTATTCACAGGGGCACACTGCCATCTTGATAAATTTTATGTACTTTATGGATTTATAGTTGAAATAATCTTGTACCAGCATGCAGTTTATCGCAGCTGGATACCTTTTCATGAAAATGAAGAAAAAATAAATAGAAAATGATACTTTTATGAAAATGATAGAAAAAAAAAGAAAAGAGAAGATCAATTTTAAAGTAAATAAAAAAAAAGATTAAACTTTAAAAAAAAATAAACACTATGTAAAATTTTGACCCCATAGAGCAGGTCAATTTTGCTCCAGGGTCATGGTTTTCAATAAATTTGAGAATGTTAACCTGCTCAAAATGTTAAAGGGAGATAATTCTGCCAAAATGCAAGAGTTATGGGTTTTGTCTCTATGTCTGAAATGGCCATAACATTAAAAAATGCAACCCAGAGGTATGGTTCTTGTCTCTATGCTTTCCATTGATGATACTGAACACACATGTGATGGTTCATTCATATCCAATGATAAGATGATGAAATATGTATCTGAAAATCTTTATCTGCTAAAAAACTTCAACCAAATTTTCTAAATCTAAAAGGGCATAATTCTACCAAAATGCAACCCAGAGTTATGATTCCAGTGATGATGCTAAACACACATGTGAAGTTTCATTCATATCTAATGAGTGGTTTCATAGATACCTAACCTGATAAAAAACTTTAATCTGAAATACCAATACCGACACTGACGCCCGGGCGAGTACAACAGCCCCCCTATTGCACGAATAGTAGCGGTTAAAACACAATTTTGGTTTTTGACTTTTCATCAGGTGATGAAAAGTATTAGTATAGTTTAATGTTGCTGAGAAGCACACAAACATAGGTTTTTCATTATTCAATAAAAACTCAATTTTTTTTCCTCCTTAATTGAATAAAATATGTTTCAATATTTTCAATTTATATCGATATCATAGAAAATTAGCAATTGAGGCCCCACATATTTTACAAAACTTGAAATAATTTCTAATAATACAAAGTTTATAGTTATAGACAAGGACTTATTTAGAAGGCTAAGAAGCTTGCATCTCTCTACTAAATGTTGATAAAATAGCAGGCGAAAGATTAAATTCGCAAATCAATCATTCAAATTTCACAGGCAACTGATTTCTTTTACATAACGTATGGTGTATGTAACTTTAGATATTTTATAATGTTTTTAACATGCAAAATAATCTTGAAATTAAAATACATTTAGTTGCAGTATATACATTTTGTTATCATAAGTACTTCAACAATTTTAAACACACTTTGATGGGAATTGTAGAGAATTCCATTGTGCAAAGAAAGAAATTTGATTTGTATTTCTGAGATGAATGGAAGTTAGGATATTTGAAAACGAGAATCGCAAAATTTTGCTGGACTACGTGAGCGTTCATAACAATTCAATCAGTTGCTTTTCCTTCTCTATACAAGTTCTTGATATAAATAACAATGCCAGAGACCTAAGATCTCAAAATGGAAACACTTTCTTAAGTTTACAGGTTGATAAGACATCATTGTATATACATGAGCAAATTTGATTTAAAGATTGCTGTGTCTCCCTTTTGTTTTTAATAATTTTTATAGCTCTAGTTGTATACTTTAAACCTGAACAAAATTAAGAAAAAGAAACTGAATGAACAAGAAAAGAAAAGAAAACTATGGAATGTTTTATGCACCATGTGCCAGACACATGTAATCATTTAGTTACAACAAGTTTGTCCCCTTGCTGCAGGCACAACAGTTTTTAATACCGCACCGTTTATTGTCCTTGTCAGCGAGATTCTGACCCAATTTTCTGGCCGTCTCCTCCGCAGCATGCTTATCACTTTCACTTTGTTTTAACCTGCAAGTAAAACATATACACATGATTGTGTAAATACAGCTGCAGTTCTGTCACATCAGTATGGAATACAAGTTATGGAAGCAGATTCACACAAGCTTCAAAAGCTTTTTTCTATATCCTTTCCACATAATGTGTTAGATGTATGACTTTATTGCTTCATTGTTAAATGTACGCTAAATATATGTACTTATGTGAATAAAATATTGTTTAACCCTTTACTCCATAGATACGCGTTTTCCCGCACCAATCACAAAAGGCTTTTGAAAACAGTGCAGGAAGAGTTCATATTGCTCGTAACAAGCAATCTGAACACTTCCTGCACTGTTTTCCACACTGTCAGTTAATATAAACATAATTCACCCAATAATTTAAAATTCTTCTATATTAGAGGTGTCCAGAGGCGTCTATATTAGAGGTGTCCAAAGGCATCTATATTAGAGGTGTCCAAAGGCCTCTATATTAGAGGTGTCCAAAGGCCTCTATATTAGAGGACTGTGTCCAAAGGCGTCTATATTAGAGGTGTCCAAAGGTGTCTATATTAGAGGTGTCCAAAGGCCTCTATATTAGAGGTGTTCAAAGGCCTCTATATTAGAGGTGTCCAAAGGCGTCTATATTAGAGGTGTCCAAAGGCATCTATATTAGAGGTGTCCAAAGGCCTCTATATTAGAGGTGTCCAAAGGCCTCTATATTAGAGGACTGTGTCCAAAGGCGTCTATATTAGAGGTGTCCAAAGGTGTCTATATTAGAGGTGTCCAAAGGCCTCTATATTAGAGGTGTCCAAAGGCGTCTATATTAGGTGTCCAAAGGTGTCTATATGAAGTAAAGGGTTAAAATAATACAAGTTTGAGATGTTTAGGGAAACTGGGGCCTGCAGCTCAGCTGCTTTGTAAAAGATGATAAAAGAGAATTTCATTTAACTGTCATGAATAATTTATTCCAAATGCAATTGTTGGGTTTACTACTATTAATCCTAAAGTCTTGAAATTTTATTTGTTATTATATAAAGGTGTTAGGTCTAGAATAAGCAACAAAAACACACAATCAGGGTCCTGAAATGACCTCAGGTAGAAAATGCCTACTGCAAATGGATATTGTGATAGATGTGTAATAGTTATAGCAAAGCGTTTAGTCTTTTAAGTGAGCTAAATATTATATCTAAACAAGGTTTCCTAGATATATATAAATATATAAGCAATTAAAGTCTGATTCAAACCAAAAAAATAAAAGAACTTCTTTTGGAGAAACGAGATGATATATGACATTTTTCATAACTGAATCATTTACTGTGAGTTTGACCAGCCTATGGAATTCGTAATTTATAACTTAGTTCTAATAGTCAGATACAACTTTATTGGATTAAAGAGATTAAAGATACCTCATCTGTACATGGTTCCATTGGACTGGTTTTGAAACAATACAAGTTTCATGGTAACATATTATAACACACCAAAGTTGAATTAAAATCCAATGGACAACAGAACTTGGAAAAACGAGATTAAATTCAAGGCCAAATAACTCCATCTGTTTTATTACTTATCTGAGGTCTTATAGTTATATAAAATAAATCTAAGTTTAGTTTTATATAATAAATCTATGTTAAGTTAACATCTGATAAAAATTTAAATTTTTATTTGATTAAGGAGATGTACCTAATACCCCATTTTTCACAACTCAAAGACAGATAACTAAACCAACCTTGGTTTGATCATGACCTGTTATTCAAACTTACCCATGGTATTACAGTTTAATATATATAACATCTCCGAGTTGTATTAAAACCCAACAGAAAATAGAAACTTTATCAGATTAATGAGATTTAATATCCCGTTTCACTATTCAATGGCACCACATCAGACCATGGCTGGACAATGATCTTGTTATCGAAACAATCCGAGATGTTGTGGTTATATAATTTTATAACAAATCCAACTTTGATTAAAGTCGTGTCGAATATAAAGCTTTTTTTGTTTAGTTATTATAAACGAGCTGAACAAGCTAACAGACAGATGCTTGACAGGAGACAACAGCCTATGGCAAGTATTATATAAAAGTGATTGATTGATTGATTGATTGATTGATTGAATATAAAGCGTCATTTTTATGCCCCTGAGGGCTAACAGATGATTAGTTAACCTAACCACTGTTTCCTGGGACCCTAAAAGGTTAACCAGTACTCAAGCACACCAGTCATCATCTCCGCAAGTAACTGATAACTTTCCCCCCTTGAATCAGCGGTGAGAGACAAATGATAATGAGACACTCTATCATATATCAATCATCAAGGAGACTGTTGCCGGGTGGGGATTCGAACTCACAACCACTGGATTGATAGTCAGATGCGTAACCGACTGTGCTAATCAGGCCTGGCTTATATAAAATTGAAGAAAATGATAAACTCACCTTTTCTACTAAGAATCTGCAGATTTTAATTTAGGTATTTGTTTCACTTAGTCTATCACAAAACATAATTTTATGGTCCCCAGGGTTACTTGAATCTGATTAAATTCACAATAATTTGTTACTCAAAGTGCTTGCCACAAGGCACAATTGTATCATCATGGAATTATATTAATTGAGGTGCCAATGTCAAGATTTCTAAACAATAAAACTCCTACAACTAAAATTGAAAACTGTCTATAATAGCCCCCAGAGATGGTTAACACTTTTATACAGATGATATATCACTCGTTTTACTTGTCCTTTTTTTCATCTTCTTTCTATATTAAGAATGTGCTCTAAATATTGGAGACACCAGTGCAATGTGACACACAATGAAATGTATTTAGTTTAAACTTGTTTATTTTACATCGATTCTGAAACCAGTTTAATCACAGCTTATACAAATTACGCTCAAAGTCTTCCAGGGTGAACTAATACCAAGCATATGCGGAAAAAGTATCTTGCTCAAAAACACACACATAGCCATAACCAGGCAGGGGATCTAAACCAAAAGTGTAATAAACCCATGACATAACTTTGATAATAACCTAGTGTTTACCAATACACGTTTAAAATAAATAAGTGTAAACTAAACTTAGACTACAAATCACTCTACAAATGACATTACACATGTACGGATTCTTTACAGAAAGTAGTGAATATAGTTGCAAATGCTTTATTGTTTCTGGTTTCCCCATCATTTACCCCAAGAACTAATGATTTCCGGAAGTTGGAGCTTCGCATGGCTTTCTATGTATCCCATTTCCTATCGTAAATCCTGTTAAAGATTATCATGCACATACTCATCCCTACCGATCTGCTTACATCGGAGAGTTTTCTTCTTATACTTAGTTTTAACACATTTTAACAGAAATATTGGGATGTCTTCCAGGTTTTGGATTTCACTTAGATCTTGTCACCAAGAATAACATAGTTAAACATTGTGTTTTCTTAGTTGTAAACTGGGTTTTGTTTGAAGGTCAGATTTGATCCATGCAATACGCATACTTTACTTGATGGAGAGGAAATGGTGTTTTGCTTCAAAACTAGGGAAGAACTGCCTTTCGTACATGACTTGACAAGTGGGGTAGTAGTGCCTTTTTGGCCACTCATGCCAGAGTTCGAATCCAAACTTCATCCTCTGGTCTCTCAAAATCAACTCTGGATCTACCTATAAAAGGGTCTCCAGAGTGATTTATATAAATTCTGATCTTACTTCGCAGTCTAGCTATATAAATTGTTATAAACTAAACCTATATCATTGCCTGTGTCAAATACCAACATATCTCCAGAGCGTTTTACAAATAGATTTACCATCACTCCCATAGTCACACAGAGGTCATTTACTTCAGGCCTTACTAATTTAACACATTAAAATTTTGACCTGTTTTGATGTTGAACATTTTCACCCTTTCTCTATGTTATTATTTGTTATTTATTTTCCAGTATCGTTTAAAAGTCATTAACTGCTTTCTTCATCTCTCGAATACCATCCATATAAGAAGTTAGGTCAACATCCCTTCATCTCATTTAACAAGCGTGTTATTGTATTCATGTGGTTGGTCTGTTGGTACTCAAGAAAATAACGATGTGTTAATTGCTCACTACAATTTTGCCATTTGCAAACTGTTTTGTTATCTCGTCCACCAAAATCATGTTATAAATGTCAACAAGAACCCAAAGTAAAAGTTGAACGTTGAAACATTTGTTAAGCTGAAGTTGCCTTCTTACAGTGGCCTCACAGAACTTCAAAGTAACAGATCAGTTAAAAATTCTGTAATGATGCGAACAACAAGAAAAATGTTTACTGTGACCATCTGTATTTTGGTTTCATAATCCAAAATCATTTTACTTACGTATGTGAAATGCACAATTTAAGCAGTCGCCAGATAGTCAAAATGATTTCTTTTATGTGGGTGGCCTTGAGGAATGACCTGGCCCTCTGATACATTATCTGCCCTTTCCAGAGCACTAATGCAGTCATTACCTCTAAGCCAGTGGCCAAGACTGTTCAAAGAAGCCGTCCAAATGTGAAGGTTTCTAAACAATACTCAACACTAGTGTCTTTGAATGTACCTGGTTAGTTTTATTGAATTTGTTAGAGGCTGGTCACAAGCAATAAAGGTAGTTTGCTCGAGATTGAAAAGGTTTACAGACACCCTGTGATGTTTATTGACTGACGAACAGATTGGACAGATTGAGGTAGAAGGGCGCATTTGTCAATGATTGAATATGTAGCTGATCCTAATCCAACATATTGGCGTGTGACAAAACAACTTTGATTATTCTTCATTCTGTTAAAAATGTTTATCGTGAAACTAATAATGCTTTTGAATTCTAAATTTATGAAATAATGAATAAGCAACAACTTGTAACTGATAGTTTTGAGACAACAAACACAATTAACACCGGTCCCCCTTAACTTATACATGTATATATACAAGTGTCTGCTGTATTTATCTCTTGAGTTTTGATATTGTATTGCATAGAAATTATATGAATCAGTGCAACAAAGCATTAAAACAATAAAAACATACAGGCATTGTAAGTATTTTTTACATTTTAACCCTTTATTACATATGCATTTTAAGTGGACTCTTCCAAAGTCAAAGCCACACATAGTCAATTTCCGTGAATAGATACATTTTACCTATTTATTTTGATAGAGCAGAAAACAGCGTAGGACCTGTTCTGATTGCTTGTTACGAGCAACAAAACTGGTCCTACACTTTTTTCAAAAGCCTTCTATATTAGAGGTGTCCAAAGGCGTCTATATTAGAGGTGTCCAAAGGCATCTATATGAAGTAAAGAGTTAAATCAATATATATTTTTGCCTATCACTCACTTAAATACTATTACATCTCACGTATTTTAAATTCAATTTATGAACCTTTAACACATTTTGTTAAATTTACAGGGTAAAGAACGCTAAATAATATGAGGTCACATCAGTATTTATTTACATAAAATATTGATTTACCCCACCCACCGTATATTGCATATAAATGATGTTTTGCTCTATATTGTTAGCAACTATTTTTATATGTTTATAAAGATAGTAACTATCATTTTGTAAAATATCTATGAACAAGAAATGTCACTGTTAAGTGTCACATGCCCCCCAAATGGTCTGTGAAAATAAAAATATATGATATGTTATGTTGATCATATGTAGCAAGAATCAACAAAATCCATCAATGCATGACAAAGTTACATGCTGGAAACGAAATCTCACACAAACTCAAAGTGTTGTCAAACAAACTCAAATTGTGACCTTGACCTTTGAGGTATGGGTTTGGGTCTTACTCGCGACAAGTCGTCATGTTATGTTGATCATTTGTAGCAAGTATCCAAAATCCATCTATGCATGACAAAGTTACAGGCCGGAAACGAAATACCGGACAGAAGGACGAACGGACGGACGGACGGACGGATGAACGCTGCGATTACTATATATTCCCAAAAAATTTTTTTTGCAGGGCATAAAAAGTTGGGCAAAATTATAATAGAATATCCAAATTATAGAAATTGTTGCTATTTTTTAAGATTTTAAGTCTTCATTTTGCATATTTTTATATTTTAAAATCTTCTTTCGCAATAAAACCATTAAATTCAACAAGTATAATATATTTTGATAACATTATAGTCATAAAGAGCTATCAAATATCATTAACTACTACAAATATAAAAATAAATAGGGATCTTGTTATTTTTGGCGGCCATCTTGGATTTTCTGCCATTTTTAAGTGGGTCTCGGTGTTAAAATAATCAGTTAACCTTGTTCTATGTTTGTGCCAAGTTTGGTGCTTTTCTCAAAAATGGCACAATTTTTTCACGAAATGGCTCCACTATAAGAGCAAACGTAAATATTAATTATAATATGCTAGTAACTGTATATCATTATAGACATGAACCAGACATAGAGCTTTAGAATATTGTTTTCATAGTCTTTTTTTTTTGGAAAATCACCTTTGAATTATTTTTTTTCAAAAGAATTCACCCCTAGCAAATATCACTACTTACATTAAGAATATCAATATTGAATATATATATGTCTTTTATCATCTAGTCATTGCAACCAGGTTTCAACAAGAAAGTCAGTGAATTCCTGTCCCCACTAAAATGGGTCAATTAAATATCACCACTAAAATGGGTCAATTAAATATCCCCACTAAAATGGATCAATTAAGACATTGACTGTTGATGTAGGTACACAAGTTACAGTACCCAAAATGTGGAAAAACATTGTAAAGTGAAAATATTTTTTTTTCTTTTGTTGGTGGGGTATATGACTGTGTGAGTTAGGGGCGATGGTTGAATAGTAAGTGAACAGGTGAGCAGGATCAAAATTTGGCAGTGTGGGCAGCATGTTGGGCAGGTATGGTGGTGCATAAGAAATGAAAGTAAGAAAAAAGAGTATAAAAAAAAATTTTTTGGAGGGGGTAGGTGACCCGAGTGACCTTGGCCTTTGAGGTTACTGGCCCTTAACAAATAAAGGTCATCATTTCCTCAAAGCCTGTCCCACTATGAAGTTTCAAGATATTACTCAAAATCAGCTAAAGACTAAAAATGAAAAAATTAAAATGAATGTACTGGTAATTCCATTGAAAAAGATGAAAGGACCTTACTCAGTAAAAAATAATTTAATCTGAATGCCAAGATTACTGGCTCACATTCAGACCATGTACGTGCCGTACAGTAAACCTGGGGAAACATGATTGTCAAGTAGAAAATTTATGAAACATTGAAGTTTGTGTCAGATGCAGCCTGGGACCTTACATAAGCATGTTGATGGAAAATGATTTAATGGAGGTTATCATTTACAAACCGTTTTTTGCTGTATGGGTACAAAATACAAAAGATAGGATCAAATTTTATTTTATTTGTTTCAAAATTAATGTTAAACTGTAAAATAATATTTTATGGTTCAGTCTCCAAGATGATACTCAGATATTGTATATATGTTTCAAAGAAAGTTCAAATTCCAATTAAAATGTTATATACATAGATCCCATGTAACATCATCATATCCAGTTTATTTACTTCCAGTCATCATTTTGATTGGCAAATTGAGCTAGAGTAAACATTGACAAAGGGATTCATTTTCTATTTAACCCTTTACTCCATAGATACGCGTTTCCCGCACCAATCACAAAAGGCCATTGAAAACAGTGCAGGAAGAGTTCAGATTGCTCGTAACGAGCAATCTGAACACTTCCTGCACTGTTTTCCACTCTGTCAGTTAATATAAACATGATTCACCCATTGCTGATATGTGGTGAATTAATGCTTTCAATATTAGAGGTGTCCAAAGGCGTCTATATGAAGTAAAGGGTTAAAAGGAGAAATGGTTGTCTCCTGCTGGGTAACAGGTTGTAGTTATTTGGCTGACGGTGTTGTCAAGCATAGTTTTTATATTATACCTACTTAGTCCCAGAGATAGGGGAGTGTTTATTTACTTTTTATGTCCAAAAGGTTTGAGACTTATTTCTAGAGGTAAATTTTACGCTGAGTTTGAAAATCCATTTCTTACTTAGGTACTGCTGTTGGGGCGTTTGGTCACAACTCCAAGATCCAAATATTGAAATTCATGTTATGATATATAAACTGATAGAAAACACTGCAAAGTATTAAAATTTAATTAATTGTGTTGTTGTGGTAGTTGTATGACATATTTTACGGTAAAAAAGAATAAAAATATGGTTGATTCAAATAAAAAAAGTCTTAATAAGGGACTGCCAAAAAAGAAAAAATGACACTTTTTATGCAAATAAACTCATGTTGTTGAATGATTTGGCCTTATTTACATTTATAAATGCTTGTTTCTAGAGGTAAAATGTATGCTGAGGCCAAAAATCTACTTTTTATTAACGGATGTTGGTGCATTTGGTCACAAACTTGACTATTATAGTATTTTTTTCCTGATAATACTCCCATTTAATATTAGCTCCAAGTCTGTATACTATATATGTATAATTTATAATGTTTTGAAACAAAAGGTCCAATCTCATAGTTGAATTATGCAAATATTATTAAAAACAACAAAGCCAGATATATGCAAAGATAAAATTGCGTATATGTAAAAATCATTTTTTTGTCATTTTTGGAACCTATTTTCAAAGGTTAGTTAATGGAGTACTGCAAGAAAACAAAAGTATTGCTAGTGAAATAAACAAGAACCCTGCATGGTTGCCCGAAAATTTAACCCCTACTGGCTTATAAATGAATATGAATATAAATAGAAAAAGTAAGTTATCAAACATATAAAAGCAAAATTAGAAAGTACCATAAATAGTTCCAGGATAGCTGGTTTATATCTCCAAACTAAATTAGAATAATCAGCAATTCAGAACTTGACTGTGGAATTATTTCTGGGCGTCCTTCAGTTGTAACTACATATAGAACAGCTACAGACCCTAAACCGCTCAAGTACCCCAATTGCACGCAAACGGAGTGCACTCAGAGCGTAAGCGGAGCGCGAGCGTAGCGCAGACGGAGCGCGAACGGAGCGCAGATTGAGCACAGACGGAGCGGACATGGACCGTAAGCAAACGCTGGATTTTGAATAATAAACGCACTCCTGAACGCATGAAATAGATTGAGTGCACTCAGACACGCTGAATGCACTCAGATACGCTGTTTACGCTAGACACAGTAAGAAAACTGATAACAGAACTTTTCGTGCGCTACTGAGTGCACTCGTTCATTCAGATATACTCTTTTTTTATTATTTGATCGTGAAGTCGATACTTAAAATCGAGATAAAAATAAATTTTCTTTCAAATGAATATAAACCATGTAGTTAATATAAATGTTTTACTGTAAAACGCATGATAAAACTTATTTTGGTCAACAATTTATCAATTATAACATAAATATCAATATTTAGCTGATCAATACAATAATGTTTAAAACACCTATTATACAATAGACGACACACCATTGGTTATCTACGGTTTCAAGGCTAATTTGCCGTGTTATTTCGATATAAATTAGTTATAGAACATACAAAACATGTACTTTATTTCGATTTAAGCGTATACTGCTCCAAATACAAAAATATCAAAGCATGCGTGAATCAAACAAAACATAGATATGCATAAAATTATATGATTATGATTCTATTTGTTTGGGTATTTCGGCAAAATAAAAATTACCAATTTTCAATTTAATTTGGACTTTAGTTTTATATTTTCCCCAAACATAGTTACACTGAGTTTGTGCTTAGTTATAAACAAATCTACGTAAACTGTTATATTGCAATTAAAGTGGAAACATTATACTCGTGCACATCTCATTAAAAAATAATAATAAATTAATTGTATTCTAAAATATAAAATGGGTCAGTAGTACAGCGGATAGGGTGCTGGCTTCAGACGGCAGAGGTCGCGAGTTTGACCCAGGCTTTACCCGACCTCTCGAAACACATTTCAGTACCAGATCTAATAAGGGAATGCACTGGAGAAAGATATGCATAAGCTCCGAGCTTACTTGACAATCAAGCTAAATTAAATTAATGTAAAATAAATGTATGTATGCCAAATTAACAAGACAGACCGAAATAACACATTAGACATAGGAAATAAAAACTAGCAAACGTAAATTTCTAGGTGACCTTTTTGAGGTTGTGATTTTATATTGACTAAAGAACAGCTTTAGATCATGAGGAAGGTTTAAATAAACAAAAAAGAACATGTATTCACTGCCTATAAAAAAGTAAATATATTGTTTTCCCGCTTTCCTACAAAATCGATACGCCTGATCACGTGCATGTAAGCACGTAACAATTAAGCCACTATAAAAGTTGTGAAAGGGGCAACAAGTAAGAAATGACAACAATAATAATAATAATAATAATAATGATAATAATAATAAAGAAGAAAAAATACTCAGATAATAATAATATGATAATATAATAATATAATAATAAAGTAATATAGCAATAATAACAATAATATTAGTAATTATAGTAATAAATAATAATAAAATATACAATAGATATTAATAATAATGATGATAATAATAAAATTATAAAAAATCTGCATATTTAAGTATTGATTTTGACTATATATTTCTTATCCAATCACATGCCGCGGGTTAAATAAAGATTCATTCATCTTGCACAAATTATAATCAAAATGAAAATTACACACCGGCAGGGTTCGTTGTGATCAATGGACCGATAAATCACCAATAAACTATTTATTGACACACATGTGGTTCTCATCATGCGTATCTGTTTTGATGATTGCCATGCAACTCTGCCTTCATTATAGTAATTTAATTGTTATATTTATTGTGAACGACTGACCAGATGTACATACGCACGTATCCAATATAAAAGCTGTAAACAAATCAATAAGTCAATATGTATATTATAATAATAGCTCCAATGATAATAATATTTCAAAAAAAATAAAACAAATAATGAAAGTAAAAAATAATACAAATAAAATACTACATTTTTACAAGGAATTATTTAAACACATGTCTTTAATTTTTATTAGTTTTAAAATTGTAGGATTGTTTTATTTTGTAAATTAACAATTCTGATCTGTTTTTATACGAAATCGCTATGGCAGCTGTGGTAAAATGACAGCCCTGAATACACATCCCTTTATACGTGTATGTCACACTTTCTACCATTCACTCAGAGCTGGCGTGGGGTTTTCGGTTCGTTAATTTAATGATATTAACATCATGATATTTACATACTAAAGCGTTCTGAAACTTCGAATAACCAATATCTTAAATAATTTTTTTATTTGTTGTTAATTGGCTGGCAGTTTTTCTTTCTTATTTTTTTTCTTTTCAATCACATAATGTTGGCTCAATTAAAATTCATCCATCTGGCACGAATTACAATCAAAATGAAATCATACATATCTTCCGTGGTCAATAGACCGATAAGTCACCGCTTTAGCATATAACCTAATTGACACGGCTCTCACTGGCATGTGACATAACGTAATTAACACCACGGTTGTGTTGCTGCGTGTCATATAATTAGTGGTATAGCACAGTGGGTGTAGTTTCAAACAAGTTAAATATAGTTTGTCATTTTAAATAATATATTAACATAAAGCATACTATCAGTAAAAGAATAATTTGAGAAACCCACTGAAAAAAGTTTATTGCAAGTATATTTATATACATAATGATAACGAAAATAATTATAAAAAACTTAAAATATCAGAATATCTTTTTTTAAGTTTAGTGAAGCCACATTTGGACCCAAATCGAGAAAAAACACTACAAGATTATTATTTTTCAAAAATCATTGATTATAATGTCGAATTGCATCGCACAGATTATAATAAATTTTTCATCACCCATGCAGTGCATATTATTGATTATAAAGCTTATTTTAGTTTGAACATTAACAAAACCAGTGATATATCCACATGTTGTTAAGTCACTGCTTACACTGAGCAGATTTATGGATTATCATAAGGCCAATGAGGTATCAACAGTATGGAATTATTAATTAAATTTAATTATAAATAACAATTTATTTAGTTTATGTTGATGATGTATATGTAAATTTTGTGGACAAACTTTATTGATTTCCTGTAACAAACAGCTTACGGTATATCAAAGAAGATACTGACGCAAACAAACGTCGGTGTCTGGATAACAGAAGCCGGTATAACGTGCGATATTCTTTGATCACCAAGACCACTGATCACATATCAAAACATAGACACTTCCGTTTAACATGCCTACTACCGATACTTGTTCAACCTATCGCCCAGCGGGTGACATAATCTGTAGACAAACAATCGGATTATGAATTAATTTACCTTGACTAAAATCCCATGGATACATTTAATTGCTCCATTGGAACAGATTAAATTAAAAAGTCAATATAGAATCAGTTTAAAGAGTTGAGATGTTGCGATTGGTTATGGGCCGGAAACCGAACTGAGCGGACTGAACGTTGAGTGAACGCTGAACGAAGCGAACGCTAAGAGGAGTATTAAATATAGCACTTAGCTATACAGCGCTCGTGAGCGAATACTTGCGTTTGTGAGTGCATTAAATTAACCGCGTTTAATTGAGTGCACGCAAACGGAGCGCGAACGGAGCGCAAACTAAGCGCGAACGGAGCGCGAACAGAGTGCAAACTGAGCGCAAACGGAGTGCAATTATGGGGTACTTGAGCGGTTTAGGGTCTGTATCCTACTAAGCTTCGAAATGTGACTACTAAACCAAGGAGAATTTGCCCAGGAAAAAACATTTAATCTGAATGCCACATTCAGACTATGTACCTGTTATACAGCAAGTTTCACTTGAATAAGTTTAAAACTGTGGGAGTTGTGTCCGCAAGGTTGTTGGTCCAAATGTGATGTAAAATTTAAATGAAAAGAACAAAAGGCCATATCTCATAAAATTTCATTGCATCTGAACAACAGGCTCTTAAGGCCATGTACCTGCTGTACAGCAAGTTTCACTTGAATAAGTTTAAAAGTGTGAGAGGAGTAGTGTCTGCAAGGCTGCTGGTCATGTGTGGTGTAAAATCAAAGTTAAAATATATATATATCAGCCATAACCTAAGAAAAAAAATTGATTGACAGACAGTTTAACAGACAGACACCATTCAATATCCCTATTTTTTTTTCGAAAAGCTGGGATAATGAAAAATATTAAGTGGTTTCAGAGAAGAAGTCATTCAAGGACAGCAATTAACATATGATGCCTGATACAGCTGGTCACAGGAACAGTCCGGTTTAGCTACGTTAGATGTGCTGAAAACAAAATAAAATAACATTTTAAATTTCATAATTTACCTTTTCTCATTATCCTTAAGCACGGATACAAGTTGGTTAGTCTTCTCCTCCAGTTTTGTAACCATCTCCGTCTTGTGCTTAAGTGATGTGTCACAAGTCTGAAAAAATTAAAAGGAACCTGACTTACAGATTTTATCAGTATTATGATTATTATGATGCAAATTTGGACAATTTGACTTTCACATTATTATTCTTTCTCTCCCAACAAAATATTGCAACCATGTTTAATATCAAAATGATTGTCTTTGTGTGCATCATGTAAATATCTATTTGTTAAATCTACAATTTGCATTTCGTTAAAAATTCAAAGATGCCAACATAACTATTTCAATTAGCTCAATACGTTCAAAGCAGGAAATTAGATCATTTATTTATAAACTACAACCACTGTGAGAATAACCTATCTGGGCTATAATTTGGGAGCGGGGTGGTTGCTTTTATAGAAGTCTTACGGTACATTAATCACTCAGCCAGTGATGCAGATAGACGTGTCAGGAATGAAGATAAATTGGCACAAATCCATCCCCATCTCTATCCTCAGTCCACAGTTTAGCAAGAAATGTTAGTATCTCATTTGAAATATGTTTACCACTCCTGTAACAGTGTCAGAAATGAAGCCAATTTCCAGGGTTAGGGAATAACAACATCGCCAATGGGATAGGAAATTTATAATCTCTCTCATCATTTCTGGTCTATTGTTGCAATCATTCTGAGAGATCAGCGCAACACCATTCTATCAACATAAAAAACAAATAAAGAAACACAGCAGTATTGTGCTGAACCGTCGATTCACTTCATTTCCTGTAATTGTGACCACAAAGCAGTAAAAAACCTCACAAGTTTTACTTTAATAGGGAATTTTGCAATATTATATTGCCTACAGAACTATAACGTGTAGTAATACCATTGTCTAAATAAACTTACATCAGATCTAAGATTCTCTCCATTTTATACCATGAATTGATTTACATTTGCTGGTACATGACGATTCACCTGCCTTGGTTTTTGTCACAGGATTAAAGAATTTTATGTGTAAACAATGTTAGAAAAGATGTATTGTGACACTTGCTCAAGGCCATATGAAATTATTTCGCGTTCACCTGTTTTGGTACGACTACGGAAATTACTGGGAACCGTGAGGTGATGTGACATTGTCGGTATGTTCTCACTGATTACAAGTAAAAATATCCCTGGTACTCGTCAATGTTGAAACAGCCACATCCTGTGACAAACTTGCTTTGTAAAATGCAAATTGATATTTTTTTATTTTAATCTAAGAAAAGCATCCAGGCAATCTAGAATATGGTCGGGTTCTGATTAAATTGCTTTCTTTTATAAACATCGATTCAAAAAAAAAAAAAATCAAAAACCATCTGCATATCAAAAACATAGACTGGTTCTTGTTTTTTATTAGCTTTTATTATTGTTAGTTTAATTATCTAGAATAGTAAATCAATTTTGAGATTGTTTAACAAAAAAAATTATACTGTTTTATTAAGTGTCATAAAACTTTGCTGTATTTATTTTTAATGTGATGTTCCTAAACCCTTCCATTTTCATTTGGAATATCTTGATTACTTTGTGATATGACCTTAATGATTACAGGTCATGAGTTGTTGACTGAACACAAAGCGACATGACAAAATTGCATATACCGGTATCCAAGCTCCAAATTTCATTTGATTTACTTCCATACTTTTGAAGATGTTGCTTCAGACAAGCAAAACCAAATAAACATATATTGTAAAGTACAAAAAGAGAGATAATTGACAAGCTAAACCAAACAAACATTAATGTAAAGTACAAAAAGAGAGATAATTGACAAGCAAAACCAAACAAACATATAATGTAAAGTACAACAAGAAATGTCACTGTTAAGTGTCACATGCCCCCCAAATGGTCTGTGAAAATAACAATATATGATATAATAGGTAGCATCATGTATCCATTAATATCAAGAGTAATGGCCTAATGTTTCAGACTAGACATGCAATTTCATGTTTTTTTTTACATTTAAGCATGACCTTTGTGTAACCTTGACCTTGACATCTGATGTAATGGTCTGGGTATTTCAACAGTTTAATGCAGGTGAAACATTATCATGGCATGCTGATCACTTGTGTCAAGCTTTTTTAAAATCCCTAAATGTAAGTTACAGATCAATTGTTGATCAATTGATAAATTGAGCCAAGTGTTTTTGAAATCCATTCATGTATGATAAAGTTAAAAGACAGACTCGAAATCTTAAACAGATTCAAAGTGTTGTCATACATACACAAAGTGTGACCTTGTTTAGGTTTTACTTATGACACATCGTCATGTCATAAATTGAGTCAAGTTAAAGACAAAGTCACAGACCAGACACGCAATATCAAATAAATTGAAAGTGTGACCTTGACCTTTGAGGAAAGGTTCTGGGTCTTACATTGTGACACTTAATTATGTCATGTTTATCAACTGAGCCAAGTGTTTTTAAAATATATCCATAGATGACAAAGTTATAGATCGGACAAGAAATCTCACACAGACTGAAAGTATTGTCAAACAAACTCAAAGTGTGACCTTGACCTTTGAGGTATGCATGTGGGTCTAACACGTGACATTTTGTAATGTTATGCTGATGAACTGAGCCAACTGTTTTTGAAATTTATCCATAGGTGACAAAGTTTCAGATTGGACACGAAATCTCAGACTGAAAGTGTTATCAATTGTGACCTTGACCTTTAAAGTGGGATTCTGGGTGTTACCTGGACACATCATCATGATATGTTGGTCATTTGTAGCTAGTATTAACAAAATCCATCTATGCATGACAAAGTTAAAGGCCAGACACGAAATCTCAAACAAACTGAAAGTATTGTCAAACAAACTCAAAGTGTGACCTTGACCTTTGAGGTATGTGTATGGGTCTTACTTGTGACATGTTGTCATGTTATGTTGATCATTTGTAGCAAGTATTTATAAAAGCCGTCTATGCGTGACAAAGTTACAGACCGGACACGAAATCTCACACAAACTGAAAGTATTGTCAAACAAACTCAAATTGTGACCTTGACCTTTGAGGTAAGGGTGTAGGTCTTACTTGCAACATGTAATAATGTTATGTTGATCATTTGTAGCACGTATCAACAAAATCCATCTATGCATGACAAAGTTACAGGCTGGAAATGAAATACCGGACGGAAGGACAGACAGACGGATGCTGCGATTACTATGTGCTATGTTAAGTCCAAAAAGGGAGGTAATTGACAAGCAAAACCAAACAAACATATAATGTTAAGTACAAAAAGGGAGGTAATTGACAAGCAAAACCAAACAAACATATAATGTTAAGTACAAAAAGGGAGATAATTGACAAGCAAAACCAAACAAACATATAATGTAAAGTACAAAAAGGGAGATAATTGACAAGCAAAACCAAACAAACATATAATGTAAAGTACAAAAAGGGAGATAATTCTATCATTAGATGGTTCTTTCACTCTGCACTTCCACACATTGCCCCTCAATCTAAGCTTAAGTCAGGTTGGATTCCTGTAAAATTTGATTAAATTTTCTGATATTTCAGAACAACATAACTGGTTAAAGTCCAAACTTTATTTCTTATTTTGTTATTTTGTTACTTCCTCACTAGTTTATCAACTGTGAAACAAAAAAACACAAATATTTATCTTAGAAAACGTTCTCAAAGGTGACAGAAATTTTATATCAAATTTCCAAGTATAGAAATAACCTTATGGGGCTAACAAACACATTATTTTTATATATTTTATGACACTGAGGGGTGTTGGTAAATGCCCTTTGTTAGTAAATCATTCTCAAAGTGAATATCATCTGAACACTTTAAAGTGATAGAAATCACAGATTCTCTTTTATAATGAAGTAATAATCATGCATGTAGTAACTGAGTAATTGGAACATTATATTCTCTGTAATTTAACTGCATCATCTAATATTTGGTTTCATTAATTAATTAACTTTAACCAACACTTTCAGCCAAGGCAGACATTTATGCAGGAGTGGCTAATGTAAAACAGCTGTTTTTCTTTACCTGTTAATAAGGCCATAATAAATTATTTGGAACATTATCAATCTCATCCCCCCCCCCCCTAATTTTTCATGCCCTCCCAACCTTTTTTATTTTTTTTTAAAAAATCCTCCCCCACTTCCCCTTTTAAAAGGGAATTTATCAGGATATTTCAAAATTGTCTAAAAACATTTTTTCCCAATATATCATGCCTATATATACTCACTGACCCCATATTGTCAATTCATTTTTAAGACATTTACAGCATTTTTTCCTGATATACTCCCTTTAAAGTGCTGCTGTATTTGCACAGATCTATGTGAATTTAGAGTGCATGATCTCTTCCCTAAAATTTTACATTTTTGGCAGTTGGAATTTCAACTTTTATTTCAAACTGCATACTATTAACCTTTTTGGAAAATATGATTTTGCCAATTACATCAAGAACTTATATAGAGAAGGAAAAGCAGCTGATCTGGGTGTTATGAGCGCTTGCGTATTCACACAAAATCATGCAAAATCTTGTTTTCATAATTATATTCTAATTTCCATTTGTCTCAAAAATACAAACAAAATTCTACCTTTGCGCAAGGAAAGTACTTAAAATTTTACTTCAAACTGCAATATTTTAAATTCAATATCATTTTGCATGTTTAAAACATTATAAAACATCTAAGATTACATACACTTTACATTTTATGTAAAAAAAATCAGTTGCCTGTGGAATCTTAAGGATTAATTTGCCAAATTATTAATTCTTCGTATGCTATTTTATCAGCATATTGTAGAGAGATACAAGTTTCCTATCCTTCTATACAAGTACCTGGTTACAAGTATCAACAAAACTCTGGTTAAGTATGCAGAATTATAACAAAACAATGCTATGATGACTTTGAAAAATTGGATCTTGTATAGAATTATAAAAAACCTGGCCAAGAGCCATCTTGCAACTTTTATATAGCAATTGGTGATTTAACAATAGGCCCAGGTTGGCCTTAGTCACTCCCCTTATCTCACTTCTTTCTAAACTTTAAATGGACTTCTGGTAAGCCTAGAAAGTAGTTTGAAGTTAGACTAAGTTATACTAAGGTCTACTAAGGTCTTTAATATTTATATTTTCTCAAAGAATAAGATTACCCCCTTATATAAGTTCCTTAAAACAGGCACATCTCAACTGTTATGACTACTGTACACAGAGCTTCACCTCTCAAACTGAATAAAATCATGGTTAAAATGGGTGGGAAAATCATTTTTTTTTTGTTTTCATACATAATTCCAATGTAAAGATTACAAATCTCCATATGGGTGCTCAACAAATCACAGACCATTTGTATAAATTTGAAACCCCTACTTATATAACAAGGATAATTCAAATATGAGCAAAGGGGTAGAGCCACGAACCAATGATATATGCCTAAAAACATAGCTTTTTCTCAAATATATGCATGTAGATATTCAACTTTTATACTATTTTAAACAGAACATTTCTCTAATAGTTGAAAATCAGCAACCCAGTGAATGACATTTTTAACCCGATTACAAATATTTTCCAAACATATCGCCAGACTATTTCTATGGCCTTATATCGAAATGGAACAAACTGAGCAAGATTTTGGGAGAACCTACGTAGAGTCTTTAATTGCTGAAACTGAATAAAACTATGATGAAATGATAAAAAAATTAGAAAAGAAACTTAATGTAAATTTTAGGTCTTTTGTCATTTAAGGACTATAAGAACTGAATTCCGACTATGTAATTTTGTAAAGTCTTTTAAGTCCTAAGGACTATTAGTCCTGAAAAGTTTTTGGCTTAGACCGGCACATCAAATCAGTCTTTACAACTACTAAACATTTTATAAACACATAGCATTATATTATGAACACATAACATTGTATGAACACGTAACCATTGGTAACATTGATGTCCCTGCGCACACTCATAAAACTGCTACAATTTTTTTTTTTTTTATCATACTGATAAAAACTGACAACAAGAGGCCCAAGAGGGCCTGAGGACACTCTACTTGCCATTCATCTGTAAAACAAATTTCTTGTACAGAACCCTTATACAACTCAGCCCCGTGATTTGTCATAACTTCAATCATTCACTCTTGCTTTAGGTTTTAAAAAAAAGTTTTTTTGTACACATGGATGCGAAAATGAAAATAGTCAGTTTTCCCTATAATATTCCTATGTAAAAGTAAAAAACACAATACAGGACCCCAATATATCCCAGCTCCTTGGTTTGCAGACTCGCCAATCCTTGCTAATTTATATAAAATATGAACTAGTTTGACTGAAAGGTTATTGAGAGGAAGCTTTGTGAAAATTCCCAAATGTAACCTTATTGCCCCAACCAACCCCTGGCCCATATGGAAATTCAATCCTCTTTATTGAACAAAATCAGATTTATTGTTACTAGACAACGTTTTAGATCTCAAATTAAACAACATATTTACACAAATGGAAGAAAAAATGAGAATTTTCCATTTTCCCATAGTATTTCTATGTAAAACTCAAAGACCACTTACAGGGCCTCTATACATTCCAGTGCCCCTTGATTTGTACAAACTAAGAACTCTTAATCATACGGATAATTTATATCAAATATGAACAAATTTGACTAACCGGTTGTTGAGAATAAGATTTATGACAACATTCAATTTTAACCATTTTATGACTCCTACCCTGCCCCTTTTAGAAAGTCAATCCTTCGTATTGAACAAAATCTTGTTTGTTATGACTAGAAGATGCTTCAAAACTTTAAAATTTGCTATTTTAACCCTTTAAGCCTATTTTAAACCTTTTTTTACCAACCCTGACCCATTATGGAAAGTCAGTTATCCTAATATTGAACCAAATCTTATTTTCTATGACTAGATGATACTTCAGAATTCATAATGAATAATAATTTTACCTAAATAGATGAAAAAATGAGAATTTCTGTTTACCCATAGTATCCCTATGTAAAGTCCCCTTACAGGGCCCCTATACATATTAGCCCCTAAATTCTTATCTACAATCAAACCCCTATAAATTGGGATAATTTATGCCAAATATGAACAAATCTAACTTATTGGTTCTTAAGAAAACCATTTTTGTACAAATGTAACAGAACTATAGTTGGTTATCATTAGTGAAGTTTTTTAAGTTTTAGACTATTTTTAGTAATGGTGGCCATCTTGAATTTCAGATTGAAAAAAAAATCTTTTGTATAGTCTCCTATGCAATAGAAACATCACTATGAGTTTGAGTTTAATTGACCTAGTGGTTTTAGAGAAAAAAAGCCAGTAGAGCTAAAAACTGATGAAATTTAAAGTCATTGAATTTATTTTCTGTCATTGATGCCATAAAACTAAACACAGGATGTTTTGCAACCATTTAAAAGAGTTATACCCCTTTCAAAAACAGAAGAGAAATTAGGGTGTCAATTTTAAATTACATTTCATAATTATGTGCATCATGTATTCATTTTCCATAAACTGCTAAGTAAAAACATAACTGTATAATAATTATTACCGGTATACATATAAAAGATATATAAAAAATTATCTCCAAACAAACCTTCCCAACTAAAGAAAACATTCACATCTCTGACTAATTTGACTATTTTAAGTTCGTAAAGTTATAATTCTGTATGCCTTATGTCATCATGACAATACGATACTTCAATTTGATCGGCTGTCAGTGATGATCATGATCAAATTTAGCCCACACAGAACTGTCACTTTATATTTGTCGAAAATACCACTTATTTATCCGGTTCCATACATGTTCTTGAGCAATTCTAAGAAAGAAAATGTCTAAGAATAATAGAATAATCTATATAGCCTTCCAGAATAGATATCTTCTTATCTTTAGTAACGTATCCCATTTACACCTTTATCATGGCCAAGGGACTGTATATTAACCTTTAATTTGCTGTATTCTGCCCACTCCTTGTTTTATTGTGTAGATCAGACAGTTACATGTAATTTCAATGAGTTCCAAGCAATATAGAAAAGGGCTATAACTTGGCCAAAAATCACTGCCACTGAATGCCAATGTGATATGAAAAGTCAGGCTTTAGGCTGATCCTTCCCACCAAGTTTCAGAGAATTTTGATTGATGGTTCAATCCAAGATGCATGAAAAAGACTGCAACTCAGCTGAAAATCATTGAACCGGACTACAAATTGGATATGTACATACTGATTCTTCTCATAAAGCTGGGCATGAGTAGCTCATTCAGTAGCATGTCTGAGTATCAATCCATTGGGGTCGTGATCAAGTTCCCTGCCCCGGACACAGTCTCCGTTATAATTGATATATGACATTGCGTCTCTTTATCATTCATCACTCACTGCTGATTCAAGTGGGAAAGTTATCAGTTAATTGAAGATATGGAGTTTGATTAAGGACTGGTAAACCTTCAAGGATCCCAGGAAATAGTGGTTAGGTTAACTGATTACCTGTTAGCATTCAATGGCATAAAAATGACACTAAATATTCAATCAATCAATCCTTCTACGCAAGTTTCATTGAAATGAGAATGTTGATTCAAGAGAAGAATCACGGAAATGATTTTAAAATTCGAAAAATGCAAAGGATCATAACTCCATTAATAATTGCACTGATCCTTTCCCAACAAGTTTCAGCTAAATCCAATAACATAATTTGGACTTCTCTGGACAAGCTTTTAATTTCAAAACATAACAATATAGGTAAAGTAACCTCTAATGGACAAACAAGTTTCTCAACTTGTACAAACTCATTTACTTCCTGTATGAACCCAATGTTAAGTGTATGCTTATAAAAAGCCTTACCTTGGAACACAACAAAAATCCCAGACAGACAGGGGACCGAGCCCACAACCCTCGGACTCTGAGCCTGATACACAACCATGTACATTCAGCACATGACTTTTTGCAATTAGCTACCATTTTAAACACTGCAAATTCCATTGGAACATTTTTACAAAGATTGTAAAATTATGATAATTAACCTTTAACCTTTATCGATGACAATTCACACCATACAGTCTGACAGTCTCCTAGTTTAAAATCACCAAAGTGAGTAATAGTGAGCTCTTACTCGAATAAGAGCGGGGCTGGAATTACTGATCACTTAATCCGGAAAATGTGCTAGTAATGAAAGCATGTTTCAGGATGGTTTCTTTACTGTTTGGAAAAGTAGACTGTGTGTCATATTTTAGTGCAGTACTCATCTATGTAAGTACAATATTTACACAGATAGGGTGGTGTGAAATAATTGCTTTCATTACCAGGTGACAGGTACTGAAAAACAAAAGCGTAAACACAACATTCAGTGTCCAGCAAGGGTCAATACTGACTGTTAAAAATCAAGAAAAAATCTATTCAGTTCATTTAACCCTTTGCTCCATAGATACGCGTTTTCCCGCACCAATCACAGAAGGCTTTTGAAAACAGTGCAGGAAGAGTTCAGATTGCTCGTAACAAGCAATCTGAACACTTCCTGCACTGTTTTCCACTCTGTCAGTTAATATAAACATAATTCACCCATTGCTGATACGTGGTGAATTAATGCCTTCAATTTGACAGAGTCCAAGAAAATGCTTATGGAGCAAAAGGTTAAGGTAGTTTGCAGAGTTCCTATCTGTTTTTTTGACATCTGGCGTAATTTATCGAAAATCTGTACACGTGTTCTATGAAGTGTTTTCGTTTTAGCTTTATCTTTTATAAATATAGCACCACAGTTCTTGCCAACAATACCCCCTAGCGACACATAGTTTTCTGACAATTATTTCAAAATTGTTTTTAATAACCTTTTTTAATTACTTCATTTATTTCCTGTGATGAGATTATAACTTTTATACATATTAAATACTATTGCTACATCCAATCATTACAAATGGGTGGATTTAAATGTGGGTTTAAAAACAACAAAATATGAAAGGAACACTGCAAACTACCTTAAGTCATCTTGGTGAACAACAGTGTAAAAGTATTGCATTCCCACCTACAAGAATTGTTGACAGATAAATAGACAGGCAGACTAAATAATATTGTAACATTTTTATTTCATGTGTCTTAATTCTCTTTTGTCCTGTCCTTTTTAACTATATACATAGATTTTTAGCTACATGGACAAATACAGAATAGATATCACAGAAGTGCAAAGATCAAGTTTTATTGCTCTTAAGGCCATCTGAACCCAATGTGTTTGCTCAGACAGATGGATAGATCCCCAAACAATAGACACTGAGTTGCTATGCAATCCAGTCAAACATGCATTTTTATATGGAAAAATGCATATGCTGAATTTTCTAGGTGCAGAGTTTTAAACTCAATCTAGCCTGTGTGACAAATGAATGGCTTTCAAATATTTTCATCATCCATTATAGTGCTTCCCTAAGGGAAAGATTTTCTGTAACGGTAGACAAACAAAATTGACTTTAAAAACATCTGCATTAAAAATGCAACTTAAAACAGATGATAGGATAATAAAATTACAGCTTTTGATGTTTGAATATTTACCGTCATTTTTATGTCTTCGAGGGCAAACAGAAGATCGCGATCAGTTAACCGCATTTTACAATGATCCTTGAAGATTAACCTTATCCAGTACTAGAGCACACATATCTCTCCACAAGTAACTAATAACTTTCCCATTTGAATCAGGGATGAGAGTTTGATTGAATATTAAGCATCTTTTATATGCCATCAAGGACTAACAGATGATCAGTTAACCTAACCATTCTTTCCTGAATGCTGTATACAAATCATCACGGAGACTGCGGTGATCAGATGGAGATTCAAACTCATTTATCCCTGGATTGATAGTCAGACACGCTACTGGCTGAGCTTACTGGGCCAAAAAATAAACACAAATAAATAAAAATAATTAAAGCATTTTAAAGCCTATTGTAATTATTTTGTCTGCATTTAAAGGGAGTATATCAGGATTTTTCAAAATTTTCAAAATTGATTTAAACATTTTTTCCCAACATATTATGCCTATTAGAGTACTGACTCTGACCCAGTATGGTGAAAAAAAATATCTACTTAAATATGCCAAAATAATAATTGAAAAGGGATTTCCTAACTTGGGCTACACGTCAGGTTATAATCAAGGAGTATTTAAGTGCTGTCTTTTTTTAGAATATGGATTTCATTTAAAGTTTACCACTCTAATTTAGATATCGATTTTGTCATATTTTAGTGGATTTGACATGTAACAAAATCATTCAAATTTTATTTATTGATGATAATGAAATGCTTTTTATCCATTTTAAAAATGATACTATTATCTTTTCAGACAATTACAGTGTTGTTTTTTTTCTGGCTAGACTCCCTTTAAAAGCTCTTTTATAAGTATTTCCATTCTTACTTACTGAGCCAGACTTTAATTTGGATTATTACCAGCAGTGCAATACCACTCCCAGACAAGTCCTAACAAGTTGCACATATCTATGAATAATATTTTCAAATTTATAACTATTAACAAAAAAAACATTTTGGAAACTAATATACCGTAGATGGCAATAAAACGTTTAATCCATTTTAGGAAACGTAAGCACCAGCTACGTAACTAGTGTCTCGATATGGGAATAAAATACAGTGGCATGAATCAAGCTTCAACAGCAGTAATTTTTCCCCAGGGTAGAGACAAAGTTGTACTAATTTCCAGGAGAATATATCAATGTCACGTTGGCAGATGTAGCGTCTCTGTATGGTTACCCACACGAAATGCAAGAGGCTATAAAAGTGAATTGTGGACGTACAAGCACCAGCAACAGTACTCAACTTCTGAAGGTAAGATTTTACTGATATCATTTTTTGAACAACATAATCAGTGTTTTGTATTTATGATTTTGATTGGAATATTTAGATGCTTGTTTCATGGTTCATAGTTTGTGTCAGGTAAGTTTCAAAATATTATGAAATTTACAATGTTGTGTGCCTTTCAGCAGTTATTGTATTCTTTTTATAATTGAATTTTTGAAAAACAGAATTAAAGTTGTCGATTAAATTTTTTTTTTAATTTCTCAATTGTTTGAAATTTTCTAAAAACATTTTTGTTTTTATTAGTAATAATTATCATAACATCAGTATAATATATAAGCTTATATTTTCATTTTGATGATACCAATTTGAGGCGAATGTAACATTTATCAACTAATATAGTATTAAATTATACTTCTTTTAGAGCCCTCGATTCATTGGTGTTTAGTCTTTTGAAACATGATTATATTTTAATAGTCGCATACAGAATAGTTTAAGCATATAAAACTGTTGCAAAGATCAGGGTGAAATGTATTTTTTTGTCTGTATATCATTTATGGTAATTCAAATATTTCAATTATCTCAGTTAAATAGCAATTCCAACAGTTTATATATAATTAAATAGCAGTTCCTACATTTCATATATCGTTAATGACAATTCAAAATTTCATATATCTTTAATGGCAGTTCCATCATTTCATATATTGTTAATGGCAGTTCAAAATTTCATATATCATTAGTGGCAGCTCCAACAATTCATATATCATTAATGGTAGATCTAACATTTCATATATCGTTAATGGCAGTTCCAACATTTCATATACAGTTAATGGCAATTCAAAATTTCATATATCATAAATGGCAGTTCCAACATTTCATATAATGTTAATGGCAGTTCCAACATTTCATTTATTGTTAATGGCAGTTCCAACATTTCATATAATGTTAATGGCAGTTCCAACATTTCATATATTGTTAATGGCAGTTCCAACTTTCATATAATGTTACTGGCAGTTCAAACATTTCATATAATGTTAATGGCAGTTCCAACATTTCATATAATGTTACTGGCAGTTCAAACATTTCATATTTAGTTAATGGCAGTTCCAACATTTCATATATAGTTAATGGCAATTCAAAATTTCATATATCGTTAATGGCAATTCAAACATTTCATATATCGTTAATGGCAGTTCATATATCCTGATATACTTGATTGAAGATAAATGCTTATGTAACTTTTATCTTTTTAATTTTCGACAACATATTCTGCATTTTAATTTTGGGCAATAACATGTATGTTTTTAAAGTTTAATCATAATAACAAGCAAAAATTACAAAATTACAAATCAGGAAGTGTGGGATAGCGATATACAGCATTTCCTGATATACAGCATTTCCCGATATACAGCATTTCCCGGAAGTGACATTTTCTTGCTGGGGGCACACAAAAATGACAAACTTCCAATCTTTAAGAAAAGATTATTTTAAGGCATTAACAAGAGAGTTATTAATATTTAATATTAATTATATTTTTGTAATATGTGTGTATTTAACAGAAAAGTACAAGAGGAAATTTTATTTTTTATTTTAAAAGGAAAATATCATGATTTTTCAAAGTTTAAAATTGCATTTTTTACAATATATCAGGCTTATATAATACTCACTGACCAAATGGACATCTTTTTAAACATGCCAAAATAATAATATAGTGTAAACGAATTTCCCAACTTGGGCTTCACGCCTTGGTTAGACTAACATAGATCTCCCGCTTAAAATTGCAACATATTTTGTGACGTAAATCCTGTGATTTCGTTTTGATTTCCGTTTGATCCCTTATACAGGTTTTCACATTATAAAAAATGTTTTATCTTAGAATGATTCAAACGATGAAGGCCATCAAACAGTATTTAAGTATTGTCTAATTTTAGAATGGAGATTTTATTTCAAGTTTACCACTCCAATTTAAATATTGATTTTGTCATCACTTAATGCACTTTACATACCAATAAAAAAAATAATTACCATTCAGATGTTATTTTTTAGTGATGATGAGATTCTTTTAATCTGTTTTAAAAATATTTTTATTTTTTAAGACAATGCTAGCATTCTCCCTTTAAGATTTACATAAACTTTAGTATGGTAGGAAAGTTGATTAAAATAATACAATTCTAACACTTGTTATTGAATCAGCTAATTTAATATTCTCTTTTGAAGATTAAACTCTCACCAGTTTTCAAACAAAAAGAAACAAAATTACCAAATTAAAACAAGATAGTATAAAATAAAAACAAAAATGTCAAATGTTGTAGCAAGATTATTATTTAAGAATTTCAGAATATGTTTTACAGAACTTACTTTCATCAATAATGTCAGTTAAATACCAAGATAAAATAGACATTTAAAATAATTACAAAGGGAGGCCAAATATTAGGAAGTACCAACATATTGAGATAAAATATTGATTTGAGATAACATATTGATTCAAGTGGATTTTTGTAAATTTTGTATTTACAGATATGATACCGAGAAGAATTGTTTTTCATTTTAATTTAAAGAAAGATTTCAGATGCAAATTTTTCAGCGTTTACCTAGAGGATTACACAGCCTGCTTAAAAGCTGTGGCAGAAATGATAAAGCACTATACAACGACAGTTGAAACTGTTAACAAGTGTTTTAAGGTGCTTTGATATCAAAATTAGAAAAATGAAAAAAAAGTTTCTAGGGCATGGTACGTAAATTTTATTATTCACAGTCATTCAATATGACATACAATGACAGAGTGTGTGAATAAATGAATAAAGAACTGTAATTCATACCAAAACAAAAGCTTTTTTTGAGCTGAGCAAACAGACAGATATCAAAATAACAAAAATGCTCTACTCATGCAAAGAGATTAAAAGAACAAATTAAAAACAAGAGCTGTTGATAGGACAGAACGCTCGACTATTCAAATATTTGTCACAAAAGTACAAATTTGATTGTGACTGATGACAAATCCAAGTAAACAAGAGTTATCTTACTAAACTGAGTAGGTTTTATAACTGCAATACCTTGCATGAAGTTTTAATCCAATAAATGCAGTGGTTGCCGAGTTATAGAATTTCTAATTAAAACAAAGGCCATAATTTGCACACAAAAAATGGCAAGAGTTATTCCACTTGATTCATTTAGTTGGTTTCATGACTTTAATGCACTATGTCAAGTTTCAATCAGATACATAGAGTGGTTGTTGTGATATGGACTTGATGGTTGTTGCACACAAATTTCTAAGTCAAAGAATGGCCATTCTTTTCATTATATTCTTGCAAAAGTTATCTCACCTAGTTTAGTAGGTTTTGGATACTAGGCAGTCTTGTGTGAAGTTTTAACCAGATACATTGAGTTGTTGGTGAGATAAAGCCTTGATAGTATTTGCATACAAATTATTAACCTCGACTCCATCTTGGTCAATAATTCTTTGCTTTGGGTCAATTATATAGTCATTTTCCTTGGATAAATAATTTTATCCAAGGCCACAAAAAAAGGTAGGTAGTTGTATACTGTATTGATGTTTTTACACCTCCAATTACCTGTCATAAATCATAGTACTGCGATACCTTCAATTTCCTGTAAAGAATATCATTATACAGTGACAGCTGTAATGTTTTGTAATTTTAACAAAACCAATATACAAAGCTAAAAAAAAAAGCTGAATTTCTATTTTAAATTCTACAACACTTGTGTGAATATAAAACCTCGCAAACATTATAATTCAAGATTTAAAATTCGCTAAATTTTGACTCAGAAGAAATATCGGCTTTTACAGTATCTGAAAAACTGTCATGCTTCACTTAATTCAACTATTAAAGGTAGTATGTCAGTATTTTGTAACTTTAGTATTCCAAAAAATGTTTTAACTACATGTATTCTATTATTATGGTTAGATATATTCCTGTAAATCTCCTTATTACCATAATGACATCTATTATCACATTTCAAAATAATATTATTGTAAAAGAAGGTACTTATTTAATGGCCACACAGATTAAAGAAAAATAACATTTCAATGTTTATTGGGATGTATCAAATAAATATTTCGATTTGAATTGGAACCGTCTTTGTTGATTCATTTTATCTTTAAAAAAAACAAAAAAATAACAAGGTGAAGTTAAAGCTGCATAATGTTTATTTTTAGAATTGAGATTCCATTAAATGTTATATCACTCTGATTAAAAAAAACTGTTGTCATGTTTTTGTAAACTTAATATTCCAATCTTTCATATTTTAGTTATAAAATGAAAATGAGATATAGTAAAACCTAGGAAAGCAGTCACCTCTATTAAGCAGCCACTTGTCTTATGCAGACAATGATTTGCTATTTCCCATTTCTTTGCTTAATTCAGAGCAAATTAACCAACAATAAGCAACAACCTGTCTTAAAATGCCACTTTTGCTCCTTCCGTTGAGTGGCTGCTTAAGACAGGTTTGACTGTTCCTTACATTTATTTCAAATGTAAATTTCATTTTTTACAATTTTTTAGCAATATTTCCAAACATTGTTTGCAGATTGCCTTTAATACATTCGTCAGTAACTTATCATTGTAACAGTCATGGTGATCCTACTTCTGAATCTGTAACACAAGGTTTAACCAATCACAGCAACACTAATTATCAAAATATAGACAAACATCACAAAAGTTACTCTAATGTAACATTATTAAAATAAATATTACAAATCATAAAAAAAAAGATATCTTCCTTATACATGATAACTCAATATAATGAATAATTAATGACAGTATCTGCATGTGCCTCAAATTTATTCATGAAATTCTATTCCTGGTGAGGCGCCTTTCTGAGAAAACTAACACAGTGTCTCTCGGTAAAGGTCTTGTGAGAGGGATTTATACATTGGCAATAAATTGCGTATTTCCTGCTAATGAAACTTTTATTAATCTGTCAGAACGAGTTAGGGTTTCATCTCAGTTGCTATAAAAATGGACACGTCGGCAACCGAGTCTTCAGAAAGCAACTGGAGCTCAGGCCTGTGGAACTAATCCTTTACCAGATTTGTAAATAGTTACCATAGTAACACGTACGCTTCATTAAAGGTTTGTTAAAAATATATTTTTCATTTGACGTTCGATGTATGAATTTCAAAATTTTAATTGGAGGTAAAAGAATTACAATTAAAAGTTTGAAAATTTTTTAAAATATTGTTGAAATTGTGATTGCGAATTGTGTTTTAATTTAAGATGTTTTTTTAATTGCATGTTATTAATTACCTTAGTAAGTGACAAATATGGTAAGTGAAAATTTATTTCAAATTATTTTGTCTCCATTATTGTAACTCACCATATACATGTAAACAGTTTTAAGACCTGAGCCTCCTGTCTCACTAACATTTTCTTATGTATTACTTAAATATTTAAAAACATTTTTAATTTTGACTGGTTACTTCAATATTATTATCAATATCAATGAAACCAAATGCAGTTTTTCTGGATTCAGTCTAAAATCATGATCATTTGGGTGCTTTTCTTTTATTTATTATTTAAGTATATACTTAAACAGCAGTCAAGTGAAGTAAAACTTTATCCTTAACGTCTCTCTACACAGTTACACCCCTATTTTCCCTGATTCTTACACTTAAAAAAAAAGGCCTATGTACTTTGGTTATGAAATATTTTCAAAATGGTTTATAGTGGTTGTGATTTCTTACTGCAGATGAATAGAGCAAAAGTTGGCAAAGCACATACTGCAATAAGACATCACTGGTGTTAAAAAAAGTGACTTTTATAGAATTCCAACATATGCATGTATTTATGAGCAATTGAGGACTTCTTTTTTTCAAAAAATCTCAGAGTGTCACTTTTTAAAAAAAAAAACAAGCTGGTCAACCTACCAGTTATTGTGCATTTTTATTTGGGTATCCATGATTCCTGCTATGAAAAAAATATACTTTAAAAAAAATTCAATGAGGAATTCTTTTTTTACCACTGAAATCCTAGACCTTATTTTAAATATAAAATAGACTATAAAGGCAATAAGGGAAATTTACTTACTTAGAATATTATGAAGAACATCGAGGGAAAATTGTTACTAATTTTGTTTTAATTGCAGACAATGTGGAAACCAGTAGGGATTAACTTATATTTTAATTCATTTTATATACAAACAAATATATCTAGATATCTAAATATTACAATACCATAGATAAAAAAATAGAATGTTAACAATTAAACAAAAATTGAGTGGTATTAGACAAGAATTGTTTTTCCGACTTATAATCAATTACAAGTTATCAGTGATACAGCTGAACTAAAAATGATGTGCAAGTCAGAATTGCCAGGAATTTCCTCTTTTATTAAACTACTTTATTTAAAATTATGTCTCCTTCTTTATGAAGTTACATTTACATTTTTGTCTGAGTCTTTATTATTTACACGGAGCTTGGATAGTTTGGATATTCAGTTTGTCCAGAACTGCTGCATTGCTGATGACAATGTTAAAGTTTTCAAACCTTTTCATGACACTGCATAAGACCATTATCAATTAATTGTTTCTCATCCATTTTATTCTTAAAAAGAAGGGGGAGAACTTTATTTTTTATTTCAATTTTTTATTTAAACTTTTGTTTTTTTATGAAAATAAAAAGGATCGGGGGCGGCATGAAAATTAAGGGGAAGGCAGGGATGATAATATCAAGCAATTCATTTATTATGGCCTTATGACCGTTATCTACCAGTGACAGGGTGGAAAAGTGATCTAGCATTAAGAATGAGACTTTGATTAAGTCCATTTCGAACCATTTTTTTTAATACTTTTAAGCTTGCAAGAAAAGAAACTTTCATATACCCTGCCTTTAAACAAAAAAAATACACCCAACACGAAGCAACAGTCATTTATATACATGATAAAGATTTTATACGCGATACGACGTAAACTGCGGCAAATCTTTGTGAAAACAATGTGTAAACCCGGAAATTGTGGCGTAATTAAAGGCAGCAACACCTTTTTTTTTTTTTTTTTTCAAAAGTTTCATTTACAATTCTGATTTTCAACGAAGAATTTGTTTAATTTCATTAACTTTCTAAACAGTTATGAAATATATATAGCCTCATTCTGATGTTTATCAAATTTGATGCAAAAAAAAAAAATGTTGTTTAGCATTCTGTTATAAAAATGCTACACAGTAAAATTATATTCGTGCATATAATAGTAAAATTATACCTACAGGTAATATTTCAGTACAATAATGTTTTGAAATCCAGTGAAATTATCAGCATAACAATCAGTCAAAATTCAATGAATTTATCAGCATAACAAAACATGTAGTTGAAATCCAGTGAAACTGCTCTATAACAAATGGTTGAAATCCAATGAATTTATCAAAATAACAAAAAGCTGAAATCCAGTGAATTTATCAGTATAACAAATAGTTGAAATCCAGTGAAATTATCAGTTTAACAAAAAGTTGAAATGTTGTACAATAATCAAACCCAGTGAAATTATCAGTATAACAAATGGTTGAGATCTTGTGAAATTACAAAATCCTTTGAAACTGTCAGTATAACAAATAGTTGAAATCAAGTTAAATTATCAGTATAACAAATAGATGATATCCAGTGAAATTATCAGTATAACAAAAAGATGAAATCCAGTAAAATTACCAGTATGATAAATAGTTGAAATCAAGTGAAATTATCAGTATAACAAATAGTTGAAATCCACTGAATTATCAGAGTGAATATAAAAAATAGTTGAGATCTTGTGAAATTACCAGTATAACAAATAGTTGATATCCAGTGAAATTATCAGTATAACAAATAGATGAAATCCAGTAAAATTACCAGTATAACAAATAGATGAAATCCAGTAAAATTACCAGTCTAACAAATAGTTGAAATCAAGTGAAATTATCAGTTTAACAAAAAGTTTAGATCTTGTAAAATAATCAAACCCAGTGAAATTATCAGTATAACAAATAGTTTAGATCGTGTGAAATTATGAAATCTTTTGAAAACATCATTGCAGGTATAAAAATTATCAGTATAACAAATAGTTGCTATCCAGTAAAGTTTCCATAATAACAAAAATGTTAAAAGTTGAAATCCAGTGAAATTATCAGTAACAAAAGTTGAAATCCAGTAAAATTATCAGTAACAAAAGTTGAAATCCAGTGAAATTATCAGTAATAAAAGTTGAAATCCAGTGAAATTATAAATTAGATATCAGAAGAACAACGTTTTTCGTTGTAAATAAAAATGTTTTACTATAAAAAAAACTGCTATTAAATAAACAAATTTTAAGGCAAAAACTGATT
Source organism: Panopea generosa (assembly GCA_029582155.1). Classification (NCBI taxonomy): domain Eukaryota; kingdom Metazoa; phylum Mollusca; class Bivalvia; order Adapedonta; family Hiatellidae; genus Panopea; species Panopea generosa. The sequence continues at coordinate 48,151,934 of CM055895.1, forward strand.
TTAAATCGGGAAAATCAGTTGCCAAAACAGCAAACATTTTGATATTTTGCAATTACCGGTACTTCTGATTTTAAATTTATAAAATATTGTGATAAAACTTTAAACATTTCTTAATAGTGTATATGCATTTTACACATGTCATAAATCAAATTTTGCTATGAAAATTGCCAATTAAAATCGTTTTTTATGCAATATTTTAAAACAAGAGTTGTCAGAAGACAACAAAGCTCGCCTCTGGGTGTCTAAGTTCAAAAAGGGCCATAACTGTGCCAAAATGCAATCAAGAGTTATGGTTCTTGTCTCTGTGTGTTCCATTGATGATGGTGAACACACATGCAAAGTTTCATTCACACCCAATGAGTGGTTGCATAGATATCTTAAACTTAAACGCAAAAGTTTAACCTGGGTGTCTACAGACGACGACGCCGGGGTCATGGCAATAGCTCTTCTGGACTTCGTCCCAGCAAGCTAAAAAGTATCCTACTGAATTTAATCACTTTTTACCACTAAAAACAGAGTTTTCAGCAATATATACATAATTCATGTTTCAAAAATGGCACATATCTATTTTACTACTTAACAATGTTAACCCAATTTTATCGCCCTTGAAGTGATTTGGAGTTTGTAAAGTAATTAATAACTTTTCTTCATTTTTGAAATATCTATTTTCAGAACAATGAACCACTACACAATCTCCTTCCTGGTGATGGTTGCATTAGCAACCTTTTACAGCACACAAGTTCAAGGTCAGAGCTATCATTTCAGCAATGGCTGGAATCCTGGAAAAAGATCACCAGTGCAGGAACTATGCCACTTTAGATCTGAAGTTAAAGCCTTGATATTCAAATTGATAGAGGTAAGTTTATAAGTCTTCAATAAAAAAAAATAAAACACAATAAACATTCTATCAGATGCCCATGCTTTCATAAATGCCCATCCCCCAATTTTTTTTTCACCAAAAAGTGGATAGTTCTTATAATGATTTTTATCTTTTTTTCCGTGTAATACAATGTTATACAAAAACTGTTCATGCACAATATATCGAAGCTATATAATTTTTGAACTTAACACATTACATGATAACTTTAGATAACATAACATACATACAATGTCTTACAAGTAATATATTAAGGGTGATTTATTATATAAAAAGGAAAATAATAAAAATGGATTAAAGAGAGTAAAGAAGCAGCAAATATAAGAGAAATAGAAATTTACAGATGATAAGATGAGAAGCTGTATGCAGTATAGTTTTTGTTATTTTCCCCATTTGTTTTCGTGTGACTTATCAGCAAGTAAGTTTGTTTTGTTAATTGCAATAAGTTTTTCTGTATATTTACTTGTTTTTTTGTAAAAATGGTATGAATGCTTCAATACTGGGAAGTGTTTTCGTGTATTTATTTTTAAATATAAGGTATTTAACAAGTAATATTATACAGTTCTGAAATTAAAAGTCGATGATTTTCGATAAAAACGTTAATACTTTAACAAGTGTGTCTCTATTAAACACTCAATACTTTTATAAAAAAAGAGCTTTCTACAATTACCCTGAAAATCGGTCTCTGTTTTAAACACCCATGACTGTGTTGATTGTTTATTAAAACATAAAACATTTATAACAACAAGTGTGCCTCTTAAGCACTCAATCCTTTTATAACAACAACCTTTTTGTGACTTCTGCTGGAAATCGGTGCTGATTTTAAATGGCCCCAGTGTAGATTAAATAAAACACAAATACTTTGGTAACAACCTTAGCTTCTAATTTCACTTCAAAAATATAAAAAAAATATATAAGAAAAAAAGTATTTTTTGTGTAGCTAAAGCTGATGCAGAAAAGTGACAAAAAATGCATGATAGCTCTGCAAGCACATGTTTGAAATAAGCGGTCATGATGTATATATGTGTACTGACACAACTCTCACCAGAAGTCTCTTGTTTTGGGCGCTTTTTCATACAACAAAATAATCAGCAGAACTTTCAACAACAAAAAAATTTGTCTGATTTATCCGAAGGTTAACCTCCGCTAAATGCAAACCCATGACTTGTGACGCTGATGTAATTCTCTTGAATGCCCCACTCGTAATAAAATTATTACGGTTCTTGAATATCGTCTAGCTTGTCCGCTAATATGTTGTGTTTTAAACTTCCTGTGAATAATTTCCATGTTACTCTAGACATTAATGCTTTGATTTGAAATTTATAGATGGGCCGTATGATTGTTTATACAGCCGTGATTGCTTCAATCATTATTCAACTGTAATAAAAAAATACGGGGGCATTGAAGTCCGCGGATCATGAAAAGATTTAATCGCAATTATGTTTACAAAGCATGAAAGTCTTTGGGCTATGAAAACATTTAACATTCTTTTATTTCCCACAGGATGAGGTAATACGAATGTTATCCGACCAGACCTGTTATGGGGGAATACCAGCATTTAAAGCCCTTGTAAGTATATTAAGATTTAGTTTAAACTTGTTTTTTTTTTATTTGATGGTGAAGTCATTACAACTTATATGAATCACGCTTAAAGCCTTTCTGGGTAGGACCACGAGTACTTAGCATATTTGGAAAAAATGTCTTGCTTAAGACGCCTCATATAGCTGTAGGGGAAGATCCAACCCATGCTTTTGCTTGGTTCAAAAGAATAATGCGAGAATATTTGTCAGTTACTCGAGCAAGTATTTAGGATGGTTGTTCTACACACTTCATTCTAGTTTAGTTTATACAGTCAAACCTGTGTGAGTGGCCACCTCTATTAAGCAGTCACCTGTCTTAAGCAGCCACATTTGCTATTTCCCATTTCTATACTTTTAGAGCAGATTAACCTGTATTAAGCAACAACCTGTCTTAAAAGGCCACTTTTGCTCCTTCCCTTGACTAGCTGCTTAAGACAGATTTGACTGTACTTAGTTTAGCTCGTCTGTAAAGAAAGCTCACTATGAACCACTCTACAGAGTCCACTTCTTGGGTTACAAAGAACCAGTACTGAGTTTTGATTTTTTTTTTATCAAGCTGAGGCTTGAACCCTCTGCACTCTACCCAGAAGAGGTCTTAATGCCTCCAACAATAAAATTGGATTCACATAAAACATGATTGTAATGTACTGAAAAAATGTTTTGTCCAAGATATTATGGTTATACCACTACTGTGCAAGTTTGGTTATAATCAAATATAAACTGCATGTGCCAGAGTGCACACAACAAATAACTGAATTTTTAACAATACATGTTATTCTAATAAAGCTAAGAAATTAATATTATGTATAAGTTTTAACTTTTAAGGGTCAGTATCAAACAAAATAATGCAATTTTTTATGATTTAAGGGCCATAATTTCATCATTAATTATCTGATTTAACCAGTTCAAAAAATTGCTAAATGATTTTAAAAAAAACAACAAATATTTTATAACTTTATACATGTAGAACCCAGCCATTAAAGCTGCCAACCTTAACATTGTGTCTATACTTCCAGCTGAAGAAAGATCTCGGGTACCCACCTATTGATGAGAGAAAATGAAGAAGCACCACTACCAACAATATAAAACAACACCGGGAACCAGTCATTAAACCACCTCAACAAACAACAGTGATCACTGATCATGTAAAACAAACAAACATTAAAAATGATCATAAAAACAGTGATACTATCTGATCATGTAAAACCAGCAAATAAAAACATTGAACCTATCTGATCAATATATATATATTTACTTAACTTTCCAGAGGCTAATGCAATTTCATCATGACATATTACTGCAGCAAATATGTTAATATTTATGTTTATAACTCAGAATTTCTATAAAATTTCTATATAAAACTAACAGAAAATGATACCAGTGCAGACAGAACTTCCTGAACAGCTTCAGAGAAAACTGTCAATTGTAATCGGTATGGTACACAAAGATCTTCAAACAATCAATTAAGTAGGAAATTTGGAGGAAATCCCAAAAAACATTTTCTGGGATTTGACGCTCAGAGAGATAGTTTGGCAAATTAAAAAAAAGTTCTGAAAAAGAACTTTGATGATTAAAACAGGATCCTGAATAAAAAAAATGTTAAAAATCAAAAATCAAATCAAGTTTCAAAGATTTTATCAACTGAGATTTAATAGGTGAGATCCAAGTATAAGTTTCAGTATGCCCCCCACCCCCACACACCACAACTCGATATAAATACAAGTTTTTAGTATGCCACCACCCCCACAATTTCAAGATTTTACAAACTGTTAAAAGAGAGACTCAAGAAGAAAAGAAAGGTATTAAATTTCTTGAAATCACAGATCAGTTCAAGAAGTTTTAAAAATGGTCTCCAACCTGTTTAAATTCAATGTTATTTTTTTTTTTTTTGGTTTATTAACAGCAACATTAAATCATGGACTAATGTAAGAAACATATATACTCAAGTAAAATAAATAATGCAAACAGCTTAGTGATTTTTAGGCACAATAAGGGCAAATTAACACTTATCTAGTAAAAATAAGATGTCATGAAACACTCCCAGGGTATACGTTTTCAAAGGTTTAATCCTCAGCCACCAAATTCCTAGGTTTTGAGAAAAAGAAACACATGGACATTTGTATAAGGTGTGGGGAAAACCTGTGGAAACTGGTATAAAAACCATGGAAATTTATGATAACCTAAGTATTCAGACATGGAATAAAAACTCAGAAAATATTTCTATACAAACCTTAGAAAATGTATACCAAAGTCTGGAGATTCTTAAAACTTGAAATAATCAACAGAACCCACTGTTGAATTATTGTTGAAAAGGGTCCTTAATAAAGTTTCAGTGAATATGTAAGACTAGGGTCCTTAAAGTTTCAGTGGTTGTGTAAGAGAAAGGTCCTTAATCAATGTAAGAGAAGGGTCCTTAAGAAAGTTTGACTGAATATGTTACAGAGAAGTGTCCTTAATAAAGTTTCAGTGAATATGTAAGAGAAGGGTACTTAATAAAGTTTCAGTGATTATGTAAGAGAAGGGTTCATAATAAAGTTTCAGTGAATATGTAAGAGAAGGGTACTAAATAAAGTTGAAGTGATTATGTAAGAGAAGATTTGAAGATAAATGTGTAAGCTACTCATACACATAAATATAGGTAACAATGGAGGAAATTTGACAGAAAATTTGAAATGACGCCAACTACAATAGAAAGCAATGGAATGAAAAATGCATATGCTACTTTGAAATAAAACACATTGCATTAGATGAATAAAAGAAACAGAAAGAGACAGAACATGTGTTTGACAGAATAGAAGATAATCTTAAAAACTATATTAAAAAGAAATAAATTATACTGAAAAGTAATGAAAAATGTTCTTAAGAAAACAAACTTCAAGAAAACAACAGTTGCAACGGAGAATAATCTCATAAGCTGTATGCTTATAACTGCATACAACATGAAACTTACTTTTGTTATAATCAATTAGTGAACATCTGCTGGATTTAAAACTTTAGTTTTCAAATTTTATTTGTGATAGAAAATTGTATGGTTTATGATCATTGTAACAATATTAAGTATAATTATATTACATGACTTCCTTTAAAACAATAAACAGGTCTGGTTTAAAAAAACTGTGTTTTCATTTCTTTTGATTTCTGTTGCAAAATTGTTTTGCGAGTTTGTGTGTGAAATTGCATACAGCCACGGCACTTTTGCAGGTAACTTGGTAGCTTGAAACTTTTCTCACATAAAGTTTTGTAACCAAAGCAGGCTTGAACCCACAACCCCAGCAGTGGGACTTGGTAAGTGATCTTGAGAAGGTGCTTGGTTTTATGCCTGTTTAATTAACTATGAAGTAAGTTCCTATTATATAACAGTTACAGTATTTTTATCAATTTCAAAATATTCCTGGTTAGAAGCAAAATTGATGGCAATAAAAATCCCAGCCATAAAACCAACATATACCGTCTGAGTGAGGATCAAACCCCCAACCAAAAAAACTTGGGTTTGGCTCTACTTCTACCTCACAAACCTCACTTACATTGTTTGATCAGTCCCCATGATTACTTTTCTGCTGTAATCTTTGTCAGTTTTACTTAAAGTCGGCTGGCCCCGTATTCACAAAATGTCTCAAAATGGAGTATTGACTCTAGCAGGAATTAACTTTTTAATTACATACTGTTTGAATAATATCTGAATTTAAAGAGGCTGAAAACAAACCTAATGTTTACAGTCAAACCTGTTTAAGCAGTCACCTCTATTGAGCAGCCACATTTGCTATTTCCCATTTCTAATTTAACCTGTATTAAGCAACAACATGTCTTAAAATACTACTTTGCTCCTTCCCTTGACTGGTTGCTTAAGACAATCTTGACTGTATCAACATACTTATTGACTGGTACTGGAACTGTTTATAAGTAATAAAATAAATGAACATGAAATTTGAGTTTTAGTGCATGCTCCAGTTGAGACATTTTGACTGCATATTTATTTATTATATTAACATGAACTAAGGCATTGCCTCTCTTGGGGTTGAACTTCAATTTCATAAGTATAGTAAACAAACAAATACTAAATCAACTTTATTGTATTATATTCCCATCACCAGGTACAGTGTAAACAGGAAACAGTTGTTCATTTATTTTCGCAGGCTGGGCATGGATATTTTGTGAGCCATTTACAGGACAAAAATGATACATTACTACACAATAATTACCTATACACACATATATACCTTTGATAACACTATCTACTAAGACAATGAATATTTATATATCTTATTGATGAAAAACGACAGCCTTTTTAATGCCCATTGATTTTACAGCCAACCAAAAAGTGCAAACAACAATCGGAATACTTTTCATTTTATCGGCAATTATTTTGACTGAAAATTTGCAAAACATATTTACTGCATATTAAGCACATTGTCATCTGGCTGGTCATTTTAGTTGTCAATAAAGTTTAATTATTTTATTATTATTACAATAATTGTTTTGAGAAAAGATTGTTTAGCTATATTTTATTTGGAATAACAGTACCAGATGACATATTGATTGAAGGTCGTCGTGATTTTTTTGAAACACACACTTCTCCAGTGATACGGTAATGGGTTCGGATCCAATCCCTATCAATAAGAAACTGTTACTGGAACCAGTCTAAAATTATGATAATCTAGTTGCTTTCCTTACACTGTGTTTTTTAAGAACTTGAGTATTTACTATAGGGCTGTACATTAGCATTTTTTTCATCTGTGATGCGTATCGCGATACTTCATTTTCAGAACGATATGTATTGCCTGTGAAAATTACAGGCAATTTGTATCTTTATTAACAGAGAACAACAGAACTTATTACACTGCAGATGAAATAGTGGGATAGTACCTGATGGGAAGGAGATGCTGTCCACAATATTCATCACGTGTCTAGCCAGTTTATATCCGAAAATTCGTCTTGTTTTTTTAAAAACACATTCTTTTTTGTTTGTTAGTTTTTATTAGCTAGTTCTTTTTGTTTCATAAAGAATGGAATTGTGATGCACGATATCTGACAATCATATTGATGCATTGTAGGTCTAAAGAATGCATTGCATCACAATCTATTGGAAGTTCCATTTAACACCTGATTCACACATCAGCGGAAAGGTGAATCATGATCCGCTGATGTATCGACGAATCGTTACACCTCTAATATACTAAAATGTGTTAGTAACATAAACCAGATCAACTGAGAGCATCAAGAAAATAAGTTTATAGTTTCATGTACAGTCAAATCTGTCTTAAGCAGCCAGTCAAAGGAAGTAAAAAAAGTGGCCTTTTAAAACAGGCTGTTTCTTAATACAGGTTAATTTGCTCTAAAAGCATAGAAATAGGAAATAACAAATGTGGCTGCCTAAGAAAAGTGGCTGCTTAATAGAGATGCAGCTTACAAAGGTTTGACTTTATTTCGTTGATGTGGCTAACAAAGGATCAAGCATACAACCAGAACAGAAGTGTTACGCCAGACAATTACTCCACCAAGGAGCTATCCATCCTGTCCAGTGGCGTAGCTGCCTTTACACCACAACACCCAGGCATGCACATTATCTTTAAAAAGCATCATTATATCTCCTGGTACTGCCCCAAGAATGCTGGAAATGAATCAGATAAACAAACAATTCTGGGGGAGCATTCCCCCATACCTGCTAGAACCTGCAGGGCTTGCACATCATTTTAAGATCAGCTACACTACTGCTGTCTCACACAGACCATGATGATCACATGACAAAAATGAAATAATCTCATTAATAATGCACCAGCCACTATTTCTATCATGGGCCTGGCGACAATCTATTCACAGAAAGTACCATCATTACTACATGTACTGAACTATTTCTGGCTTTCTCCATCTAAATATGCTCATAGTAGTCATCTAATTACATGACACTGGTACATCAAAATCAAATTATTATCTGGGTATATAGTACAGCACATCTTTTTTATTTATATTTCATTTTATGTTTTAAGTGTTAAGTCATAACTCATATGCTTAAACAGCCAATTAAGGGAAGGAGCAAATGTGGCCTTTTAAAAGAGGTTTTCCCTTATTACAGGTTAAATTGCTCTGAATGCTCTGAATGCATAGAAATGAGGAATAGCAAATGGGGCTGTTTAAGACAAGTGGTTATTTACAGTATTTCTAAAACAACTCTTAATTATCTTTGAGCTGTGACAATCAGTGAGGTGTTCCAAATGAAGAATTACTTTGAACTCTGTGTTACTCTATATTGCACAAGATTTTATGATACTGGCCGAAGCTCTTTTATATATTCAATAATAACCATATAAAACACATAACTATAGAACTGTGACATGTTTATAGATAGAAGCAATCACGGTCATTGGATGTCAAATCCAACTCAAGTGTAACACACATCTATATAAATACATTCGTAACATGTACAAGCAATCACAAGTCATTGAATATCAAATCCAACTCATGTGTAACACACACCTATATATATACATTCACAACATGTAGAAGCAATCACAAGCCATTGAACATCAAATCCAACTCAAGTGTAACACACACCTATATAAATACATTCACAACATGTAGAAGCAATCACAAGTCATTGAATATCAAATCCAACTCAAGTGTAACACACACCTATATATATACATTCATAACATGTAGAAGCAATCACAAGTCATTGAACGTCAAATCAAACTCAAGTGTAACACACATCTATATAAATACATTCATAACATGAAGAAGCAATCACAAGACATTGAATATCAAATCCAACTCAAGTGTAACACACACCTATATAAATACATTCATAACATGTAGAAGCAATCACAAGACATTGAATGTCAAATCCAACTCAAGTGTAACACACACCTATATAAATTCATTCGTAACATGTCGAAGCAATCACAAGTCACTGAATGTCAAATCCAACTCAAGTGTAACACACACCTATATAAATACATTCATAACATGTAGAAGCAATCACAAGTCATTGAATATCAAATTCAACTCAAGTGTAACACACACCTATATAAATACATTCATAACATGTAGAAGCAATCACAAGTCATTGAACTTCAAATCTAACTCAAGTGTAACACACACCTATATAAATACATTCATAACATGTAGAAGCAATCACAAGTTATTGAATATCAAATCCAACTCAAGTGTAACACACACCTATATAAATACATTCATATCATGTAGAAGCAATCACAAGTCATTGAATATCAAATCCAACTCAAGTGTAACACACACCTATATAAATTCATTCATAACATGTCGAAGCAATCACAAGTCATTGAATGTCAAATCCAACTCATGTGTAACACACACCTATATAAATTCATTCATAACATGTAGAAGCAATCACAATCCATTGAACATCAAATAAAACTCATGTGTAACACACACCTATAAAAATTCATTCGTAACATGTAGAAGCAATCACAAGTCATTGAATGTCAAATCCAACTCATGTGTAACACACACCTATATAAATTCATTCGTAACATGTCGAAGCAATCACAAGTCATTGAATGTCAAATCCAACTCATGTGTAACACACACATATATATATACATTCATAACATGAAGAAGCAATCACAAGTCATTGAATGTCAAATCCAACTCATGTGTAACACACACCTATATAAATACATTCATAACATGTAGAATCAATCACAAGTCATTGAACGTCAAATCAAACTCAAGTGTAACACACACCTATATATATACATTTGTAACATGTAGAAGCAATCACAAGTCATTGAATGTCAAATCCAACTCATGTGTAACACACACCTATATAAATTTATTTGTAACATGTAGAAGCAATCACAAGTCATTGAATATCAAATCCAACTCATGTGTAACACACACCTATATAAATACATTTGTAACATGTAGAAGCAATCACAAGTCATTGAACGTCAAATATAACTCATGTGTAACACACACCTATATAAATACATTTGTAACATGTAGAAGCAATCACAAGTGATTGAACATCAAATCCAACTCAAGTGTAACACACATCTATATAAATTCATTCGTAACATGTAGAAGCAATCACATGTCATTAAACGTCAAATACAACTCAAGTGTAACACACATCTATATAAATACATTCGTAACATAAAGAAACAATCACGAGTCATTGAACATCAAATCCAACTCAAGTGTAACACACACATATATAAATACATGCATAACATGTAGATGCAATCACAAGTCATTGAATGTCAAATCCAACTCAAGTGTAACACACACCTATATAAATACATTCATAACATGTATAAGCAATCACAAGTCATTGAATGTCAAATCAAACTCAAGTGTAACACACACCTATATAAATACATTCCTAACATGTATTAGCAATCACAAGTCATTGAACGTCAAATCAAACTCAAGTGTAACACACTTATATAAATACATTCATAACATGTAGAAGCAATCACATGTCATTGAATGTCAAATCCAACTCAAGTGTAACACACACCTATATAAATACATTCATAACATGTATTAGCAATCACAAGTCATTGAACGTCAAATCCAACTCAAGTGTAACACACACCTATATAAATACATTCGTAACATGTAGAAGCAATCACAAGTCATTGAACATCAAATCAAACTCAAGTGTAACATACTTATATAAATACATTCATAACATTATATTTTGCCACCTGCTTAAAAAACAAGAGGGCCAAGATGGCCCTTTATCGCTCACCTGAGTGACCTTGAGACACCCAACTTAAATAGAATATATAATACATGTACACTCAAAATTCCAGAAAAACGAGATGGACAAGTAGTTAAAATTTTGATTTGTTTTGAAGATGTAACAGATGCGTAGAAGAGTTGTGTGCTAACAATAGTATCCTTGTGTGGATATCTGGATATCAGATATCGAAAGAAAGTTTTCACTATATATCCATATAAAGAAAACCAGCCTCCTCTCCTGGCGACTAGGTTTTTCGACGAATCGCAATGGCTGGAACAAACTTGGTAGAGGTTCACCCATGGTAAATGTCAGTGAAATTACATCGAAATCAGGTCAGTAGATTCTGACAAGAAGGCTTTTGAAGTTTTTACTATAGCTGCATATATAGTAAACTAGCACCTCACTGTGGCAGGCATGTTTTATTAACAAATCACAACGGCTTGAACAAACTTGGTAAAAGGTCAACCAAGGAAAATTTCTGTGAAACTGTTTTAAAATCGATCCGGTGGTTTCTGACAAGAATTTTTTTAAGTTTTTACTATTACTTATATAGTAAACTAACCCCACCCCCATGCTGCCATGTTTTTTGACAAATCACTACAGTTTGAACAAACTTGGTGAAGGGTCCTCCAAGGAACATTTCTGTGAAATTATTTTAAAATTGAGCCAGTAGTTTCTGACAAGAAGATTTTTGAAGTTTTAACTAATTAAACTTGCCCGTCCCCTGGCAGCAATGTTTTTTGACGAATCAAGATGGCTTGAACAAACTTGGTAGAGGGTCACCCAAGGAACATTTCTGTGAAGTAATATCAAACTTGGCCCAGCAGTTTCAGAGGAGAAGTTGTTAAAAGCTAAAAGTTAACGATGGCCGACAGACGACGGACGACAGACGACAGACACCAGGCCATCACAAAAGCTCACCTGTGGGCAATCAGCTCAGATGAGCTAAAAAAGCAATAGTTGCACAGAACAATAACATTGAAACATGGGCATGATGACCTACTGACCTTGAAAATGAACAAGAGTTGTCAGATGACAACAAAGCTCGCCAATGGAATAAAACTCACAACCCATGCAAAAATTGAGATTGGAGGCAAACACCAAACGTACCTAAACGCAAAAGTTTAACCTGTGTGTCTTCAGATGAAAAATTAAGTCTAAAAGGGCCATAACTCTGCCAAAATGCAACCCCGAGTTGTTGTTCTTGTCTCTGTGTGTTCAATTGATGATGGTGAACACACATGTGAAGTTTCATTCATATCCAATGAGTGGTTGCATAGATATCTTACCTGCTAAAATATATCTAACTCTGCCAAAATGCAACCCAGAGTTATGGTTCTTATCTGTGTGTGTTCCATTGATGATGGTGGACACACATGTGAAGTTTCACTCATATCCAATGAGTGGGTGCATAGATATCTTATCTGATAAAAAACTTTAACTTGAAAAATTAAGTAAAAAAAGAGCCATAACTGTTCCAAAATGCAACCCTGAGTTATGGTTCTTATCTCTGTGTGTTCCAATGATGATGGTGAACACATATGTAAAGTTTAATTCATATCCAATGAGTGGTTGCATAAGTATCTTTTCTGATAAAAAAAACTTTTAACCTGAAAAATTAAGTCGAAAAAGGGCCATGACTCTGCCAAAATGCAACCCAGAGTTATGGTTCTTATCTGTGTGTGTGTTCCATTGATGATGGTGAACACACATGTGAAGTTTCACTCATATCCAATGAGCCAATGAGTGGGTGCATAGATATCTTATCTGATAAAAAACTTTAACCTGAAAAATTAAATCGAAAAAGGGCCATAACTCTTCCAAACTGCATTCCAGAGTTATGGTTCTTGTCTCTGTCTGTTCCATTGATGATGGTGAACACATATGTGAAGTTTCATTCATATCCAATGGGTGGTTGCATAGATATCTTAAACTTAAACGCAATTGAAACGTAAAAGTTTAACCTGGGTGTCTAAGTCCAAAAAGGGCCATAACTGTGCCAAAATGCAACCCAGATTACGGTTCTTGTCTGTGTTTGTTCTATTGATGATAATGAACACACATGCAAAGTTTCATTCATATCCAAAGAGTGGTTGCATAGATATCTTAAACTGAAACGCAAAAGTTTAACCTGAGTGTCTACAGATGATGCCAAAGACGCCAATGATGACGCTGGCCAGTGTCATGGCAATAGTTCTCCTTGGACTTCGTCACGGCCAGTTAAAAAGAACATTTAAACAATGTGACCAATTGTCGTGCTGAGTTGAATGAGTGTTGCAATAGGTGATTGTGGTGGCAAATATCAACATTAACTGACCTTGACTTTTGACCTTTCTCTTATAACCACTTGCTCACTTATCACTATAAGGTCAATAATAACAATGAGTTCACCTATAACCATGAGTTCACTTATAACCATGAGCTCACTAATAACAAAGAGTTCACTTATAACCGTGAGTTCACTTATAACAAAGAGTTCACTTATAACAAAGAGTTCACTAATAACAAAGAGTTCACTTATAACAAAGAGTTCACTTATAACCATGAGTTCACTTATAACAAAGAGTTCACTTATTACCATTAGTTCACTAATAACAAAGAGTTCACTTATAACCATGAGTTCACTTATAACAAAGAGTTCACTTATAACCATGAGTTCACTTATAACAAAGAGTTCACTTATTACCATTAGTTCACTAATAACAAAGAGTTCACTTATAACCATGAGTTCACTTATAACAAAGAGTTCTCTTATAACCATGAGTTCACTTATAACAAAAAGTTCACTTATAACCATGAGTTCACTTATAACAAAGAGTTCACTTATTACCATTAGTTCACTAATAACAAAGAGTTCACTTATAACCATGAGTTCACTTATAACAAAGAGTTCACTTGTAACCATGAGTTCACTTATAACAAAGAGTTCACTTATTACCATGAGTTCACTTATAAGAAAGAGTTCACTTATAAGAAAGAGTTCACTAATAACCAAGAGTTCACTTATAACAAAGAGTTCACTTAAAACAAAGAAATCATTTGTAACAATGAGTTCATGTATAACAAATAGTTCATGTATAACAAAGAGTTCACTTATAAGAAAGAGTTCATTTATAACCAAGAGTTCACGAATAACAATGAGTTTATGTATAACAAAGAGTTCACCCATAAGAAAGAGTTCACTTATAAGAAAAAGTTCACTTATAACAATGAGTTCACTTATAACAAAGAGTTCACTTAAAACAATGAAATCATTTGTAACAATGAGTCTATGTATAACAAAGAGTTCACTTATAACAAAGAGTTCACTTATAACAAAGAGTTCACTTACTTATAACCATTAGTTCACTTATAACAAAGAGTTCACTTATAACAAAGAGTTCACTTACTTATAACCATTAGTTCACTTATAACCAAGAATTCACTTATAACAAAGAGTTCACTTATAACCACCATGAGTTCACTTTAAACAAAGAATTCACATTTAACAAAGAATTCACTTACAACCATGAGTTCACTTATAACCAATAATTCACTTAAGACAAAGAATTCACTTATAACCAAGAGTTCACTTATAACAATGAGTTCACTTATAAACAAGAATTCACTTATAACAAAGAGTTCACTTATAATCACCATGAGTTCACTTAAAACGAAAAATTCACTTTTAACAAAGAATTTACTTATAACCATGAGTTCACTTATAACAATGACTTCACTTAAAATAAAGAGTTCACTTATAAAAATGAGTTCACTTATAACCACTTGCTCACTTATAAAGATACTACAACCACTATTGTTAACAACAACAAACCACTCACCTCCAGTTTATTGTACATCTGCAGGTTGATCCCCTTCACATCATCCAGCTGTTTACGAAGCCCAATGATGCTATCCTGCTTCTCATGGATGTCCTTCTCCAGCAGCTGCAGGGCCATCTCAATCTCCTGCTTCATGCTGATCTGTAACTCCAGCTCTCTTTCTACATCCTGCAATATACCGGCTTTATTTTACAGGATGACCTTCTCTATAATCTCTCTCTCCATATCCTGTAGTGTCTAAATTTTATTTAACAGGATTAGGGCTGTCACATTTACACCTGTAAACAGATCTGTGTCGTTTAAAAGCAATACGTGTTTACTAATGTAATATTTGTGTATACTACCTTTACCCTTAACCCCAGAAAATTTGGTAAATTAGTATAATATTAAGGATCGTTTGATAAAGTAACAGGCGATTATTGAATATTTTCCAACCATCCTTGTGTGTTTCACGGCATTATTAACCATAATGACTGTGGAGTTAGATTCACGGAGACAGAGTTATTTCAAAACTACAATGCCATGAGTGACATGTCAGCCATTTGTTTGGTGAGTTTTTTAAACATTTACAGTATATAAGAGTAATTAGCTGTAATACAACTTAGATAATGCACATGCAAAACACCCAGGTTTGAACAACATGTAAACGGAGGTGTGTCGTTTATTAGCATTTGTGTACACATGACAATTTCTGTAAACGTGGCAGCCCTAAACAGGATGACTTTTACCTATAACCTCTATGTCTACATCTTGCAATATTTATATTTTATTCACCTCTCTCTATACATCCAGTAATGTTCAAGTTTATTTAACAGGATGACCTTCACCAGTCCTGTAACCTCTCTCTCTATATTCTGTTACTTAACAGGATGACCTTGACCAAAAACATCTCTCTCTCTCTCTCTCCTGTGATGTTGAGATTTTATTTAACAGTATGACCTTCACCTATAACCTCTCCCCCTGCATCAAATAATGTTTAGATTTTATTCAACATTTAACTTCACCTATAACCTCTCTCACTACATTATGTAATATTTAGATTTCATTTAACAGGATGACTTTCACCTATAATCTCTCTCACTACATCCTGTAATGTTTATGTCTTCTTTAAAAGGTTGATCTTCACCTACAACCTCTTTCACTACGTCCTGTAATGTTTAGGTCTTCTTTATTCTTTAACAGGTTGACTTTCACCTATAACCTCTCTCACTTCATTCTGTAATATTAAGGTCTGCTTTAAAAGGTTGACCTTCACCTTCAACCCTATTCACTACATCCTGTAATGTTTAGATCTTCTTTAACAGGTTGATCTTCACCTATAACCTCTCTAACTACAGTCTGTAACATTAAGATCTTATTTAACAGGTTGACCTTCATCTATAACCTCTTTAACTCCACCAAGTAATGTAAGATCTTCTTTAACAGGTTGACCTTCACCTATAACCTCTCTCACTACATTCTGTTATGTTAAGATCTTCTTCAACAGGTTGACCTTTACCTATAACCTTTCCCACTACATCCTGTCATGTTTAAGTTCTACTTCACCAATATCCTAACCTCAATCTTTACATCAAGTAATAGGTAGGTTTTAGACTACCAATAACTTCTATCACTATATCCTGCACTATATATAGGTATCACTTCTCTCTCTCTAATGACCTTCACCTTAATGTGTCAAAATCTGTACTTTATCTCTTTACTCTTGTCTGTCTGTCTGTCTGTCTGTCTGTCTGTCTGTCTGTCTGTCTGTCTGTCTGTCTGTCTGTCTGTCTGTCTGTCTGTCTGTCTGTCTGTCTGTCTGTTATAATTAACTAAGAAAAAAACTTACTAATCTCATTTGAATCTCTTCATCCAACCTTTTCTTAGTGTCAGCATACATATCATCCAACCCAGCCCTTGACTGAAGGTAAGTCTGTCTCTCAACATCTATGTCTTTTTTGGTTTCCTGAAAATAATTCAAATTAAATATGTATAAAATTACAATCAGATCCAAGAAAAGAGTAGAGGAAAATTAATCAAATAAAGAAAATGTGAAATGAAATCAGCATGCACATCTTTAATCTATAGAGTAGACAAACTGTAAATGTTTATTACAAACTTTACGCAGTAAATTCATGCAACAATAGTAAACATAAATATCCTGGTAACAAACAAACACACAAAATAGATTTCAAATATTTTTTATCTTAAAGGGAATATATCACAAAAATATGCTATAAATGTCTTAAAAAAAAAAAAAAATTAAAATGGATAAAAACATCACATTATCTTTAATAAATAAAATCTGGTTGGTTTGGTGTATCAAATCCACCAACGCATAACAAAATCGATGTTTCAATCGGAATGGTAAATTTAAAACGAAGTTTCAATTCAAAATAGACAGCACTTAAATATTACTTGATGACCTTCACATCGTAATTCATACTCGTTTTAAGATGAAACAAATTTAACAACTTGTGAACCTGTTTGACAGATCAAATTGAAACCAAATCAAATCAAGTGACCGTTTTAATAAGTCACAAAATATATTGCAATTTTAAGTTGGGAATCTATTTCAGTCTAACCTAGGCGCTGTAGCTCAAGTTAGGAAATCCCTTTTCAATATATCATTTTTGCATGTTTAAATAGATATTAGTTTGGCAATAATGGTCAATGAGTATATAAAGGTATGATATATGGGAAAACAAGTTTTTAGCCAAATTTTAAATTTTGAAAAATCCTTATATAATCCCTTCAAAGACAGTATGTCAGGAGTAATTCCAAAATAAATCAAAGAAAAGCATCCACATGATCATGACTTTAAACTGGCTCCAGAAAATTTGGATATGGTTTCAATGGCACTTATTAAAGATAGTATATTAGGTAAAAATGCTATAAATGTCTGAAAAATAAAATAACTGTTAAAATGAAAACAAAGCATCTCATTCTCATTTATAAATAAAATATTACTGCTGTAGAATTTCAAATCCTCCAACACATGACAAAATTAGATTATCGATCCAATTGAAGCTAAGATAAAATCACATGATTTATTTTATACATCACAACATACACTACAATTTTAACAAGTTTTTGTTTATCATAAACTTCTAAACAATAAATGTGATAAAAGAAATTTAAACAGAGGTCATTTAAAAAAAAATGAAATTGCAGTTTAAAGTCTAAGACATTGATTTCACTATTTAAGCCATTATTTGATGTTTTCATGGAATGGTGTCTTACCTAAGGCCATAATAAATTAATTGTTTCATTATCAATCCCACCCACTCCCCAAATTTTCATGCTGCCTCAATCCTTTTTATTTTCATAAAGTGTTATCAAAGATGTTAACACTATATCAAAACAAATTTCAATTTGGGGTTTGTTTGTTTTTTGTTTTGTTTTTTTGCCAAGAGCTGTAAGTATGTTTGAATTTTTATTACATGTATGTAAAAAACAAATTTAATGATATTCAATTATACCAAAATATACCTATTTTAATAAACATAATGACATAACCATACAAACCAAAAGTGAAACTGTAAACATGACTATTCAATGTTTCATATACTACACCTTGTATAACAAGTCAGAGAATCACCACATAATCTTACATCAAAACAATACCATGGTGCATGGGACTGACAACAGAAGAGCTATTTGTTTTTACATATTCTTATATGATCAAACTTGACCTTATGGTATGGAACGTTGTAAAAATTCAAAGAAAAGTGCTGCTCCAAGTAACATTTTTGCAGATAACTTTCATAATATTTCATGAAAATTTGTCTTTGTATAGAGAAAAATTATCATTGCTTTCGTGTGGCCATGCAAAACTGGTATATTTTACAAAAAGTGCTACGGCATATTTTGCTCAGTAATGTTAGTGAGGGGTGCAATTTACAAAACCTATGTTGTTCACCACCGTGACAAATTTGACAGATTCAAATTAACTAAAATAATTTAAATGTGCATGTACGATATGGCTTGGACATTGACAAATGACTAACTGACCGCCCTTTTTCATTGTCTAACTATTAACAAGCATGAGGTCAGACAGGGCCTTGTGGCATGCTAAAATTCAGTACAGAAAGGTGGTCAGAAAAGTGCAAAAAGAAAGGTGTTTTTCTTTGATATCAACCGTTTTAGAAATGTCAGCATCATCCGACACTTTAACTTGTTATGCAAGGTATAGTAATCAGATAAAGTAGTCTAGCATTGAGATGTTTAACAGTGTATCAACATAGAAATGTCAAACAATCACTTTTATAAGCATGAATTTATGCATCAGTTGTGTAATTTTGTACCAAAGAAAAACCTCTTTCTTTTTGCACTTAATTATGTGAATATCTATCAAAATTACTGTGTGCCCTATTAAACCACACATTTTTCTATTTTTAAACAAATAATTTTGCTTTCCAAGTCTATAAAGTTATAGTTGTCTATAACCAAACTCAAAATGATGTCATAATTATACACCTTTCTTTCTTAAAGGGACACACGGCGATGTTGAAATTGATTTATTTATGTTCACCCATCAAAACAATATTAACATCTGTGGACATGTAACCATGGGAACGTACTAAATCTCCAAGTACAACAATCTGATACTTCATAGTCAAGAAATTATTAACAGTTACAAAAACTGGTGGAGTCGCATTAGTAATGAAAATACGAATGTATATTTCCTGGGATTTTTGTTCTATCACGCAGATATAACCTGATAAAAATAGATATTAATTATACGATTTGTCATATGATTATGACAATGAATATGTGAAATACGATGCCTTTCAACCATTTACAAGAGTTATCACCCTTTTCTAAAACAAAAACAAAAAATATTACAGTCCCCCCCACATACTGGGTTACTGGGTATTTTAAGTTGATATCTGCATTATGCAGATGTGTGTCGTTCAGAAGTAATTTAATGTAAAAACAATCATCAAAACTTGCCATAAATCCCTACCTGTAAATGTTATGAGAATGCCATATCAAATCATATTTAGGCAAACATAAAACATAATAAACAATCATAAAATTTCTCAAACAAATAATTCAAGATGCATAACTAATCAGTAACTTATTCTCAGAACAAACAAATTATCTCCCTTACGTTTTAAACTGAAAAACGAATTCTAAGAAAATCCTGAAAGTGCAAGGGAGACTACTCCTGAAGGCTTGTTACAATTATTGATTTTTATAAAATGACAATAAGCAACAGGAAACAACAACTCTGTGACTCTGTATACACAATATAAATAATGTGTGTTGTTGGTGTATGTCTGGGATAAATGACTGGAAATATGTGTACGGCTTTTATAATATATGAAGTACAATTGTGTCAACTAGGGGCAGGAGGGTATGTGTAGAGTACCATTTGGGCTGGTTCATTTTTGTACAACCAAAATTTATACTCAAGTAGAGTGGCAGTTATGGTACAGATTCTGAATCATTTTCAGAAATAATTCTGTTTCTAATTTCGGACCCAACAATATCAGACGGAAACAATATGATGAAAACAAGGCTATTTTGTTTATATTTTTCATCACATATTGAAAATTAGCACACCAAAAAACTTTTTAAAAAAGTAATTCTCCACTATTTTATACTATTAACCTTTATCGGACGTGTTTCAATCATTTAATAAACATAAATACCAAATGATAAGAAACTTATTTAACTTAAATTCAGTAAGGCTTTAAGAAAGAAAGAAATATACATAAAGAAAGAAAAAAAAATACACGAAACAAAAAATTGGGAATTGCAGAGATTTATAAAAATTGCATATATCCTTTGACAATCTTTTATTGCACAATAATTACTTCATAAACACAATACGGATAAGCTGGAAGCTTACATATATTGCCAGGCAAGCTTTCAATCAATGTTTAAATGATTCATTTCATTAACGCTGGTCCCTTTAATAGACAGTTAGCACACACATATACATATATAAAACATCACCCAGAACCAGGGACATTTTAGTTGTCAGGGCAAGTGAGACGAATCTAAATGTACGAGCTTTTTTCACATATAAATAAATTACTATATTAAAAAGCTTGAAAACATTATTCTTTACCATAAGTTTATAATAAATTTATTCTAGATTGCCAAGAAGCTCAAAGGTTATATGAACCACTCTCAAGTCCACTTCCTGGGTATAACCAATACTGAGAAGCACTGAGTCAAGCTGGAGATCGAACCCACAACCTTTGGTGTGAGTGGACAACTTTCTAACCAATATGCTTCTGTCCCGCTTTCCTATTACCATTGTGAGACACAGATAAGAAATTCTGTTTTCTGGTTTCATATTTGTTGACATCACTTTACAAAATATCAATAACTTATAGAATTTACTTATATAAAAAACTCTCAAAACAAATAAGCTTTAAATCTGTCATATATTTGTACAGTCACTATCACAAAATAATTACAGTCAAACCTGTCTTAAGCAGCCAGTCAAGGGAAGGAACATGTGTGAGCTTTTACACAAAGTGTTACTTAATATAGGTTAATTTGCTCTGAAACATAGAAGTGGGAAGTAGCAAATGTGAATGCTTAAGACAAGTGACTGCCCAATAGAGGTGACTGCTAACACAGGGTTGATTGTTTACAGTATAGCCATTTGCAATTAAACACTAGTTGGTTATCAAATGAATGATGTTTAATGTTTAATTACTCCAATTCAACCATATATTGGTGCTGTCACAGAAAGACGGTTATCAAGTTTAGATAGCTACAACAAGTGTATATACCAAAATATTCTAACATTGTATAATATTACTCAAACACGGGCAGCATTATTGTAGATTTGAGGGCCTCACTGAAGATTTACCTTATTTGAGGGCCTCACTGAAGTTTGCCCTTATTTGAGGATCTCAATGAAGATTGACCATATTTGAGGGCTTCATTGACCACTGACCTCTTGAAACTACATATTTTATAATAATTATTATCATTATCATAAGAGATGCTGACTCCAGAAATAGGGACATATTAAAAAGAAATACATTATCATATCTTGTATATACATTTAAATATTCTGAACACAACATATCTATTCTCTCAATGATAATCTACATACAATTTATGTTTCTTAAAGGATGTTTAAAAATTAATCTACGATTCTAAAGAACAAAATATTTCAAACTGTAACTCAATGATATTTATACTATCATATTCTAACTGCATACCAGCAATTTACTCAGCAAAACAATTTGACTCTCAATTCAGCAGTTTGTAACTTACACTAGTACACATGTGGCTGGAATCAAGGTGATGGACATTATTCTATTATCTCACATAATGTCATAACATATACCAGGGTATGGCATGAAGACTTTCTTTTTCTTAACTTTTGTGTTTAAAAAAAAGATTCAATCATTTCATAATATATGGGGCATGAAAACCTTCATTTTCTTAACTTTTGGGTACAAAAATCTGATTTTGCCTAAAAAATCATGTTTATTTTAACTCTTATCAAAATAAATTAAATTTGCAGCTTATATAAGCATATTACTTAATTCAGTACAAAAATGTGTAAAATTCACAATTATTACAAAAGAACATATACTATATGACATTGTGTTTAAAAGGTTTGTATGTGTGTACAATTTTGAGTCAAAACCCGGTTCTTGTGCAGAAATATTTGCTGATGATAACTCCATGGCTGCGTAGAGTAACATTAAATAATGCAATAAATGTTTATTAAACATCTTTCAGGGTTGTTGACTTCAGTATAATGTTTTGAATTAAAGCAAAATGAAGGAACAGCAGGGAAGCAAGTCTGATTTCCATTTAATGATCTTCCATCTGAGGAGAATAAGCGTTTGTAAACACATTCAATATTTTCAATGTTACTGAACACAGCTAAGGTAAATTTCATGAATATACAGGGAATTGCGGGATATAAGGCAGCGTATACTTTAGCCTCAGGTTTCTTGATATCGACAGTAACTGTATTCTCATTGGGTGAGATCCCCTCGGACACGTCTGTATCTGCTTCATGTTCTTCTGCATCGTCAGTCTATTTTATTTTTTTCATATTTATAAATATCCAATAATTATTCTGTTCCAAACATATGAGTGAAATAACAAAGAAGAGTAGGGAATAAATACTGATATTTTCACTAAATGCTTTAAAGAGACACCTTGCAATGTTAAATTGAATTTTGATATCAGGTTGATATACATAATTATATTTTCATTTCATACATTTATTTGCATCAAATATATAATTTTCAGACACAGAGTTATGAGAAAATGAATCAAAATTGCCAAGTGTCCTTTTTAGCTCATAAACATTGTTTTGTGTACCATTTAATTCAAAACTATACGATTGTTTCATAGGACAGATATAACATTTTATCGAGACATAAATGAGTTCTCCTGCTCAAAGCAAAGTTTAAATGATGAAACTGATATACTGATTACTGAAGATGAAAATTAAAGTAACATTTACCAGTAAAATAGAGAAAATTGATGAAAAAGAAAATGCTGAAGAAAAATGTTCAATATATCACTTTAACATTGTCAACAGTCAACAGGGGATTGAATAAATTCTTATCTCAAGTTCAAATATATATAATTTTTGATACTGCAAAGTGTTTCATATAGTAACCCATTTCGGGGAAATTCTGCATAAAAATTTGAAAGTTCTAATTATATAAAGATACTATCCTAAGCAATACGCCAAGCAGAAGGTCTTGCTATCTTTATAGAATTGAAGGAAAGTAGCACTGTTCTTAGTGGCAGTATTGGGCAGTATTGGGCTGGGCAGTATTATGGTGTATTGAGCTGGGCAGGATTGGGCAGTATAGCCAAATGAGTAATGTTCACTGACCGACTAACCAACATTCACAAAGTTTTAATACAGTTCAACTTACAATATAGTGTAGATTTGAAGACAACATAAACACACTGCGAGAATACTGTACAAAAGTTGTTCCAAATATCTCTCTTAATATTACGACATGGACATGACACCACTGAGGCAATGTAAAGTCAACCTCCACGAAATATGAGTTATCCATAATATAGAGCTACTCTGAAGCTTTGACACAAATATCACAGAAATGTATTTATGGATATTCTCAAAGCAGTTGTATAACTGATTTATTGCAAGGAACAAACAGTTGCATTATTTGTAAAGAAAGGAAAGCTCCTGGAAAGTTTTTTAGAGTTAACTGCCATTTTACAATATGTCACCAATTTGAATATGTGATGTCACATATTATATTACATATGTTTTCAACAAACACCAGTTTTACTAGTGGCAGAAGCCCTCGGAATGAGTCTGAGTAGAGTAGAACCACCATCCTTCCACAAGTAACTGGCAAACATTCTCACATAAAGTTTTAAGGGTTGAGCTGGACTCGACCCCATGACTTCAGTCATGAGAGGTAAGTGATCTTCAGACAGTGCCTTAGACCACTCAGCCACAGAGGACTCTAACTTTAAAAAAAGATAGAAGTAATTATACATGTACAGATATGACAGGAGAATAAATTACAGAGAGGAAAATAATAGTTATACTAAAGCACCAGGAATTAATGAATATTAAGCATCATTTTTATGCCTTCGAGGGCTAACAGACGATCAGTTAACGTAACGACTGTTTCCTGGGATCCTGAAAGTTTAACCAGTACTCCAGCACACCCCATCTCTGCAAGTAACTGATAACTATCCCACTTGAATCAGCGGTGACAGACAAATGATAATGAGACAAAAGTCGTATATCAATCATCACGGAGATTGTTGCCGGGCGGGGTTTCAAACTCATGACCCCTGGATTGATAGTATGACGCATAATCGACTGAGTTAATCGGGCCAGGCTCCACAGGAAGGAAAGGAAAGCAACATGTTCCATAATTATAGTCACAGGAACAAAGGAAACTTGAATTAACAGTAAAACGGTACCTTAAGTTATGGAAAGGATAGGAAAATAAATACTATAGTTACAGGAAAGAAAATGTTACCGAAACTGTATGGAATAACAGCCGTTACAGCAATCGTTTGGACTTACAAGATGGAAGATGACAGTAACCCTTCAGTTACAAGATGGAAGATGACAGTAAACCTGCAGTTATAAGATGAAAGGTGACAGTAAACCTCCAGTTACAAGATGGAAGATGCCAGTAACTCCGCAGTTACAAGATGGAAGATGCCAGTAACTCTGCAGTTACAAGATGGAAGATGACAGTAAATTATCAATGAATAACAAGTGTGAACAACCACGACCATTTAGCAAAACCATTTTGACAATATAACATTAATCACAAGTAGCACATATATACCTGGCCTTGATTTATGCACACATTCAACAATTGGTGAATCAAACAATTTTCAAAATCTCATAATTTACATATTTAATAAGTTTGACATTTAACACATATACAGTGACTTTAACCTTCCAGACGATGTTTCCTTAATGGAAGCTCATGATGGCCAACACCACAAAAATCCTACAATACTACCAGGAGGCTATTCCCTACTCAGTTAATCTCAACAGTTCAGTGCTGAAACACAATAAGTGTGTACTATATTTATAAAGACCCTTTTTTTATTTCAGGAACTTACTCTTTAAATTTATTAATCAATTATTTAGACATTGTGAGAATATTTTGACAATATTCTCCATATATCACAAACACTAAAAACATAATTATCATATTTGCTGATTTTTTATTTTAAGATTTAGGCCAAATTATATAGACTATTAAAGACTCAGGAAAAAATATAATTAAAATGAACTTTCAGGCAACTTTTTTTCTAACTTAGATGGACCATTAATATTGAGAATAATGTTGGTACATATAAAAAAAAAACATTTTCACAGAAAAGTTGCTTAGATAAAATGAATCATTAAAAATCTGGATTTCTGGGAATATTAACATCACATCTGCCAGCATTTTAAACATTTGTTCACTCATTAAGTCATCAAACTGAAAAATTTGACAATTCCAACTTTGAACACAAAATGTAGACAATACTCACAATTATAAGTTAACTTTTAGATTCCAACTAGGAATCTTTCAATTACAGAAACAGAAAGCTCAGGTGTTATCTGAACTACAATTATTATTATCTGTTTTGAGTTGATAGCCACAATTGGGACACACCTCAATCTGATGTTTGTGCACATGCAGGATTGTGTCGCGCTGTGATTCGGCCACCGTCTTCTCGTCCTCCAGTTGGAGAATCGTGTTTTTGGATATAGCGAGGTCTTCCTTCATCAAGGCGTTTGTGGTGTTGCACATCTCCAGCTTCTGTTGAAGATTCGCCACAGTCGCACTTAAAATAAAATTAATAATATCGGGTTAAACATCATTGCAGAAATTCCCGAAAGAATGAACTAAATAATGAATTGTCCTTCTGCAAGTAAATGCCTCACTGTCTCATATAAGGTTTATGAACAGAGCTGGGCTCAGATCCAAAACAGCAGAAATGAGAGGTAAGTGACCTTGTGACAGCACTTCAGACCACATAGCCATAAAGAACGCTGTTTAAAATGAGAAATGGGCTGTAAAGTTTTAAAATGTAGCTGCAATTTGCTATATAAAAGAAATATTCTGCTATGTACAAATGTATATATAATTATAAATACAATGTATATACAAATGTAGATATTTCTTCCGTACTAAAACCAAAATGAATATCTTAATAGTATAGTATCACTCTTGTTATATTTTTAGCAATGAACTTCATATAATGGCGGTAATTAATTTTAGTTTCAATGCACTAATTGACCGGTAAATCTTACTTTAAATGTCTGTTGAGTTCTTCTAAATAATTTTTCTGATCTAAGATATTCTGCATCTTCTCTTGGACAGCCACACTAAAAAACAGATGTACATATCTTTTAAATAAATCGACTCATTCTGTTTATTAATAAAAACTCATAAAATATTTGATTTTTATTAAAAAACACTGGGCCAGGTTAGCTCAATTAGCAGGGTGTCTGACTATCAATCGATGGATTGTGAGTTCAAATCCCCACCCAGCCACAACAGTATCTATGATGATTGATATACAGCATTGTGTCTCATTGTCATTCATCTCTTACCCCTGATTCAAGTGGGAAAGTTATTATGGAAAAAATGGACGTAGAATATTCAAACAAACATTTACAGAATTTCCTTTTACAATTGATGTCGCTCAGTATTTTCTTTATATACACAACACTACAAATGTGATATATATTAGATTTGAGAGAGGTCTTGAAATTTAAGTTGAAAAGCCTGTAAAATCATATTTATTTTATGTCTTTTATCAAAGAAGGTAACACCTGAGTACAGAAGCCCAGATAAGGTGGTTTTAGGGGTATTTAATTCTGGGGCAAATACATGTACATCTCAGTTTTTACAAAGCGGATCAAAATGGGATGGTTGGGTGGGTTAAATGACACCTTGCTTTAAGAAATAGGGAGTAAATTTATTCTGAAAGGAATTGTCTCAACTGTATGGCTTCAATTGTGTATTTTTGCGTAGTTTTGTATTAAAAAAACTACTTGTATGCCACAATGAAGATGAGTTACACATGCCTTATTCCACCCGACCAAAGATAATGTCAGGAATGTTTTTTGCTACCAACTTTATGTCATGTAGAAGGATAATGAAATAGTAAATTGTCTAAATAACAAAATAAACAATGTTTTAACTGTAAATGAAAACTTCAAACTGTTTCATATACCGATGGTAATGAATCTCCAATTTTACACCTACATTTATTCACCCATATTCTAGAAAATCTGGAAGTAAAAATACCCCCACCTTCTCAATTTTTGGGATAAATTCAAATACAAATTATCCTGGGCTCTGTTCGAGTTAGAAAATAATAGAACTAGAACTACTGAGATGTATATAAAGTGCCTGGTTCCAAACACAACACGCGTACCTTTCTGCTTCTGTTTCTGGGTCTGTTAATCTCGTATCTTTCAAATAAAGGCTGAAATCTATAACACCCATCTGTGCAAACATAAATAAAATATATACAGTTATTTCGATAAAACATTTATGTTGTTAAATTTAAGTAACAGCTTTGAGATAAAAGTAAGAAAATGGCCATCAGCCGGAACTGTCTTACACTGAACTAAGCTTCTATTACATGTATGTCAAGGGATAAAAAAAATGCAAATCTGAGGTTCAGAACTTTTGTTTTCTGCTGTCAATTTGAACTAGGTCCATTGGACCTTTAAAAACTGAAAGAAAAAAGCAGCATGAACCCTCCAACTAGTAAAAACAATAGACCCGTTTCTACATCTTTATTGATGCATCCATTAACCAAGTCAAGTAGTCAAAATAAAAAAAGGCCTTGAACTGTATTGAATTGATCTTTCTAAAGTACTTTGAGATCTTTCAAAAATGTTGCTGGAATGTCCTGGACCTGTAAAATCCACTATTTTAAGCACCTGAATGTTTTATATTCTTTCCTTTATTTGGAAGTTCATGTACACTTTGACATTGCCCGTTATCATTTCAACTCCTTTTTTTTTAAATTCAATATAATTTATGAAAGTCAATAAAAGTGGACTTCTATGAATAAAAATATTCACAATAATCTTCAGGGTGACTTAAACACACACAATAATCTTTAGGGTGACCTAGACATACACAAAAATCTTCAGGGTGACCTAGACAATAATGTAACTAAAGGCAGTCAATTAAAATTGCTTATTTTTTTTTTTTTTGTTGTTGTTTAACTTTCACCAAACCATTGACTTTTGTCTGAATACTTGTAAATTGCTTTAAAGCGACTGTGTAAAGAAGCAAACATGACATTAATTAGCCAACAAATTATACAAGACATTAATCGGCCAACAAATTATACAAGACATTAATCGGCCAACAAATTATACAAAACATTAATTGGCCAACAAATTATACAAGACATTAATTGGCCAACAAATTATACAAGACATATATAATTGGCCAATGAATTATACAAGACATTAATTGACCAACAAATTATACAATACTTACGGGCTGATCAAGATCTTCATCTTTAATACCCAGATTGCAGTCTATCACATTGAGCCCCACGAGCAGCCCAGCTATCACTGTCCCCTCATCTTCCATCAACATCGCCCCAGGCTCATAAAATTCACTGAAATGACAATATTATTCATAAAGAGAAATGGGTTGAAATTTTTGTTTCAATTTTTTAGAAAATCTTGTTTTTTCATTCGCTAAATGACACATTTAAACGTGTTGCTTTTAAGACTTTATTTGATTTAAATGAGGAATGAGTTTACAGAATTTTTTAACACATTGAGATCTGGACCATTATGTCTGTGGATTTTCCTTTCAGGACAAACCATTTTAGGTAAAGATTCCTGTAAATTAGTGGCCTATCAGGTATTCAATTACACAAATAGAATATAAAACTTTACAAATGAGAAAAATATCATGCTTACAATAAAACATGATGTAATCGCCGTAACAAACATTTCTTGAGCCTTCCTATATAACATGCTTCAATATTGAAAAAAATATAATGATTCCAATAAAACATGTTATCACCATAGAAACCATTTCTAGGACATCCTCTCACACACTGACAGTATTCCATCAATTCTGTCCCAATTTCTCCGTTATCTAATAATGATGATACAATTATGGAACTCAACTCTGGCAGGACATCAATATAGTGAGGCTAGGTGCTGTAACAGTACGGTGATAGTCGAGAGGGTGAAGGTCATGCTCTTGATTGCATTCTGTCCTTCCAAGGGATCTTGTTATCAGATATTGGTGCTGGTAGTACAATAAATGCAATAAAGTTTTAGTAACATTTTTCAAGTATTTGGTTTGATCCGGCTGGGGATCGAACCCATGAACTTCCACATGCAAAGCAGCTGTTCTACTTATAGACCACAGCTGTGGTGATTCTCGGAGTTAGAAAGCATAACAGATGGTTGTAGAATAATATTAAAGTATATGTAAACATAACATTAACAGGGAAAATATATACCTACCATGTGGTTGTATTATAAAACGAGTCTGTGAGAGGTACAGGTGGTTGTATTATAAAATGAGCCTGTGAGAGGTCTGTGAATGGTGCAGGTGGTTGTATTATAATACGAGTCTGTGAGAGGTGCATGTGGTTGTATTATAAAATGAGTCTGTGAGAGGTGCAGGTGGTTGTATTATAAAATGAGTCTGAGAGCAGTGCAGTTGGTTGTATTATAAAACAAGTCTGTGAGAGACGCATGTGGTTGTATTATAAAATGAGTTTGTGAGAGGTCTGTGAGAGGTGCAGGTGGTTGTATTATAAAACAATATGTGAGAGGTGCATGTGGTTGTATTATAAAATGAGTCTGTGAGAGGAGCAGGTGGTTGTAGTATAAAATGAGTCTGTGAGAGGTGCAGGTGGTTGTATTATAAAACAAGTCTGTGAGAGATGCAGGTGGTTGTATTATAAAATGAGTTTGTGAGAGGTCTAGTGTGAGAGGTGCATGTGGTTGTATTATAAAACGAGTCTGTGAGAGGTGCAGGTGGTTGTATTATAAAATGAGTCTGTGAGAGGTACAGGTGGTTGAATTATAAAACGAGTCTGCGAGAGGTACAGGTGATTGTATTATAAAACGAGTCTGTGAGAGGTGCAGGTGGTTGTTTTATAAAAAAAACAAGTCTGTGAGAGGTGCAGGTGGTTGCTTAAAAAAGGTAACTTACAATTATCATGCTATATATTAACTACATGTACTGAGTAGAAAGTCTACATGTTCAGGACAAAAAAAGATAAAAAAGTTAAATGAAGTTTTAGTAAGAATACAAATTACAATTACTTACGTTAATACAAAATCTTTCTTTTCTAACAGCACTTTGAAATAGTCTGCGAGTGTTTTCTGCATGGCGGCCAGTCTCAGCCAAGCTCGTGCCTTTCCCAATGGAGTTCTGCAAATATGCATGTGAAACATTTTAATACCAAAAAGGTGAACTAGTTCTATAGTGTGAATACTTTTTGAATGAAGTTTAAAGCCATTTTCAACACATTTCAGTTTATATATATGTATATCAAGTTAATATATGGTAAATCCAGTTTATATATCTGGTATATCCAGTTAATATATCTGGTATATCAAGTTAATATATGGTATATCCAGTTTATATATGGTATATCCAGTTTATATATGGTATATCAAGTTTATATATCTAGTATATCCAGTTAATATATCTGGTATATCCAGTTTATATATGGTATATCCAGTTTATATATGGTATATCAAGTTTATATATCTAGTATATCCAGTTTATATATCTGGTTTATCCAGTTTATATATGGCATATCCAGTTTATATCTGGTGTATCAAGTTTATATATGGTGTATCCAGTTTATATATGGTGTATCAAGTTTATATAATGGTATATCAAGTTTTAACCCAGTGGAGGATTAGACCTAAGAATGAATCAGAGTAGAACCACTGTCATTCTGCAAGTAACTGGCAAATTTTCTCACATAAAGTTTTTGAGCAAGTGGGTCTCAAACCTACGACCTTAGTGGTGAGAGGTGCCTTAGACCACTCGGCCACGGATGACCCCTCTATAGTGTGAAAACAATAAAACTTAACATGACATGCTGTAGGTAACCCCTGAATAAATGCCCCCATGTGAAATGCATTTTGCAAAAGTGTGTTGGGGGAGGGTATTTGAGCCATATATCTAGTTTTGTTTGAAATGTGTGTAAAATGTCATAAAACACACTGCATTGAATCAACTTAAAAATTTTAAACCAGACTTGAAATGCACATGTTATTTTATTTGTACTAAATTCTAGAGTTATCAGCAAGTAAGTTTTCTTCATAATTAAATATTATTGCAGAAATAAAATAAATAGAAGTCACATTTGGCATGTGCAAGTAAAATAAAAATATATTGACAACAAACGTGTTAACAAAATTCTGCTAGTTGATAAACAATGTGGAATGAACCAGGGGTAAATAAGCACGGTATTTCTCAACAAAAATAGAAAACCTCTGATCACACAATGTTCATACCTGGTTTTTGTCATATCTCCATAAAGCTAACAGCTTTTATCTGATTCTAGGTAATTAGTTTGTATTTTCAGGAACCATATGTTTAAATTTTTAATTCTCACTACAGGTATGTTTAAACGCTATTAACATGCATGTAACAGACATGCGTTTATCAGTAACATGCTGTGATAATAGAAAAGAATTTTTTTCATCTCAGAATTCGGAAAATTTTGGGTTTTTTTATTTTTAGAGGTGTATTGTACATAGAGAATCCTACACAAGTGCTTGTTTATCCCTTTACTCCATAGATACGCATAGATACGCATTTTCCCGCACCAATCTCAGAAGGCCTTTGAAAACAGTGCAGGAAGAGTTCAGATTGCTCGTAACGCGCAATCTGAACACTTCCTGCACTGTTTTCCACTCTGTCAGTTAATATATTAAACATAATTTACCCAATAATTCAAAAGCCTTCTATATTAGGTATCCAAAGGCGTCTATATAAGAGGTGTCCAAAGGTGTCTTTATGAAGTAAAGGGTTATTACTGAATTTATCAAACAAGTTGATAAAAATATATTATGTGAGGCTCTACCAAGAATTATATCATTTTTGCTCATGAGTTTAATAAATTTTATAATGAATGAGCACTCATGTAAGATTTTTATAACATAACTCAGAAAAATGGTACATATACCATTTATTTTTCAGACCACCTTTACAAAGAATGGGTAATTTGACATATAACGTCTCAAAAAACATCATTTTATCATGATAAATCAACTTCTTATATAGATTCAGAGAAGTCGAAATGTAATTCAGCATTTTACATACAGGAGCTGAGCTATGCGGAAAGCACCGAGTGATGAGTCGGAATTTATATTACACCCGGTTAATATAAAAAAAAATTATGTTGGAGTTTATTACATTCCTGTGTCATAAATTATGTGATACAAATATTCATTGCCTGAGAAGTGAACAGCACAAGAGAGGTTCTGTATCAGACTCGGAACTTCAGTCCTTCGTTTGTCAATAACATGTACTCATGGAAAGAAAAAAATGTTTTAGAATTCATATAATTCAATTCATGATATGGTATGCATTTTATATCAGTATTTTATTGACTAAAAAGAGAACAGTTTATCAAGATGTTTTGTGTCTGATCAAATTTTACATAGAGTTGCCATTGTAATATTGGCAATCTGGCTGGCCATCATGACAATATCCCCATGGAATCAGTAAATGGGGCAAATGAAACATACTTGAGGTGTGGCATATCCCTGACAGTGGTGGTTATCTCCGCAGCTTCTGGGACAAACTTCTCCACAAGCTCCAGAACACACCAGAAGTCTCGTCTGTCACGTAGAATACTCTTCTTTGCTGTAAATCATACGGATAACAATGTCTGTATGTAATATTTCGAAACCAGGTGGTAGGTTCTATGTACTATACGTAGATTTTCAGAAAGCATTTGATTCTCTAGTTCACTTTAAACTATTTTCAAGCCTTCTGAAGAAAGGCATCAACGGTAAGCTTGTGCATGTGTTAATATCTATGTATTCGAACATCCAGTCATATGTTAGGGTTGGAGACAAGTTTACTAAGCCATTTAAATGCAATATTGGAGCGAGACAAGGTGATTTAAATTCGCCGATAATTTTTAGTCTTTACATAAATGACCTTTGTACCCACCTCAGAGAGAAATGTCATAATGGAATATTTATTACTAATGATATACCAGATATTCTTTGCTTACTTTTTGCGGACGACGTAGCTAACTGTGCGGACACAGCAAGGAACTTACAAATACAGCTCAACGCAATTTCTGAATTTTGTGATAACACGGGCATGCAGGTTAACATCAAGAAAACTGAAATAATAGTATTTAGAAATGGCGGTCCACTGCGAAATTATGAGAATTGGTCCTTTAATGGAAATAATGTAAACACGACATCTGTATATAAATATATGGGATTACTTTTTACACCTAAACTCTCATGGACATCTGCTAAGTGTAAATTGGCTGCACAGGCTAGGAAGACAATATTTTCTATTAAAGGATATCAGAGGACATTTGGAAGTTTTATGCATAAAGATATATTTAAATTATTTGATTCGATGGTAGTGCCAATACTCACATTTGGTTCGGAAATCTGGGGATATGAATACGCCGACAAGATAGAACAAATACAAGTGCAATTTTGTAAATATTTTCTAGGTATTAATTCTACTGATAATAATTCTGTAGCTCTTGGAGAGTGCGGGAGATTTCCATTATGTGTAATATATTATACCAAGTGCATAAAATACTGGTGTAAATTGCTTCAAATGTCCAACAATCGCTTTCCTAAGAACTGTTACAAAATGTTGAAATCTCTAGACGATATTGGTAGAAAAACTTGGGCCACAAACGTTAAAACATTATTGTATAGGTATGGGTTTGGGTATGTGTGGCTAGCACAAGATGTTGGTGACATTAACCTATTTGTCTTAACATTTAAACGAAGGATCTCAGATTGTATGACTCAAACTTGGCATGATGATATAATCAACTCACCCAGGTGTGATACATATAAAAATATTAAATCCTTATTAAATCCTGAAAGATATTTAAACATTGACCTTTCGTTCAGTCTCAAACGATCATTTGCACGTTTTAGATGCTCCTCTCACAGACTAAATATTGAAATTGGTCGACATTTTAACATTGAAAGAGAAAATAGAATATGTTTATTTTGTTTCTTAAATTCCAATATAATGGTGATAGAAAACGAATACCATGTATTTTTTAATTGTTCTAAGTATACTCATGTTAGAGAAACACATCTGTATAATTGGTATATAGGGCATTCAGAACATGCAGATTTTTATCGATTGCTTCAAAGCGAGAATCCAGAGACTATTAGAAAAATTGCTCTTTTTATAACAAAACTGTTTGAAATTATAGATAAAACATAGTTCCACATTATATACTGTACCAGTTTTCAGACACTTCAAATGTATATTTAATATATTGTAACACAACTTTGTAAACATCAATGATCAATAATTACTGTTGTATTTTGGGCCGGAGGCCTTTATTTACTCAATAAAACATCTTGTATCTTGTATCTTGAAATAAACACACATTCAATTTATTTACTTGTATGCTTTAGTGCATGCTATCACAAGCAATTTATGTAACTGTGTTTTCTTTTTTCTAACCAGACGTACACCTACACTTGCTTACATGAATACCACAGTAATGCACCGGCAAAACAAATATTAACAAGACAATTAAAGTTCACAAGTCTCTCCTCAAAGTTATATTGATGCACTAAACTTTATTTTAATTAGAATTGTACGGAAAATTTATAGAAATGTATTTTCTAGTCATAAGTTTTACTTTAAAGTAGTTTTAAATTTAAGAAAATTCTATTTTTATGATCAAAATTTTAACTGCGCAGTAGTTTTGAATTTATGGATCTTCTTTTTCCTAGTCATAGTTTTCTCTGCTAAGTAGTTTTTAAATTTATGGAAATTCTATTTCCTAGTCATAGATTGCTCTGCTAAATAGTTTTTAAATTTATGGAAATTCTATTTCCTAGTCATAGTTTTCACTGCTAAGTAGTTTTTAAATTTATGGAAATTCTATTTCTTATAGTTTTAGCTTTTACTGTGAAATTTTAAATTCATGAAAATTCTATTTCCTATTTACCTGAAAAACAGATGATGAATTTAAAATGAGGCCAGTTTATGGTAATTATAAAACATTTCAGGTTAAAACTCACACGTATCTCACATTATTTGATTTCATTCATTAAATTGATTGTGTAGAATTCATAGCAAGAATAAGTTGCAAAACATCAGAAAATTGATTTAGTCCTAAAATTTTGTTCCTTTCTGCTGGGTCCTATTACATGTAACTCAGCTGGTAGCATCTCTGACTATTAATCCAGGGGTAATGAGTTTGAATCCCTGCCCAGTCACCGTGAGTCTCTGTGATGACTGTTATATGACATTGCATCTAATTGTCAGTCATCTCTCACCACTGATAGAAGTGGGAAAGTTATCAGTTATTTCAGAAGATATGTATACTTAAGTACTGGTCAACATTTCAGGATTCATGGAGAGAGCGAATTAGCTAGCTTAGGTTAACTGATCGTCCTGTTAGCCCTTGATGGCATAAATATTATGCTAAATATTCAAACAAACAAACATTATTCCTTGCTGTATCCAATTTGTAATATACATGTATATACATGTATAAGTAATATCCAACAGACATTCTTCTTTTTAAAAATACCAAACTTCAATAATAAAGCAAATGCAAATGTATCAGATGAGAATTTACGGACAAAAACTAGATTTTGGCACAACCGGGGAATTTTCCAAGAAACCCTCTACACTGTACTGAGGTAACCTTACCTTGCCAACATTCCACTACCATAATTGTTGATCCTTACGTAATCAATTAGTTCACAAGTTATGATGAACAGAATGATATTTGTGAAATATTATCAGCCACATCTCGATCATAAGCCAAAGTTTTATCAATTTATTGAAAAATGTTCAGCAAGTTGATGAGAAAAGAAAACCTAGCTGCATCATCTCGACAGGTTTGTGATGTAGAATGAACAAGTGGTTTTAAAGGCAGCATGCCATAAAATATCTCTATAAATATCTCAAAAACATATATCTAGTTTTTAAACTTATTATTGTTTTGAATAAAATATATTATTTTATATATATTTCAAATCAGCCAAAACATGACAAAAAACATCATTTCTTTATCAGAATAATGAAATAAGAACACAATTTTATTCTAAAAATAAATTTAATGCACATACAGCTGTGTGCAATGACCTTCACCACGTCATTTGGATTCTTTTTAAGAAACAAATTCAACAGTATGAAACCAATGACAGACAAATTCGAAATGAAAATGAAATCACGTGACTCAATTGATATGTGACAATTTACGTAAAATTTATTTTAGTCTATTTAGTCCATCCCTATCTGGCAACAGTCTCTGTGACGATTGATATACGACATTGTGTCTCATTATCATTTGTCTCTCACTATTGATTCTACTGGGAAAGTTATCAGTTACTTGCGGAGATGGGGTGTGCTTGAGTACTGGTTAACCTTTCAGGTTCCTAGGAAACAGTGGTAAGGTTAACTGATTGTCTGTTATCCCTCAATGGCATAAAAATGACACTAAATATTCAATCAATCAATCAATCAATCAATCAATCAATCAATCAATTAAGTCCTCATAAACTAAGTTATTATATCCCTTTTAGTACAGTATTTTTATATGTTAATGGTAATATGGGCTCAGTGAGTGTATATTATAGTTATATATTGATAAAAACTAGTTTTTTGTCAATTCTAATTTTTTAAACATTATGTATTGAATTTCTAAGACTTCAGGTGATACTTTTGAGTTCTTAATATTGAATGATATACTGCTGATATAAGATAGGAAACTTTCATTTTATGTAGAAAAGTTTGGAATTATATATACGTTGTACGAAACTTGGAACACATTATCTTACGTCTCAATCCATGCCGAAGCACGTGTTCTAACACAACAAAAAACTGTTGTAGAGGTTCATGATCATCATCAATCAAGCGTCCGTGTGCCATGGATGAGTCAATAAGCTCCTTGATGATCAGCTTGGAGACATTTAGGAGGTTGGCCCGCTCTATGGTTCGTGGATCTCGATCTGTAATATAAAACAATAAACTAGCTATGACCATGTTCTTGTGTGTTTTCATAATGGAACATAAGTTATACAGTATCTGAAACAATGAACTGCACAAATGTTCTGTAAGGAATTAAAGCTGATTGTCAAAATTCCTTAAAATAGGTACATACATTATGTATATGTATAATAATATACCTAATAATTCCCCAAATAATCCTCCCCTCTAATAAACTAATTTGGGTCTGAAAAGAATAAAAATAAATTTAATTTGAAGTGTTATCAGTGAAAGAAACCCACACTGTAACCTGAAATTGTAATGTGCCCCACCCACCCCCATTGAATCCGAAGTGCAAAGAGCATCAGTCGGATTCATATAAAAAATGAGTTATGGCGACCGAATGATAAATTATGAAAATACTCAATGCATACCAACAGTATTGAGAGAAAAATAATAACAAGGTAAGCATAAAATATGTGTTAAAGTTGCTTCCAAAAACATATTGTACTTAAAATGTGTTCTCAAGAGGTTAAAGGTGCTGTAGACATTATGGAAAAATACATACAATTCTCCACAGTGACAATTATATATACATGAATATTCATTGTGATGGTGTTATGATACTGCCAGTAATAAAGTATTGCAAAAAATATGTTTTAATAATATGCAGTATCATCTTCATCATCACAATTACCATCAACATCATTAACATAATTAACATCACCATCATCACCGCCACCACCACCACCCTCACCATCATCAGCATCAGCATCATCATCATCATCACCATCATCATCATCTCCACCAATGTCACCATCACCACCATCACCATCATCATCATCATCACCAACGTCACCGCCACCACCATCACCATCATCATCATCATCATCATCATCATCATCATCATCATCATCACCATTATCAACATTATCTTCAAATTTATAGAACAATTCTCTTCTTCGGTAAAACAATTATTTATTTTACTAGCACATGTGTATATTCCAATAAATCACTAACCATCATCTTCTATCATTGAGTTACTGAGTGAAGGGGGGACCTCAAACTGCACGTCGCTAAGTTCCCGCAGACACAGCCAGTCCCCATCCACGGACACACGGAATTTACATAAATATATCGTCTCTTCTGCCATATCTGATTTCAACAGTTCTCACACTTGTGTCTTTTTAAAGTTATTTCTTTTTCTGGGGTTGAAGATTTTTTGTTTGAACTGCTGTTGTTAGTTTGTGTAAGGAATATTTGTCATGTTCTGTTATTTTCCATTTAAGCTCTAAAGCTGAAGACAAATTGCCATATAAATGCCGCTGGTGTCCCACGTTCCAATAATTTTCTCAGTAATTTCCAATATCATTTACCTTTATTCATAGTTACTATGGCAACACAAAATGGCAGCGGAACTGAACAATCTAGATTTAAAATAAATTCTGATTTTTGTGTTTTTTTCTCATCGCATCCTGGTTTTCATTCAAAATGAACTTTTTTAATACCACAAAGTCAAATGTGTAATAAATAAAGAACGTCACAGTGACGACGATCTAACACACTACAGAATGACGTAGAAAACAACCTTCAGGCACTACTAAAGCATTTTCTTGCAGAGTTGCTATGGTCCTGCGTAAAAGCTGAATTACTATTTTATGGCAGATAAAGGATTCGGAAGGAAACATTGACAACAGAAAGTTGAGTACGCCAGGACAGCATTCAGTAAATAGCGAATGTTCACTAATAATATCTTATTTATTTTCCTAGGGTCCATATTCATGAAACATCTTACGGAAATTAAAAAAATTCTTTAAACTCAGACTTAAGATTTCCATATAATTTCCAGGGCTCTTGCTTGCACCTTTGGCAACCTGACATTGGGAAAATAGACATTATTTTTAAGGAAAATAGGAAAATTACATACCGTAGCACAGATTCTTTCAATATATGTACAAGATAATATGTATGTGTAATGTATATTAAATATATAAAAGATGTGATGTTCTTGAAGAAGACTACATTAAAATTAGAATATTAAAAGTTGTCCAAATTCCCCCCCCCCCCCCCCCCCCCCCCCCCCCCCCAAATATATCTTTTGGTTTCTTGGGAGTTTTGTTACTTTGGATTGGGAAAAAAAGATTCTGTTTGCCATTAGGAATGGGGCAGAATAACGGCTCCAAAAATGGGCAAGCGAGAGCTTTCATTTTTTAATCATTTTCATTTATTAATTAGCTTACATTTTCATTGAAATTTAGTATGGTGAGATCTAAATTTGTTGATGTTGTCATATCGCAAGTGTCTGCTTGAGACAGAAAAATTGTTAAAGCAATGCTAAACCCAATACAACAACCACAACATATATTAAGGGTGTCAGACAATATATATTTAACAGAACTGAATGCTGCCCTTGTGTCTGGGAGTTTTGAGGATAGCCTGAACTACATTATAACATCACCTGCGAAACTTAACCAGTAACTCTTGGTGCCAGGGACATGTCAGTCTCTACAATGTCTGCATGCCAACTTAACTCATTGTGTTTTCTACATTCACTTGAAAACAGGCATTATTTCTCCACATACACAATCTACCACTATAAACATACATACCACCTGACGATCCACAGCATTTGCTCCCAAATTTCAGGTCTGACATTTAACCCCTAGTCGTTAGACTACTAAGTATTCTACATTTGGTTACAAATACAAATTTTCTTTAACTTCAAAAAAATGCATTAAGTATTATGTATATATAATCATACACTTATACAAAGATATCATAAAAAAATAATAATTATAAAATCAAAAAAATATTGGAGCTGTTAAACTTCCTGCAAAAGATCTGATCCTGCAAACTGAGGTTTATTAACTACCCACACAATTAACAAGCAATCTTACACTTATCTACAACAGACACTTTTTCGCTAAACAATTTCCAGTATGGAACATACATCTGGAACTGTGCTAGAATTCTTCTGAGGTTCTGGACACTTCAATTATTTCCCATTATTAAACCACCAGACTAGCATATTATAAGTTAACTCTGCCGGCTTTGAAGTGTATTCTATAGTTACATGTACTCTCTGTGAATGATAAATTAATAATTAGCAATATTTACCAATTATTTTGGAACATCAAAGATCCTGTCATCCACAATGTACATGTGGTATCTATTGGACAGGAGTGTTTTTAATAATGTGGAACATTTCCTAGAAAATGTAAATGAGAATCAAGACTTACAGTATGTTGATAAAGAATAATAATTCATTAAGACTTTTAGGTGAAATAATATGTACAGTCACCTTTTGTTGGTAATGAACAGTTTTTATTGTGTTTTCTGAGTTCTGTTTTATGCACTTAATTGTTTTGCTCAGTTTCAAACACACAAATCATTCATGAATATATACTGATGTTCTGATCCATGTTGTTAATATTCACTCAGAGGTCACTGGTTCAAGTCCAACTCAGTTCAAACACTTTATGTGGGAAAATTTAGTGTGAAAGCCATTTACTGGAGAAGAGGTCAACAGAGTACTCAGAAACTGAATATGCCCTCATGTGTCATTTACTGGAGACCTGGGACAAACAGAGTACTCAGAAACTGAACATGCCCTCATGTGTCATTTACTGGAGACCTGGGACCAACAGAGTACTCAGAAACTGAACATGCCCACATGTGTCATTTACTGGAGAAGAGGTCAACAGAATTCTCAGAAACAGAGTATGCCCTCCTGTGTCATTTACTGGAGAAGAGGTCAACAGAATACTCAGAAACTGAACATGCCCTTCTGTGTAATTTACTGGAGACCTGAGGTCAACAGAGTACTCAGAAACTGAACATGCCCTTCTGTGTCATTTACTGGAGAAGAGGTCAACAGAGTACTCAGAAACTGAACATGCCCTTCTGTGTCATTTACTGGAGAATGGTCAACAGAGTACTCAGAAACTGAACATGCTCTCCTGTGCCATTTACTTGAGACCTGGGACCAACAGAGTACTCAAAAACTGAACATGCTCTTCTGTGCCATTTGCTGGAGAATGGTCAACAGAGTACTCAGAAACTGAACATGCCCTTCTGTGTCATTTACTGGAGACCTGGGACCAACAGAGTACTCAGAAACTGAACATGCCCTCATGTCTCATTTACTGGAGAAGAGGTCAACAGAATTCTCAGAAACTGAACATGCCCTTCTGTGTCATTTACTGGAGATCTGAGGTCAACAGAGTACTCAGAAACTGAACATGCCCTCCTATGTCATTTACTGGAGAAGAGGTCAAAACAGAGTACTCAGAAACCGAACATGCCCTCATGTGTCATTTACTGGAGGAGGGGTCAACAGAGTACTCAGAAACTGAACATGCCCTTCTGTGTCATTTACTTGAAACTTGGGACCAACAGAGTACTCAGAAACCAAACATGCCCTCATGTGTCATTTACTGGAGAAGGGTCAACAGAGTACACAGAAACTGAACATGCCCTTCTGTGTCATTTACTGGAGAAGGGGTCAACAGAGTACTCAGAAACTGAACATGCCCTTCTGTGTCATTTACTGGAGACCTGGGACCAACAGAGTACTCAGAAACTGAACATGCCCTTCTGTGCCATTTACTGGAGAAGAAGTCAACAGAGTACTCAGAAACTGAACATGCCCTCCTGTGTCCTTTACTGGAGAAGAGGTCAACAGAGTACACAGAAACGGAACATGCCCTCCTGTGTTATTTACTGGAGACCTGGGACCAACAGAGTACTCAGAAACTGAACATGCCCTTCTGTGCCATTTACTGGAGAAGAAGTCAACAGAGTACTCAGAAACTGAACATGCCCTCCTGTGTCATTTACTGGAGAAGAGGTCAACAGAGTACACAGAAACGGAACATGCCCTCCTGTGTTATTTACTGGAGACCTGGGACCAACAGAATACTCAGAAACTGAACATGCCCTCCTGTGTCATTTACTGGAGATCTGAGGTCAACAGAGTACTCAGAAACTGAACATGCCCTTCTGTGTCATTTACTTGAAACTTGGGACCAACAGAGTACTCAGAAACCAAACATGCCCTCATGTGTCATTTACTGGAGAAGGGTCAACAGAGTACACAGAAACTGAACATGCCCTTCTGTGTCATTTACTGGAGAAGGGGTCAACAGAGTACTCAGAAACTGAACATGCCCTTCTGTGTCATTTACTGGAGACCTGGGACCAACAGAGTACTCAGAAACTGAACATGCCCTTCTGTGCCATTTACTGGAGAAGAAGTCAACAGAGTACTCAGAAACTGAACATGCCCTCCTGTGTCATTTACTGGAGAAGAGGTCAACAGAGTACACAGAAACGGAACATGCCCTCCTGTGTTATTTACTGGAGACCTGGGACCAACAGAATACTCAGAAACTGAACATGCCCTCCTGTGTCATTTACTGGAGACCTGAGGTCAACAGAGTACTCAGAAACTGAACATGCCCTTCTGTGTCATTTACTGGAGAAGAGGTCAACAGAGTACTCAGAAACTGAACATGCTCTTCTGTGCCATTTACTGGAGAAGAAGTCAACAGAGTACTCAGAAACTGAACATGCCCTCCTGTGTCATTTACTGGAGAAAGGGTCAACAGAGTACTCAGAAAATGAACATGCCCTTCTGTGTCATTTACTGGAGAAGGGGTCAACAGAGTACTCAGAAACTGAACATGCCCTTTTGTGTCATTTACTGGAGAAGGGGTCAACAGAGTACTCAGAAACTGAACATGCCCTTTTGTGTCATTTACTGGAGAAGGGGTCAACAGAGTACTCAGAAACTGAACATGCCCTCCTGTGTCATTAACTGGAGAAGAGGTCAACAGAGTACACAGAAACGGAACATGCCCTCCTTTGTTATTTACTGGAGACCTGGGACCAACAGAATACTCAGAAACTGAACATGCCCTCCTGTGTCATTTACTGGAGAAGAGGTCAACAGAGTACACAGAAACGGAACATGCCCTCCTTTGTTATTTACTGGAGACCTGGGACCAACAGAGTACTCAGAAACCAAACATGCCCTTCTGTGTCATTTACTGGAGAAGCTGTCAACAGAGTACTCAGAAACTGAACATGCCCTTCTGTGTCATTGACTGGAGAAGGGGTCAACAGATTTCTCAGAAACAGAACATGCCCTCCTGTGTCATTGACTGGAGAAGGGGTCAACAGATTTCTCAGAAACTGAACATGCCCTTCTGTGTCATTGACTGGAGAAGGGGTCAACAGAGTACTCAGGAACTGAACATGTCCTTCTGTGTCATTTACTGGAGAAGGGTCAACAGAGTACTCAGAAACTGATCTAGCACTTCTGTGTCATTTACTGGAGACCTCGGGTCAACAGATTTCTCAGAAACTGAACATGCCCTTCTGTGTCATTGACTGGAGAAGGGGTCAACAGAGTACTCAGAAACTGAACATGCTCTTCTGTGTCATTTACTGGAGAAGGGTCAACAAAGTACCCAGAAACTGATCTAGCACTTCTGTGTCATTTACTGGAGACCTCGGGTCAACAGTGTACTCAGAAACTGAACATGCCCTTCTGTGTCATTTACTGGAGAAGGGGTCAACAGAGTACTCAGAAACTGAACATGCCCTTCTGTGTCATTTACTGGAGAAGGGGTCAACAGAGTACACAGAAACTGAACATGCCCTTCTGTGTCATTTACTGGAGAAGGGGTCAACAGAGTACTCAGAAACTGAACATGCACTCCTGTGTCATTAATTGGAGAAGGGGTCAACAGAGTAC
Source organism: Panopea generosa (assembly GCA_029582155.1). Taxonomy (NCBI): domain Eukaryota; kingdom Metazoa; phylum Mollusca; class Bivalvia; order Adapedonta; family Hiatellidae; genus Panopea; species Panopea generosa. The sequence goes on from CM055895.1 coordinate 48,196,334, forward strand.
TCAGAAACTGAACATGCACTCCTGTGTCATTAATTGGAGAAGGGGTCAACATAATACTCAGAAACTGAACATGCTCTTCTGTGTCAGTTCTATATCATTTGTGCACAGCAGGTGCATGTTTATCCATAATGATAATAAAATCACTTCATATTGACTTGATTCCAATGTCACAGTGCGAGAATTTTACCTCAGCGCTAGGGTGAGAAAGAAATATTCAAAGCAGATATCCTTATTATTAATATTGAATGCCATTTTAAACACATTCTAGGTGATAGATAATTGATGGCATATCCAATTTTATTGACACAGCCTTAGAGTGAATCTGAGTAGAACCACCATCCTTCCGCAAGTAACTGGCAAACTTTCTCACATAAAGTTTTTGAAATGAGCTCAACTCGAATCTATGTCCTTAGTGGTGAAAGGTAAATGATCTTGAGACAGAGCCTTAGACCACTCAGCCATGGAAAGCACATAACAATACTTATCAAAACAAGCTTCCATGTGACTCTGTGGCAGCAGCCCTAACACATTCAGTGAACCATGATCATGATGACAAGTATGTTTGTTTGTTTGAATGTTTAGCATCATTTAATGGCATCTAAGGCTAACAAATGATCAGTTAACCTAACCACTCTTTCCTGGGCTTCTGGAAGGCTCACCAGTACTCAAACACACCCATTTCCACAGGTAACTGATACATTCCTACTTAAATCAGCAGTGAGAGATAAATGAACAATGAGGCACAATGCTGTATATCAATCATTGCAGACTGTGGGCAGACGGAGATTTTAATTAATGACCCCTGGATTGACAGTCTGATGTGCTACCGACTGAGCTAACCAGGCCTGGCCTGGTACAAGCACAATACAAACATTTAATGAACCTGAGCTCCCTGATAATTTTCATTCTACCTGTGCATTATAATCAATCAACTAATATATAAATTATAATTCAACACAGATATTCATTATTAATGAGACCCTGCTCTTCAGAGCATCACAATATCGACAAATGAAGGATCATGCAGATTGGTCATGTAAGTGGATATGAAGGATGGAGGCAGCTCACACTAGGGAACACAGGGTCGTCGTTCCCAGGATCGGCCCAATGACCTCTCAAATAAAACATCCAGTATTGATCCTACCCAGGAAATAGGTATGACAATAATTCACAATGTTTTAGCTCCCGTCTTATTTGCACTAAAGCTTAAATGAAATAGTATAAAGTATTGTTGTTAAGTGTTTAGCATCGCTTTCAACAATTTTCACTTATATATTGAGACAGTGCCTACTTCAGACAGTATTCTAAGCACCGCCACACTGGAGTATAATGCCACAGGCACATGGTAAAAAAAATGCCACCCAGTCAAATTATACTGATACCAGGCTGACTAGACCTAGAACTGTTATCTAAATGCTGAGCGCCAAATGAGAAAGCTTCTAGTACAGTTTTCAAGTCTTTGGTATGACCAAGCTTGGGACTGAACCCATGACCTTTCCCATGCAAAGCGGATGATTTACCCATAGATCAGCCCTGTGTTACTTAGTATAAAGTATGGCAGAGTGAATACAAAACTTCTGTAGCAACAAACAAAACACTGCTGGTGAACAGATAGAACCATTTAGCTCCAAACATCAAAATTCATATCAACATAAATCATACAAACCACCTAGCTAGCTGGTACAGTACTATGTTTAACTACACTAACAACATTACTGCCCTAATATCATTAATTCATAAATTTGTAATCACATCACACCCTGTACTTTTGCTAGTCTAACAATCCAACATTAAAATCCAATATCTAAACTTCCAATCAGATCATTCATTTCTATCAGACATTTTTTTTGCATCGTTATAATAATATCCGTCAGGTTTCCATGCCTATACTTTAATATATTTGAAAATATACCATTGTCTACACATTCACATTCATCAATCATATACTACTGCATCGTCATCGCAGTAAAAACAACAGAAATATCCATATTACACAACATATGGCTTGGACACAAACATCACACAAACATCACTTGGCCGCCATTCAACCATAGCCAGCCAACAGTGAGTCAATTGATCTGAACATTTAGAAATCAATGAAGGCTGCCATACATTTAAGCAGGAATTCCATATTCTGCTGGATCAATAATCCAATGCTAGCTGCAGTGGCAAATGTTACTGTTGTAGAATTTACATGCTAGTAGATCTTCATAGTTCTACAGTAACATCAGACATATAAACGCTCCCTTGAACGTGTAACAAGAGGACCAAGAGGGCCTGAGGAGGCTCTACTGGCAGTACAGTGGACATCACTTTTTTTAAATTTTCACAATATAAACCTTTTTGAGAGGTCGTCTGAAACCCCTTATCAAAAATATCCTTGCCCCACTCTTACCAGACAAAAAGTTATTTACCACGGTAAGAAAATTTAAATACTTCATTTTCCAATACCAATCTATGGTCTGAAAAGGACCCCTTAACATCCATGTTGAACTTTAATACCACACTCAAAATGATTTGCTATGAGCAGACATTTTTATGCTTTTTATCTTAATTGAAAGTATTTTGCAGACATGGATGCGAAAATGATTTTTTTTATTTTCCCCATAGTATTCCTATGGAAAATTCCCCTAAAGGACCCCTATATATATCCTTGATTTGCAGAATTTTTAATCTCTTACTGATGTAAGGATAATTTATATCAGAAATTAATTGAATTTTACAATTTCAACCGTTTTGAGGCCCCTCAAATTAGCCTCTTTTGGAAATTTAATCCTCCTTTGTGAACCAAATTTAATTAATGCTAAGATTAGACAAATGTTTCAGATCTCAAACTAAAAATTAGTATAGAACAAATGGATAAGACAAGGTGATTTTTTGTTTTCCCATAGTAATTAATATTCATATATAAAACTTCAGTCCTCTTACAGGGCCCCTATCCCTTTACTTCATATAGACACCTTTGGACACCTTTAATATTGAAAGCATTAATTCACCACGTATCAGCAATGTGTAAATTATGTTTATATTATCTGACAGAGTGGAAAACAGTGCAGGAAGTGTTCTGATTGCTCATTACATGCAATCTGAACTCTTCCTGCACTGTTTTCAAAGGCCTTCTGTGATTGATGCGGGAAAACGCGTATCTATGGAGTAAAGGGCTATATACCTTAGTCACTTGTATTGTATAAACTTCAAATCACTTACCCATAGGAATATTCTAAAGTATTAACAAATTTGACTCAGACTGGTTATTGAGAAAACCATATTTGAAAATTCCAATTTTAACCAAAATTCGGTCCCCAGTCCTGATCCCTTTACGAAAATTCAATTCTCTTTATTGAAACAAATCTTATTTGCTGTTGTTAGACAAATTATGAAAGCTCTAAATATATCTCAAATTAAACATCATATTTACACAAATGTATGAGAAAATGAGAATTTTCTGTTTTCCTCTAGTATTCATACGTTAAACTCAAAGTCCCCTTAAAAGGGCCTCCATCTCTGCCTCTTGATTTGTACAAACTTTGAACCGTTACTTACCATGATAATGTATATCAACTAACCAGTTGTTGAGAGGATTTTTGAATGTTTTCAATTCTGATCAAGACACTTCAGATCTCAAACAGAATATTTTTGCACAAATGGATGAAAAAGTTGGAATTTTATGTTTTTCTATGTAAAATTCTTGAAAGTGACCATAGCACTATTGTGCAATCACATGAAAATGACCATTACACAATGAATAGATTAATCACAAAACAAGAAATGTCACTGTTAAGTGTCGCATGCCCCCTAAATGGTCGTTGAAAAATAACAATATAATTATGTTATAATAGGTAGCAATGTATCCATGAATATAAAGAGTAATGGACTGATGTTTCAGACTAGACATGCAATTTCATGTTTTTTACATTAAAGCATGACCTTGACCTTTGTTTAACCTTGACCTTGACATCTGATGTAATGGTCTGGGTAGTTCAACATTTAAATGCTGCTGAAACATCATCATGACATGCTGATCACTTGTGTCAAGCTATTTTAAAATCTCTAAATGTAAGATAAAGTTACAGATCAATTGTTGAAATCCATCCATGTATGATAAAGTTAACCCTTTACTTCATATAGACACCTTTGGACACCTCTAATATTGAAAGCATTAATTCACCACATATCAGCAATGGATGAATTATGTTTATATTAACTGACAGAGTGGAAAACAATGCAGGAAGTGTACAGTTTGCTCGTTACGATGACCTTCTGTGATTTGTGCGGAAAAACGCGTCTATCTATGAAGTAAAGGGTTAAAGCTCAAACAGTGGTGGTGGTGAAGTTTTTATTTACCCTCGCACTTTGAACTGGTCATTTTGGCGAGCATGAACAGATGTTTAAAAATAAATTGATGATTATGAATGACATATGAAGGATGAATAATGATATATGACGAATATATACATATTTGCTATTTTACATATTTATTTATTACATACGGTAATCAACCTTTCTTTTTATCATGTTTATTTATATAGTTTCCTTTTAATTATCTAATCTTTGTACAAGACTTATTGGGATATTTATTACTGTGATGATTTTAATTCTCCCCATACAATTTATAAATAATTTTACTTTGATTTTCTTTGTTCAAGATATGTTGAATACAGTAAGGTATATCTTCCCGTTATATATTAATATTTTATTTAATTCTTTTTTTTTTTTTCTTTTTTTTTTATTAATTTAATATATTGTTTGTCTTGCATAACTCTATATTGAATGCTGATGACACTATTAACGTCATATGGCATTCCCTACCACCATTATTCAGTAGTATTTACTGATATTGGTAAACCATATAGCCCTATACTTAAGTATATTGCTATTTATATACTATATGTGTATATAATTATAGTACACCATTATATATGATAAAATTAAAAAAATACAAAGATGGAGGGGCGTACTATTTACTTCTCTTGAAGTTCAACTTTTAAGTATAGGGGTACTAAGGAGTATCAATAGGTAGTCACTAGCAGGCCTTCTAAAATTGCCGGTTTTTCGGTTTTTGGACCGATTTCTGAAGTTCAAAACCGGTTTACGTTTCAAAGTTTAATAAAAAATCGGTCCAAATATTTTCAAAGTTCAATAAAAAAATCGGTCCAGATATTTTCTATCGGTCGTATAAAATCTCATAAATTGCTCTTATCATGCCATACTGACCTGTGAAATACGCCTTGCGGCAATTCATTTGACCCAATAATCCGTTTCTTTTGTCACCTGCTGTGCGAAATGATGTCAATTTCGACTAAACCATTGACGGTATTAGGGGAGTTTATCGGAAGAGTCTATCGCTATGAAGCACACCTCCGATGTGTGATCAGCGACCCATAGCGTTCTGTCGGTTCATCAAAAGACTGTGTTTGCGTCCGTAATTTCCTTGATATACCGCTAACCAAAGCTGGGACGGTCGGACCGAATATTGTTTGCGTCATTAAAATATTTGATAAAACGTGCAGCGTTACTTGTTTGTTTCATTTTTTTTTTTAAAAATAATTTAATTATAAAATTGATGACATTAATTAATGAAAGTGAACCCGGACCAATTTTGTTTTGATTTGGGACAGGTTCGGAATGATTTATTTTGGTGGTTGAACCGTTACATTGGTTTCCACGGTGATTATTTCACGCAGCTTCCGGAACTTGCATCACTTCCGGTTCGATCGATCATTTTTAATATAATGAAAATTATTCAGTAACGCGGAAACATAATGTCAGTCATTAAAATGTACACATTGTGGTAAAGTATGTTATAAATAATACACAAATAAACTTGAAATCGTTCCTTATTAATAAATAAACGCAGAAAATACATGATGTTGCTGACATGGTGGGTGGGGTATGCATACATGTAAAGGCATAATGTAAGGCAATTTAAGTGATTTTTTTTAAATAAGTGCGATTCTTACGGTAGTAAAAAACCTGGACCGATTTGCATTTTGGAATTTTTGAAGGCCTGGTCACTAGTGGACTAGTATGTGTATCCTTTTCTTCCACTCCGATATGGAGATTGAGTTATATCAGTATCTATTTAGCACTATAATTATTCTATTATAAATTTTTATATGTTTGGTTATTAATTAGTGTAATTTATGTCTTATCTTGCGTAACTCTATATTGAATGTTAATGACTCTAATAACGTCATTTGACATTCCCTTATACCATTATTCAGCAGTTTTTACTGATATTTGTAAACCATATAGCCCTATACTAGATATATTGCTATTTATATACAGTATTTGTATACATTTATATATTTTATCGGCAGGTACTAGGGTTCGTCTAAAAATGATATCCCGTGGACTATTTATCAAGTCACTTCCCACGATCCGATATATAAATTGAGTTACGCCAGTGTAATAAGTGGCAATAGTGTGTAATTTACCATATCCTGATTCAGCCATGCAATATTGTATTTAGAACACGGCACGGTTAAGATTTGACCAACCCCTGTTAATCTCCCAGGGTGTGTCACATAGTGGTACACAATGGTTTCAAATTAAATTAAAATATTATATATTTAAACTGTGAAATTTGTAAATAAGCACCCGGCAGATTGCTCATACCTAAAAAGCGCCATCTTTAAAAAATGTTTTAAAAGATCCGTTATCTCCTCAGATCAGATCTGTTGAGAACTGATTAACAAAGGTTGGTCACTAATAATATTAAAATAGTCTTCTGTAATTCTATATTGAATATCTTGTTATTTTATAAACACAATATTCCCTAGAACCATATACAATGTTTAACCTTGTATACGGATTTTTCTAATATTCAGTTTAAACTACAGTATCTAGTAATATGTACCTTTGAGGTACAGGTGTGGGTCTCACTCGCAACACGTCGTCATGTTTTGTTGATCATTTGTAGCAAGTATTTATAAAATCCATCTATGCACGACAAAGTTACAGGCTGGACACGAAATCTCACACAAACTCGAAGTGTTGTCAAACTCAAATAGTGACCTTGACCTTTGAGTTATGGGTGTGGGTTTAACTCGCAACAAGTCATCATGTTATGTTGATCATTTGTAGCAAATATCATTAAAATCAATCGATGCATGACAAAGTTACAGGCCGGACACAAAATCTCACACCGACTCAAACTGTACTCAAACAAACTCAAATTGTGACCTTGACCTTTGAGGTACAGGTGTGGATCTTACTTGAGACAGGTCATCACATTATGTTGATCATTTGTACAAATTATTAAATCACATGATCTGAGCATCTGCACACTAAGTTAAAATCAAAGGAAAATTTGAAAACATGAAAGTGACCTTTGCTAAAACATGTATTATGGTTAGATCACATGAAAGTGACCTTTGCTAATACAGTCATGTATTATGGTAAAAACACATGAAAGAGACTTTTGGTTTGACATGTATTATGGTTAAATCAAACGAAAGTGAACTTTGCAAATACATGTAGTATGGTTAAATCACATGAAAGTGACCTTTGATAACACATGTATCATGGTTAAAACACATGAAAGTGACCTTTGCTAATACATGTAGTATGGTTAAAACACATGAAAGTGACCTTTGCTAAAACAACTATTATGGTTAAATAACATGAAAGAGACCTTTGCTAAAACATGTATTATGGTTAAATCACATGAAAGTGACCTTTGCTAATACAGTCATGTATTATGGTAAAAACACATGAAAGTGACTTTTGGTTTGACATGTATTATGGTTAAATCAAATGAAAGTGAACTTTGCAAATACATGTAGTATGGTTAAATCACATGAAAGTGACCTTTGCTAATACATGTATTGAGGTTAAAACACATGAAAGTGACCTTTGCTTATACATCTAGTATGGTAAAAACACATGTAAGTGACCTTTGCTAAAACAACTATTATAGTTAAATCACATGAAAGTGACATTTTCTTATACATGTATTATGGTTAAATCACATGAAAATGACCTTTGCTAATACATGTATTATGGTTAAACACATGAAAATGACCTTTGCTAATACATGTAGTATGTTTAATTCACATGAAAGTGGCTTTTGCTAACACATGAAAGTGACCTTTGTTTATACATGTAGTATGATTAAAACACATAAAAATGACTTGCATGATAGTTAAAAACACATGAAAATGACTTTTCCATGATGGAATAAAACACATGAAAATGACTTTTGCATAATGGTTAAAACACATGGAAATGACTTTTGCATGATGGTTTAAACACATAGATGTGACTTTTGCATGAAGGTTAAAACACATGGACATGACTTTTGCTATAATTACAATATGAGCAGATCTGCTCTTTAAAAAAAACCTGGTGCATGCACATCAAATTTTTTCATCAACCCTCAAACCCACTTAATTATAAGTTCTGCCACTCCACAACAAAAGTTTACTATTTTGCCTCTTTTGGGAAATTCAACTGATTTCAAAACAAAGGGCTTTAAAAGTTTCCTTAGTTTGAAGAATGCATGAAGAGCAAGTTTATCATATAAGTTTTTAAGCCACTTGAGGGAATTATACACCGTATTTTAAAACCAGTGTTGATTTATCTCTTTTAACACACACACATATAAATATGCATGAAAAATGGTTATCAGGAAAATAATTTCCAAAATATAACTTATATAAATATTTTATTGAAATATTGGATTATGGGCAACCACAACGGAGGGCAACATTGATCAACCAGATAGGGCAGGCACCATCTGAATGTTGTATGGTGATAAGCGTAGCTTTTAACAATTTTTCAGTCATATCGCAACATTGCCTACTTGAGACAGTATTCTGAGTGCTGACACACTTGAGTATCGTGCCGCAGACACATGGTACGATATCCTACCCAGTCACATTACACTGACCCAAGGCCGACCAGCTGCATACCTAGAACTATCATCTAAATTCTGAGTACCAAGCAAGGAAGCTTTTAATACCATTTTTCAAGTCTCTGATATGACTCGGCTGGGGATCGAAGCCGTGAATGCTCTACCCCTAGACCCCTAGACCACCGCTGCATTGGTATCGTCTGAGAAATAATGCAAACAATTTAAGTTGCAACAAGATCTGCTCTGAGTGGTTTTAGAGAAAGCATCATTTAAAGAAATTGTGAATAAAACAGACAACTGAAGATCTTCCTATAATGTCCTTTTATCAGAGTATGAGAATAACCTCATAATGCCATATAATAAATAACACTCATTAAAAGCAATAATGGTGACAGAGCATAATGAAATATTTGCTGCAGACTAAACTTTGATATTATCAATATCACTTAGTCTACAACTTGCTGACAATGCAAGCCAATCAATATTGATTCTGGGCATTACTGTTTGGCCCTGTTATATAAGGGACTTAACTCTAAATAAAAAAAAGACTGAAATGGTAATGGTAGTACATAGTTATCTCCCATATATGTTTTCTGTTCTTTCTGTGCAGGGGGCATGATTCAGGGGAAGAAACTATTGATGATATTTTTAACAAACTATCAAAGAGTTTTATCCCTTTGTAAAGGGTTATTTTAGTGATTACAAAAAGTAACTTTTTGGGGAATGAAACACTTATGATTTATAATTCAATTTAATAATTAATTAATATAATCCCTCCCTCCCTCCCTCCCCTCTCCCCTCTCTCTCTCTCTCTCTCTCTCTCTCTCTCTCTCTCTCCTCTCTCTCTCTCTCTCTCTCTCTCTCTCTCTCTCGCTCTCTCTCTCTCTCTCTCTCTCTCGCTCTCTCTATATATATATATATATCTACAACTGAAAGTCCAAAAATCCAGCATTTTCCTATATTTTCCAACTACAATAAAGTCAAAATGATAATGAATTACACATTCACAAAATCACAATCAAATAAAACAGACTGCAATGATATATAATTATATATCATGCTCAACAGAGATATATAATAGTCAAGGAAAGTTTCTGTCAAGGACTCTTACAAGGGAGACATCAGTCTCAGACTGGTCTGCACTTATACATATATATGATTTTGATTTTTACCTTTACAAATATTAAATACAACCCATATCAAATGTAATTTTCTGATTAAGTACACATCAAGGAATGTATTTTGTTGGTTATTACAATATGCAAGGAGAATTTCTGCCTTTATATTCTGATATAGGTGTGTTTCTTACTAATGTTTGTATACAATTTCAATCTCATTTTACTAGCTCTAACAGTAAAGCATTGCTATCACTTTAAACATAGTACATTTTTTCTGATTTTAGTAAATACTTTAAAACAAGTGATATTGTCATATACTAAATAAGGTATGCCAAAACCATGTTATTTTGAATAATCACAAATAATTACCAAAATAAATATTTTTGTTACTACTGACATTTTACCAAAGCTGTCGCCATTTTTTGTGAAAGCTACGTTATAACAACATGCCATAATAAAATATGTAAAGAAAACTTTTATTGTTATTAAATATATCTTCACTTAATAACAAAGTTAATGATTAAAGAACTAACAGTGGATTGATTGATTGATTGAATATTTAGTGTCATTTTTATGCCATCGAGGGCTAACAGACGATCAGTTAACCTAACCACTTTTTCCTGGGATTAACCAGTACTCGAGCACACCCCATCTCCGCAAGAAACTGATAACTTTCCCACTTGAATCAGTGGTGAGAGACGAATGATAATGAGACACAATGTCGTATATATATCAATCATCACGGAGACTGTTGCCGGGCGGGGGATTCGAACTCACGACCCCTTGAACTAACAGTGGAAGAAAATAATCGAAAAGGGTAAAAAAAATATGGATTCCTTCTGTCAATAACGAAAAACTATGACAATCAAACTTAGCAATGCTTTTTTAAGATGTAAGCTACATGACCAGAAATATTCAGGAAATAATAGTGGACAATTTTATAATGTTGGACTATCCTGCTATTCTTTCAAACACTTGCATACCACTATACTTTTCTTCAACTTTTTCTTCATTTTTTTGTGTGTAATCATAGCAAAGTAAGTTAAGTGATGCAAGTACCTAAGTGACCATGATTTTATTATACTTAAACCATTCTAAAGCTTCTTTTTGATGAAGAACAAAGCTGTTCATTCGACTTTTAAACCTCCAATTTTCACTTTACTATCTTTTTATTCATTTAATCCTCATGACAATGTAATTTCACCTGCAAATGGTATTACATGAACATGTCCATTCAAAATCTGTCTCCGTCGGCAAGTAAAGTTAAGTAAACATAACAATATGTGTTTTTTTAAGACTGTATGATGTGTATATTTATAAATATGTACATAAAATTGGTATATCTTAAATATATTCATATAAAAATAGTCAATGAAGAAGCAAACAAATGGTTTTCCATCAAATTCAATCAATAATATTTATTTTGTCTCAATAGATCCTTATCAATGACCTATTTTAAATGGTTTCATTTGTTTGTTTGTAAATGTTTGAGTATAAAATGATATATGGTACATTAGTTTGAATATTTTGCGTGTTTGAAAACTCGGTAACGTCAATATTTAGCTCACCGAAAATTGCATTACTCTATTGTTAGCATAGTTTTTGTATCTGCTAAACAGACATAATATACTTGTGTGATATGACATGATTATGGCAACAGTAATATTGATATACATATACATGCATTTCTTAAAACTCATACAACAGCAGAAGATGTAAAGAGGAGTGGTAATGAAGCTTTCAAAACTAATTATGTAGCTTACCCAAACACACCTACTTACAAAAACACATTATTATGCAGGTTGATTAGAAAAGAATGATAAGCAGGGCGGTAGTGTAATAGATAGTGTTGGCCGCTCACGCCAGAGGTTGCGGGTTCGAACCCCCGATCAGCCCGATGCCTCTCAGTACTCAATTCTACCCAGGAAGAGGACTCGAAAGCAGTTCATATAAGCTCTGAACTTTCATTGTAATCGAGCTAAAATAAATTAGTATAAACTAAAAGAATGGTGACAAAGTCAAAGACTTAAAGCACAACACATGAGGAGAAAGAAAACAAAAGAAGGGACAGTGTATACCTTGAAAAAGAACAACAACAAGTTTATTGCCTACATGTATAACTGAACAAAAAAGAAGAAGAGAGATGTACCCATATACGAACAGAACCAATGAGACCTTAAACGTAATGAAGAAATTAAGCTATTGCAAACCATATCAAATGGTCCAGAGCCCAATATTGATGATAACCAAGTTGCTGTTATGTAACATTGGTCATCAAATTACCATTCTTAGATTCTAAACAGAGAACAAGAAATAGAATAAGCTATCTTTTCACAAAACAATCAAGAGAGATAGAATGGTTAAAAGAAGAAGACAACATTCAAAGAGCTATATTAAAACCAGTGTCAAAATACTACAAAAGTTTAGTGAAGCAGATAAATAAAGACAGTATTCAATCAGGCATGTCTCCAACACCTCACAAGACAGCATTCAATCAGGAGTAACTGCAGAATATGTAATCACAGAAACACAGGCTAGGTGTCCAACTGCTCACAAGACAGTATTCAATCAGGAGTCACTGCAGAATATGTAATCACAGAAACGCAGGCTAGGTCTCCAACACCTCACAAGACAGCATTCAATCAGGAGTAGCTGCAGAATATGTAATCAAAGAAAAACAGGCTAGGTCTCCAACTCCTCACAAGACAGCATTCAATCAGGAGTAACTGCATAATATGTAATCACAGAAACATAGGCTAGGTCTCCAACTCCTCACAAGACAGCATTCAATCAGGAGTAACTGCAGAATATGTAATCACAGAAACACAGGCTAGGTCTCCAACTTCTCACAAGACAGTATTCAATCAGGAGTAACTGCAGAATATGTAATCACAGAAACACAGGCTAGGTCTCCAACTCCTCACAAGACAGTATTCAATCAGGAGTAACTGCAGAATATGTAATCACAGAAACACAGGCTAGGTGTCCAACTGCTCACACGACAGTATTCAATCAGGAGTAATTGCAGAACATGAAATCACAAAAACACAGGCTATGTCTCCAACTCCTCACAAGACAGTATTCAATCAGGAGTAACTGCAGAATATGTAATCACAGAAACACAGGCTAGGTCTCCAACTCTTCACAAGACAGTATTCAATAAGGAGTAACTGCAGAACATGTAATCACAGAAACACAGGCTAGGTCTCCAACTCCTCACAAGACAGTATTCAATCAGGAGTAACTGCAGAATATGTACAGTAATCACAGAAACACAGGCTAGGTCTCCAACTCCTCACCAGACAGCATTCAATCAGGAGTAACTGCAGAATATGTAATCACAGAAACACATGCTAGGTCTCCAACTCCTCACAAGACAGCATTCAATCAGGAGTAGCTGCAGAATATGTAATCAAAGAAAAACAGGCTAGGTCTCCAACTCCTCACAAGACAGCATTCAATCAGGAGTAACTGCATAATATGTAATCACAGAAACATAGGCTAGGTCTCCAACTCCTCACAAGACAGCATTCAATCAGGTGTAACTGCAGAATATGTAATCACAGAAACACAGGCTAGGTCTCCAACTCCTCACAAGACAGTATTCAATCAGCAGTAACTGCAGAATATGTACAGTAATCACAGAAACACAGACTAGGTCTCCAACTCCTCACAAGACAGTATTCAATCAGGAGTAACTGCAGAACATGTAATCACAGAAACACAGGCTAGGTGTCCAACTGCTCACAAGACAGTATTCAATCAGGAGTAACTGCAGAATATGTAATCACAGAAACACAGGCTAGGTCTCCAACTCCTCACAAGACAGTATTCAATCAGGAGTAACTGCAGAACATGTAATCACAGAAACAAAGGCTAGGTCTCCAACTCCTCACAAGACAGTATTCAATCAGGAGTAACTGCAGAATATGTAATCACAGAAACACAGGCTAGGTCTCCAACTGCTCACAAGACAGTATTCAATCAGGAGTAACTGCAGAATATGTAATCACAGAAACACAGGCTAGGTCTCCAACTCCTCACAAGACGGTATTCAATTAGGAGTAACTGCAGAATATGTAATCACAGAAACACAGGCTAGGTCTCCAACTCCTCACAAGACAGTATTCAATCAGGAGTAACTGCAGAATATGTAATCACAGAAACACAGGCTAGGTCTCCAACTCCTCACAAGACAGTATTCAATCAGGAGTAACTGCAGAATATTACAGTAATCACAGAAACACAGGCTAGGTCTCCAACTCCTCACCAGACAGCAATCAATCAGGAGTAACTGCAGAATATGTACAGTAATCACAGAAACACAGGCTAGGTCTCCAACTCCTCACAAGACAGCATTCAATCAGGAGTAACTGCATAATATGTAATCACAGAAACACAGGCTAGGTCTCCAACTCCTCACAAGACAGTATTCAATCAGGAGTAACTGCAGAATATGTAATCACAGAAACGCAGGCTAGGTCTCCAACTCCTCACAAGACAGCATTCAATCAGGAGTATCTGCAGAATATGTACAGTAATCACAGAAACACAGGCTAGGTCTCCAACTCCTCACCAGACAGCATTCAATCAGGAGTAACTGCAGAATATGTACAGTAATCACAGAAAAACAGGCTAGGTCTCCAACTCCTCACAAGACAGTATTCAATCAGGAGTAACTGCAGAACATGTAATCACAGAAACACATGCTAGGTCTCCAACTCCTCACAAGACAGCATTCAAGCAGGAGTAGCTGCAGAATATGTAATCAAAGAAAAACAGGCTAGGTCTCCAACTCCTCACAAGACAGCATTCAATCAGGAGTAACTGCATAATATGTAATCACAGAAACATAGGCTAGGTCTCCAACTCCTCACAAGACAGCATTCAATCAGGAGTAACTGCAGAATATGTAATCACAGAAACACAGGCTAGGTCTCCAACTCCTCACAAGACAGTATTCAATCAGGAGTAACTGCAGAATATGTAATCACAGAAACACAGGCGAGGTGTCCAACTCCTCACAAGACAGTATTCAATCAGGAGTAACTGCAGAATATGTAATCACAGAAACGCAGGCTAGGTCTCCAACTCCTCACAAGACAGCATTCAATCAGGAGTATCTGCAGAATATGTACAGTAATCACAGAAACACAGGCTAGGTCTCCAACTCCTCACCAGACAGCATTCAATCAGGAGTAACTGCAGAATATGTACAGTAATCACAGAAAAACAGGCTAGGTCTCCAACTCCTCACAAGACAGTATTCAATCAGGAGTAACTGCAGAACATGTAATCACAGAAACACATGCTAGGTCTCCAACTCCTCACAAGACAGCATTCAAGCAGGAGTAGCTGCAGAATATGTAATCAAAGAAAAACAGGCTAGGTCTCCAACTCCTCACAAGACAGCATTCAATCAGGAGTAACTGCATAATATGTAATCACAGAAACATAGGCTAGGTCTCCAACTCCTCACAAGACAGCATTCAATCAGGAGTAACTGCAGAATATGTAATCACAGAAACACAGGCTAGGTCTCCAACTCCTCACAAGACAGTATTCAATCAGGAGTAACTGCAGAATATGTAATCACAGAAACACAGGCGAGGTGTCCAACTGCTCACAAGACAGTATTCAATCAGGAGTAACTGCAGAACATGTAATCACAGAAACACAGGCTAGGTGTCCAACTCCTCACAAGACAGTATTCAATCAGGAGTAACTGCAGAATATGTAATCACAGAAACACAGGCTAGGTGTCCAACTGCTCACAAGACAGTATTCAATCAGGAGTAACTGCAGAACATGTAATCACAGAAACACAGGCTAGGTCTCCAACTCGTCACAAGACAGTATTCAATCAGGAGTAACTGCAGAATATGTACAGTAATCACAGAAACACAGGCTAGGTCTCCAACTCCTCACAAGACAGTATTCAATCAGGAGTAACTGCAGAATATGTACAGTAATCACAGAAACACAGGCTAGGTCTCCAACTCCTCACCAGACAGCATTCAATCAGGAGTAACTGCAGAATATGTACAGTAATCACAGAAACACAGGCTAGGTCTCCAACTCCTCACAAGACAGCATTCAATCAGGAGTAACTGCATAATATGTAATCACAGAAACACAGGCTAGGTCTCCAACTCCTCACAAGACAGTATTCAATCAGGAGTAACTGCAGAATATGTAATCACAGAAACGCAGGCTAGGTCTCCAACTCCACATAAGACAGCATTCAATCAGGATTAACTGCAGAATATGTAATCACAGAAACACAGGCTAGGTCTCCAACTCCTCACAAGACAGTATTCAATCAGGATTAACTGCAGAATATGTAATCAAAGACAAACAGGCTAGGTCTCCAACTCCTCACAAGACAGCATTCAATCAGGAGTAACTGCAGAATATGTAATCACAGAAACATAGGCTAGGTCTCCAACTCCTCACAAGACAGTATTCAATCAGGAGTAACTGCAGAATATGTAATCACAGAAACACAGGCTAGGTCTCCAACTCCTCACAAGACAGTATTCAATCAGGAGTAACTGCAGCACATGTAATCACAGAAACACAGGCTAGGTCTCCAACTCCTGACAAGACAGTATTCAATCAGGAGTAACTGCAGAATATGTAATCACAGAAACGCAGGCTAGGTCTCCAACTCCTCACAAGACAGCATTCAATCAGGAGTAACTGCAGAATATGTAATCACAGAAACACTGGCTAGGTCTCCAACTCCTCACAAGACAGTATTCAATCAGGAGTAACTGCAGAATATGTAATCACAGAAACACAGGCTAGGTCTCCAACTCCTCACAAGACAGTATTCAATCAGGAGTAACTGCAGAATATGTAATCACAGAAACATAGGCTAGGTCTCCAACTCCTCACAAGACAGCATTCAATCAGGAGTAACTGCAGAATATGTAATCACAGAAACACAGGCTAGGTCTCCAACTCCTCACAAGACAGTATTCAATCAGGAGTAACTGCAGAATATGTACAGTAATCACAGAAACACAGGCTAGGTCTCCAACTCCTCACAAGACAGTTACACCAAGGAAATGTGATGCACATAGCAACACTATAAGGAATGATTCCATCGAAAATGCCTAAACTTATTAAGGATATCTTACTGCTAGGTCATGTAATAACAGTTTAAATCAAAGACACATGAAAAAGAAATGGCTAATTTAAGAGGAAGATGTTTACAGTGAGTGTTTATCCGCTTATCTGTTAAAAAGTTTAAGTAATGCAACGGTGTTTTGCCAACAAGAAAATAGTTCACGACATGATTCCTGAAACTGAATAAACTTTAAAAGTTTTGGAGAAGTGGTCGTTGTTATAAAATAAGAGATGATGAAATCTTCACAGCCATTGAAGCAATGATGAATGAGTGCTTAAGCTGCATAATAATATACATGTTATATATGTTACATGGGCACATAGACACATAACTACTGGAGAAAAAAATGGCTACTAAGAAATAAAAACTAGTTGGTGGCTAATTACTGGCTACAGAACATTCTTATTAGTACACAGTCATACAGTTGTTCTGTTCTGTTTGATTTGATGTTAATTTCAAAGCTTATTCCTGTTGTAATTTATGTTAGCATTTTAGTAATCAGATACGTTATGAGTACCAGAACAACTGGAGCGTGTGGTCCAGTGGTAGAGCACCGAACTCATGATCGGAGGGTCATGGGTTCAATCCTCTGCTACAGCTATGTGTGGTGTCCTTGAGCAAGACACCTTTTCTTCGTATGCTGAGAACTGGTTCTACCCAGAAAGACTTCGAGCGTTATTTTTCTAAGTTGTAAGAACTTGTTTCACAATCGAAGTAAAATATATATAAGTTTAAACTTAAACTATCAATTTGCAAATAACTGCAGATCATTGAGTTTGTTACATTGAATTATACTTTACATACATTTTCTAGAAAAATGAAATATATTTATAAATGTCTTACCATACAAAAACATTTTTCATAGTTAAACAGTTGAGCAAAAACTAATTCTAATATTGAGATGGACATAAGATCCAACATAAAAAAAAAGTAAGCAATGTACAACTATTACTACCGGTACCATTAAATATGTTTCCATTATTCAAATTACATAACTTCTGAGGCTATCCTTAAAAAAAAATATTTGTTTGCTGTGCCCTGAACTGGTATTTTTCATGTGGGTAGGTAGGTAGCTAAAATTTTTTTGCCAAATTTTGATTTTGCATTGTCATTTTATAGAAAAATGGACAGAAATCATGATAAAAAAATTAAACAACTTTGAAAGTCAATAAAAAAGTTTGGGTAGTGGTAATTTTGAGTGAGAAGGTAGGAGCACGACAAACAATTCATCAATAAAAAACATTGTTTTGAATGAACATATCAATTGCAATTTAAAATAAGATACCTTATTTTGGAACCAAACTAATGTCTATAGCAATGTGATAGTTACTCTTACCTTGTAGCGGTACTACTACTGATAACTCAAGATTAGGCAGAGCTGGAGTCCTGCTAATGTTCATGTATATTCTTGAAATGTATGTAAATGATTTAAAATAGGAAATAAAGGAATTGCTTTGACTTTCATATTTTTTCAATTATTCCCCCACAAATGTAACTCTATTCTGAGAACACTGGTAGGTGTTTATGCCATTTTCAACACATTTCAGGTTATATATATATTGACCCAAAATGAAAACTTTACATCGACTTTTGTTGATGAATATATATTCAGGGCTTAAAAAATTTCATTGAAGCTTTATGGCTATATAAATGTTTCTATGTAATATACTGGGAACAAATCAGATATTACATGTTTTTTTCTGATTAATTAAGTGAAGAAGGGTCAAAATGAAAATTCCAGAACAATGAAAATGATCATGTAACATTTGAAAAAAGCATAAAGTGCTAAGTGCAATAACTGATTTTTTTAAAACATCAGTAACCAGTGTGGACTCCTGAATGCATTCCTGAATACGTCATCCCTGTGAACTTATGTAACGCTAAAGGAAGATGTTGCCATTCCAACAGAAGTGCATTTCAAAGATCTTGTATGGTATTAATTTGATGTTTGGAACTGACTCACCGGTCCAATTAATTCCATATGTGTTCTATGGGGTTCATGCTCGGGGTTATAGAGGCATTGCCTCTGATTTCACGTGTATTGCAAATGAAGTCGAGCCCAGAACAGCTCAGTGGTGCGCTGTCGAAATATGACCAGTGTATGGCTGACGAGCAGGAACTGGAACACGTTTTTATTTCAAACGGTTTATGATCGTCTGTGCATGAACACCGACATGCCAAGAAGTATGTGTTGCAGGTAAGAAACAATTACGTAGGTGAGTCAACGTAATATTGCGATGAGTACATTACGTTGTTGCACGTACGCAACCTGGTCTGACACGATCTCTGACATATCCAGTAGTATTGTACCAGTTCGCAAGAATATAAAAAGTCTATCTGGAACAGTCAAAATGACGTACAACGGTATTTACCAATGACCTGACCCGGAGCATTCAAAGAGTCCGATTTCTCTCAGTTTCAGAAAAACGTGGCATCGCTAAATAAAAGTGTTATTTAAAAGAAATTTAATTTTTTTTTATCTGTGCTAAGTAACAAGTGATTACTTGTCGGTGTAAAACCTGTAGGTAAAAAAACGGATGTTGCGCACATGCAAAGTATTAAGGAAAACCTTTTTTGTGCACAGACGCATGAATACTTCTTATTTTTTATTTTCCACAATTAAATTCTGATAGCCATGTATAACATGTTTTGGAATATGTATATTATATAACAAAGGAAATGTTCAAACATATAAAGTGTAAAGTTTTCATTTTGGGTCAGTGTATATATATAGCATATATCCAGTTATATTTGTGGAAGACCTTAGACCGCAAGTAACTGACAAACTTTCTCACATAAATTTTTTTGAGTGAGTGGAACTCAAACCTATGAGCCTTAGAACACTTGAAAATGGAGGACCCTAATGCATATATAAAAGCAACTTATCAATATATAAAAGATATTAATTTTCATCATTACACTGGTTTTCCAGCAAATTTTGAGAACGAAAATAAGTGGTTAATATGCAACTTCAAAATCATTGGTATACCACTTTAAACAATCTTTCCATTGACAGATTTAGAAGGGAGGACAGGGTGAGATTTCATGAAAATATAAAACAAGAGGTCCAAGAGGGCCTGAGGATGCTCTACTGGCTTATAGTGGCCATAGCTGTTTTGAAATATCACAATATACACCATTTCCGAGAGTCATCTAACTGGACAAAAAATTGTTTACTATGAAAAGGAAATGCTTCAAGTTCAAATTTTCTGTTTCTTATAACGTATTTTATGTAAAAAAAAAATTACCACTCCATCCCATACATGCACCCTCTCTCATAGGGATTTGCTATGAGAAAACAATTCTGTATAACTCCCTAACCCTAGTCATAGCCTATATAGTACATTGCTACTATTTCAAATTCCTTTCTGCACAATCTGTTAAAAATCAAATCCTGACAATGCACTTGAGATGCTATTTCCGAACATGGTGTCTGCTGAACTGTGTCCCAGGGGGTATATTTGTAAAAAAATTGTACTTTTTAAAAAAATATCTATATATTCAAACATATTTCATCTTTTTGATGTAACTAATTAAAATAAAGATTGTTTCTAATATTTCAATGTATTTAGATAGCAGAACAAGCATGTTTTCAGTTAACACATCAGGTAAGTGTTCCTCCTTTGAACCAGGTGGTTCATTCTACAATTTATAAGTAATACGTAAACATACCCAGTAAGTAAATTACCAATTTTGTATACACATGCAATAACAGATCCAAGAAATTAAAAAAAAAAGGTTGGGATTGAACACTCCCAAATCCCACAATGTTAACCTGACTGCCTTATTTCACCATTACAGTATTTTAAATTATATAATTTATTATATAACCTATATTCAGAAATACCATTCATATGGCAGGTATTATCAATCACGTTTACTTTGGAAAATGGAAGGAAGGTCAGGGTTATTTTTTTGGCTGTTTAGGAACATGACCTTTACCCCTGGAAATGGGAATTTTACATTAAAAATCTCCAGTTTAGGAAAAAATATCATGATTTACCTATGTCTGCTTAAAAAGACATGTCAATTTGGCCTTTTTTAATAAAATTTAAAAATGATTCATTTAATAATTAAAATTGTTAAAATTCATTTTATTTTATTCGTTTGAATTAAATAAAATGAATTTTAACAATTTTGAATATTGAATTTTATTCATTTCATGTAACAAAGATTCAAGAAACTAAAATCCTGAAAATAGACAGGGGGGTAAAGGTCCTTGATTTTCGCAAAATTTTAGAAAACCCCAAAATCAGGTCCAAATTAACAGGAATTTATAATAAAATTAGTATTTAGTGTCAGTATTTATAAACTGCTTGTTCTAAAACAAAACTGTACTATAAATGAAGTTTCTCAGTATACTTAAAACATTAAACAAACTTAATAAGCATTATCAAGAGCTTATGAAGACAAAGAAAAAAACCTGGAACTCTGACCTATATGTTATACATACGCAAAATGAATTGGCATACATTTGGGGCATGAACCCAAATTTCATCATATTCTCACCTACCCATTGTATTTCAGGCTTTCAAACAGTTGGACAAGACAGAGTGGAAAAAAGGTGGGTTGGGTACTATGACTGATAATGACTAATGTCTGCATAGTACCACTGGCATATTCTGGAAAACTTTCATATATGTCATTTCAATAAAAATCTTGAATTGTTAGTTTTTCTATAATTATGATATTTTAAATTGTGAGACGTATTTTCGGATTCACACTTCTGACGCTTTACAAAATGAAACAATCAATTTCATTCATTCAGAACCTCACACAATCCAACAATCAAGGTGTTCAAACAGATGTTATCATCATGGATTTTGCTAAAGCTTTTGACATAGTCCTCCACCAGCATCTTCTCTATAAACAGAAATTCTATGGGATTACATGTAACGCTCTTCACTGGATATCTGACTGTCTGACTGATAGAACTTGGAGACAGTTGTGGTGGAGGCGGCAATGTCAGACAAAGTTCCTGTAACCTCCGGTGTTCCCCCAGGGCACAGTTAAGGGTCCCATCCGCTTTTTAATATATACAGTGACATAAATATATGATTTTAAAGAATATATTCAACACAGTACCGTTTGACTTTTTGCTGACGACAGCATCATTCATAAAGAAATACATAACATTTCTGATGCTGGAAACCTCCAAATAGATCTGGTCCACTGGAAGCTGCTGATCAGTGGGAACAGGGGTGGCTTATGCACTTCCACCCAGACAAATGTAACATCTTAAGTGTCACACAAAAACAAAACCCCATTTAATTTTCATATAAACTACATGAACATATTCTCGAAAAAGTAAGCTTCTCAAAATATCTATGCATAACTCTACAAGATAATCTAAAATGTGATAAACATATTAACTCAATAACCATTAAAGCTAACCAATCATTAGGATTCTATCTCATAACCGTAAAAAAAGAATTTTCTAAAGTAAAAGATCATGCAAACAAGAGAGTTGTCCAACCAGTATTAGAATATATTTATCCAATATTAAATAAATCAAATGGAAAATGTGCAACGACAGATTGAGAAACAACAAAGCTATCATATATATTTTCATTTAAAAATAACAACATTTCAAGTACACTCGGGTTCCATTATAATGCAGATCTTGGGGTCCACAAAATGAAACCGCATTATAAGTGGACCGCGTTATAGAGATAATTACATTGAACAAAAATCGGTGTTGGTTATTCACACCTATCATGCTGTCCGACTCTAAGTGAATGGTATTGTTTGCATTGAAATGTGATACAACGCGTATTTGGTGTAAAACAGATACACTTAGATATGTTTATAATTAAAAAAAGAAAAGAAAAAAAAAAAGTTTTGATATAACTCAAATTGGCAGCCATTTCCATGTAGGAAGGAAAGAAAATGGTGTCTTTATAAAAAAATCGCGCTGCAATTTTAACTCAATGCTATTAGTGTTAAAATATTAAAAAAAAAGATATCAAGAGTATTTACAACAATAAAGTAATAAAAATAAGTTTGTGTTTTATGATGTGATAAATTACCAGCGGTATATTTATACCTTGATTGCTTGAGTGTGTATCACTCGATAATAACAAAGTTTGCAAATGGTTTCCGTGTTTGGCGCATATCATTATTGATTGAATCACTTGGACTATTACAAACTGTTAATACTCAATGCTGGCATGAATCAATCACTTAAAATATCCTTTAAACCACCATGAGGTAAAGGTTTTAACAGTTCAAATCAAAACATGGCGGCGATATATTGTTTGGTTGTCATTTGATCATTCACTCAGATTTTCAAGTTTTATATCATTATATATCCCCCACCCCACAGCCGAAAAAATGGGAGCCAAGCAAAAACCGTGCTGTAACGGAATTCGTGTTATATCGGACCGCGTTGTTACGGGACCGCAGTGTATTAAGAGATTTGTTTAGAATTTTACTGTGGCCAGACCTGCTGTAAACTGATTGAGGTGGGTAATGGCTTTAACACAACATGGTATGTTATTCAAATTTCTGATTGTTCTAGGGAAGAATGGGTTGTGATGATATAGAGTGCGAGAAAAAATATATGATGTTACATTGTCTATATGGGTTGAAAAATAAAAATCATGACTGAGAGTGATTAAGTATTTTGCATATTTTGTTGTTTTAATTGTGTAATTTATAAGATAATATGATGGTATTTTTCTTTTCTTGATATTCTTATAAATGACTTCACATTTATGAGTTTCCACATTTATCTGCATTTAATTCCATCAACTTATTTTCTTCCCAATTTTCTAAGGTATTAAGATCATTTTGGAGAATTTGAGAATCAGACATTATATTTATTGTTAGGTACACTATGGTGTTGTCTGCAAAGAACCGTACTTGACTTTAAAGTGAGTCTGACAGAACCTTGGAGTACACTGGACATGAACTGGTTGGACTCTGACATGTGACCCTCTACAACTACTGTGTGAGTAGTGCATATCAAAGCACGTTTTCGAACGATTTCTATATTTTTTCTTATTTGATTGTCCTCTACTTGCATACTCCATCCGCTTTTTTATGGGTGGATTTTCTGCACTGATTTCAGTGAAGAAGCCAAAACACTCATATTGATTAAAATATGTTATATCATTAGCAAAAAGTATTACCGGTTGTTAAAAAAACACTTTAGATATGTCCATAACGTAAAAATATCCACAAAACTGCACATTTAACTCTTAAATAACTTAATTTTTACATAGTTACAAGCCTACTTGACAGTTATCACGTGACGCGCACCTTTCAAGCATCATAGTGATTTGAATAGAAACACTGTGATGGAAGCTCTATGCGGTAAATTGGACAGGCAATACTTGTCAGGGTACTAGGCAAATACGCATTATGTTCCGAGAAAGTAACATTTCAATTAGACAAACCAATACTTGTGTTTGTGTTTTGACAAAAAAATGACAATATTCATCACTATTAAAGTTTAATTAATATTATGTCTGTAGCAGAAATGTTGCTTGTAGAAAACGGATAATAAGATAGTATAGCTTTCTTATGGATCTTTTTCACTTGTAATTGAATGTATGACTACCATGTTTACTGCGAACAAAATAGTGTTTAAACTAAATGCTGCCTGTACACTAATATTTCCTTTGGCAAGTAATGCAGCCACACACATGACATTGTCTTTCTCCGCATTGCTTCGACTTTGGAATATCCGTTATTTTCATAAAAATTTTTTATCGTCTGCTACAATTTTCATTAGTGATCTTTAGTATGTGTATTATGAGATCGACATAATGTTGTCCAGTATCGCCACCTTTTCCTACCTCCTGCCAATATATCCTAAAACACTAAAACAGCTCATCAGTTAATGATAATATCTTTGTCAGGTTTATATACTTCCATGCCGAAAGTTAAGCATGTGTTCATAAATCTCAGATAATCTTCTATCATAACCGTTGAAAGTATAGTAAAAGAGTAAAACTTAATTTTCAAAAGTCAGTTAGATAACTTCATGCGCCAATAGTATACAATGATAATTTTTTTTACCATATTAACTTATGTACAACGTTAAGGCGATGTCAAAGACTTGATGCCAGTTCCTTGATACATAAGTGACTATTGAAAATAATCTTGTATAGTACTAATGAATTATGGTCAACGATGCACTTATTAGCTCTAAATTGGTATCAATCCATATTGCAACTGAAAAAAATATTGCTATAGCTTCGTCAGGGATCTGTGGGTTGAGTAATGCAATGCTTGAAGCATGGGTCTATGGTTAGAAATTGAATGATACATACGTTATTCATTATTTAAAATCATCATTAAGCATTCACAATATAACAAATTTGTTTTACTGTTAGTTTATGACAATTCCCATTTCAACATCAATTTAATATACTGTCAATAAGTAGTTAGAATCATTAAAAATTGTGTGACTGAAAGATACGATATCAATTAGTTGAAAACTTAGCAATAAATACCCAAACAGTCATAGCTTGTCACCCAATGTTGTTCAGACAGACATTATCTAAAATAATGAAAGCTGCTGAATATTATTGTATTTGATCACAACCCACTATAAATGGCAGACATATCTGGATATTCATGTACAGACTTAAGTATCGACGCTTTACAAGAACACTAAATGTTGTATGCATTCACATGTCCTTTCCACTAATATATGCGGTGTTGAATACACGCACATCCGTTATAGTCTAAAGAGAAACAGAGTACTTGGATATGTAACGTTTATATTCTTATTTTTCAGCGCCCATACTTTAATTGACTTGTGAGTGTTTACTTTTGCAAATATTTCACTTATCCCAGCTCTGTGCGCATATACGAGAAAATATGCGTCTGAAAGCAAACATTTAAACAAGTTGATTTAATCAAATTTATTCTGTTTATGTCGGGGTGGGATGGTAATAAAATATTACAAATTACAAAAAATATATTAAAATACGGAAGAATGTTTTCTTTTCTTATTTGTCTATAACCCATAGAGATATGGAGCGCGTGGTCCAGTGGTAGAGCACCGAACCCATGATCGGAGGGTCATGAGTTTGCTACGGCTTTGTGTAGTGTCCTTGAGCAAGTCACCTTTTTCCGCATATGCTTTGTACTGGTTCTACCCAGGAAGACTTTGAGCATGATGTGTCTAAGTTGTAAGATTTTGTTTCACAATCGAAGTAAAATAAATAAGTTTAAACTAAACTAGAGATATACAAGTCCTTGCTATAACCCATATATTTCTCTTTGTAAATCTTATTTCTTTATTTATTATTCAGCAGTAACAAAACACTTAATCATAATAATAATCATTAAAATAATCATAGATTTTAAACTAAAAACATGACGAAATATCGGACAGAAGAAAACTTTCTCATTCCTCTATAACACGTATCGCTCACTCCCCTGAAGTTCTGATATTGCATGTACATTTTTCCACCTAGTAGCTCAGATTGAGCTCACATCTAACTCCATTATGTAAAATGGCTGCTAAATGACAGCGAAACAAGGTAAATTCGAATGTCTTGGTCATATTCACCATCTATCAAACAACAGAGGACAGTTTTTTTGCATTGCACGCATTTCTCATTCATTATTTTATCAATATAAATCAATGTTTTAAGGACTGTTTATGCAGTATTTGCCTTCGAAAAAGACGTACGTATGTGGTCTAATTTTCCTTGGTTTTGTTCGGATGGAAATGAGATGTAAAGGAGCTAGTCTCACCCCTATTACGGCGATTAAATGAGACTACTGTTTGAGTTACTCTTACACTCTAGCCACTACACCACTCCACAAATTTGCATTTGTTTTTATAAAAGTAGTCATTAAAAGAAATGGTATTTCTGATTTTATGTTTATCTATTACAATTCATCTACCAGGATCTTATTTATTTGGTATCCACATTCTATAAATAAACAATCAATGGTGCATTGTAATAACAAATTGCACATGTGCTTTTCAATAAAGTATTCATATCTGTAAACAGAAACTTATTCAAATATATTATAAACTTATTTTCAAAATTCACGTTAAGCGCAATTTATTTTTATTTTAAATACTTACGCCGTTTCTTCCTTGGCTTGATGTCGCTCTTATCGTTGCTATCCATTCGTGACAAGAATTTTCCAAAAGCAGATTTTGCAGAAGATAAAACAGGTGTTGGCCATGAGTCATGTGATTTTACTTTTGCATTTTCAGTTGCACTAATCACTTGTTCTGAATTATTATCCACTTTTTCACTTGGCTGTGGTTCAACAGTCGCCATTTTGTGTACAGAAATCATGTGACATCTACCGACACGGCTACCGTGTCTATTAAATATTAGTGTCCGTGCCCAAATAGTAGTAAATGAAAGCAAAGTACATGCACTGATTTTTTTGTAAAAATGTGTAAAGCATTTTTTCGTTTCAGATCGTTTTAGTTTTAATTCAAAAGTCATTAAATTAGAAAAATGGTTCAAAGACCGACCGACAGACCGACCAACTGACTGAGTGATATAAATCTTCCACGAGGCCCTCTAGGACTCACAGCACTATTAACTCCCTTGAGTACTGCGGACCTACAGATGAAGGAGGTAAAAATAAAACTTATGTTCTCTTTTTCTTCTTTTTATTCTAGGGCTTTGTACTGCAATGATTTTTTTTTTCCTAGCATGAGTTAAATGGTCAGCATTTTAGAAATCACCACTGAAAATTTGGTGCTGATACCAGCTTTCTGGACAATTCTGTGTCATTTCAGAATTGTTGGTTCGAACTGCATCGTGGGCGAATAGTTGACATATTATTACTCTGGAAATTGATAGGTCTCACAAAAGCATTGAATTTAAAAAAAAAACTCTGGTTCAATGTATGCTTTTTCCATTTATAACTGCATATCTTGAACAAGTGAAGAATTTGAGCCCAGACACATGCTGCAGAGTTTTATATTTCACTGTGTTTTGGACATAAATGTTAAAATGGAGCCCTATGTGAAATGTTATAATGGTGTGAGACGTCTACAAATTAAAAACATACGTTATACAAACCAGTATAGACTAGTGGTCCAGTGGTAGAGCACCGAACCCATGATCGGAAAGATGTTGGTTCGATCCTCCGCTACGGCTATGTGTG
Source organism: Panopea generosa (assembly GCA_029582155.1). Classification (NCBI taxonomy): domain Eukaryota; kingdom Metazoa; phylum Mollusca; class Bivalvia; order Adapedonta; family Hiatellidae; genus Panopea; species Panopea generosa. The sequence goes on from CM055895.1 coordinate 48,224,547, forward strand.
GTGTCCTTGAGCAATACACTTTTCCCACACATGCTTCGTACTGGTTATACCAAGGAAGACTTCGAGCATGATTTGTATAAGTTGTAAGAACACAAACCAAGGACGTATATAATTTTATATAGACGCCGTATGTACAAACCAGTATAGCATTTGTGTTGCTTAATTAGCTAACTTATTTTTCAACTTAGTACGAATGAAGGAATGATTTATGTTTATCAGCTTTTAGCGGATCTAATGCCCTTTAAATATGTTTAATGAACAAATATAATTCTTGTCAAGACTACTCCATACTGACAGAATTTGAGATTACTTTGTTGAAAATATAAATATAACGCCTAGTTGCGCATATACAACGAGCGCATCCTTGTCAATAAACACATTTTGTACCATAGTTTATAAATATTTATTGTTAAACAATATATACAATATATATTTTATTGTTAAGTCTTTATTTATCAACCAGATTTTCTAATGGTACCTTTGATAAAAAACAACATTGTCAGACAGATAGTTTTAAATTGGCTATGGCCATTTTCAGGACACGGAGATTTTGTTTTCAAAACTAGTCAAACTTTCACTTCACATGTTTAAAAATAAACATTTATATAAACCAGAGACATAGACGCGTCATAAAAAATCTAGTTTGTCTATTTTTCTAAAAATCTCATAATAATTGTACAAACTATATGGTATAACATCATTTAACAATTATGCAAAATATGCTTGGTTTGTTTTTTTGGTAATTTTGATTTGAAGCCTTTTTTTTTTTAAAAAAAAATCGAGAAAAAAACAGTTTCCGTTTTTCGCTAGTATTTTCAAAATGTGGCATTTGTCATAATTTTTGCATTTGTAAATCCATACATCCGTCAAATGTGTACATGGCGATATATGTTTCTATTTTGTGTATTAGGAATAAATCAACTGAGGTCGAAAAATACGCGATTTTGCTGCTATACATTGGGATGTCAAAAATGCTGAACATGGCCATGTTTACGACGCCACATATAATTTATATTCTATTGACCGCTGCAAAAAAAAATATTCACAATGGAAATTACTTCTAGTTTCATAATATACTAATTTATACCACTGATTTAGAAAATATTTTAACCTTAATCAACATATATAGATAACTAGACATTTTTCGCGAAAATTAAGTGGTTAACTAGAAACTTGTCGCATTAGGTAAGTGGATAACTGGTGGCAGAACTATGCTACCATACATAATATATAAATCTACCACGAAACCCTCTATAAATCAAATACATACATTATACAAACCAAGGATTTATATAGAGTATAAATGTAATCAAATGTAACGAATTGTTAACACTATTATTGAGTTCCGCGTGACATATACAGCGTCCAACGTGGACTGCCAACCACTTTGCTTCCGTTCTGAAAAAAAAGTGAACCAATTTAGGTAACAATTTTAGAACCGACGCACCGATTGTGATTTTTAATGCAGAAATGAAATATAGTGTGAGAATGATGTGCAGTGTGAGAATAATGTGCACTGTGGTGGTGATGTACAGTGTTAAAATCGTGTTGAGCGGGAAATTATGTTGAGTGAGAAAGTGATGTACAACGTGAAAATGATATGCAGTGTGGTGTTGATGTACAGTGTTCATGTTGAGTGGGAGAGTGATGTACAGCGTGAAAATGGTCTGCAGTGTGGTGCTGAAGTACAGTGTTCAAATTATGTTGAGTGGGGAAGTGATGTACAGCGTGAGAATGATGTGCACTGTGGTGATGATGTACGGTGTTCAAATTGTGTCCAGTGGGGAAGTGATGTACAGCGTGAGAATAATGCACTGTGGTGTTGATGTACGGTTTTCAAATTGTGTCGAGTGGAAAAGTGATGTACAGCGTGAGAATGATTTGCACTGTGGTGTTGATGTACGGTTTTCAAATTGTGTCGAGTGGGAAAGTGATGTACAGTGTGAGAATGATGTGCACTGTGGTGATGATGTACGGTTTTCAAATTGTGTCGAGTGGGAAAGTGATGTACAGCGTGAGAATGATGTGCACGGTGGTGATGATGTACGGTTTTCAAATTGTGTCGAGTGGGAAAGTGATGTACAGCGTGAGAATGATGTGCATTGTGGTGATGATATACAGTGTTTAAATTATGTTGTGTGGGGAAGTGATGTACAGTGTGAGAATGATGTGCAGTGTGGATTGTTGATTAACCTCTGTAATTTCATTAACCTGTGAATGATTTCAAAGGTGTGGGATGTTGAGTGATCATTCTTGTGATAAAAAGTTCAACTTCAGACCACAATTGATCTTAAACAAAATAAACGGCAACAACTAACCAACCTTTCAGTCGGGTGAGGAAATGGACACCTGGCAGTTATATTATTGTACACGACACAGACACTGAAGGTTCAGAATTTGCCCTACATCTTGTACTTTATATTTGTTAAAAGTTCAGAGCTTCTTTTTGTTTGAAAAATTGTTTGCACACAGTTTAACTAGGTTAGATGTATGGTATTTATTTTTAGATTCGATATGCTTTTGATAACTGATTTAACATGTGGTAAATAAACTACTAATACTTTGCGAACAATGTCAGCAGTGACCTGGAGGCGCAATACAATAATTCCAAATAAGATATCTTCAATACTTTTCTCTCCAACGGATTGATTGTATGGCCAAGCTCTGTTTGTAATTGGCAAAGACAACATATCAAATATACAATTTTCTTAACTTCATCAGATCTAGTTTGCAGATCAGATACATGTATAATTCAGATCACCAATTAGCACAAACTTCAACTATCTAAAGAATGTTCTAAAGTGGTGGCCATTATGTACTAGGCTGTCAAGATTGCCTTTAATCTTTTTCTTTACTTACTTACTTATACACTGTGTGTTGTAAGATGGGAGATGGAGTACGGAGGACTCACATCGTATATAACTTAGGGAGAAGACGAGAAGGTATGTCTGACAGATGATTTTACAATTTATACCACTACAGTGTTCCAGTCTAGTTACTACATAACATACCAGGGGTCGTATTCACCAACCATTATAAAGATTATTCTTAGCCTTGAACTCAAGAACAATTTTTTTACAAACACACTTAGAGATAATTTTGTGAGACCAAAATTTGCAAGCATTTAGGGACACCTAATATATAGTCAAATAAACCTTACAATTAAACTATTTGTCATGGTACTCTAGATATGTAGGGTTGAAATTTGGATTTTCAAGTTCAAGTCTAAGAATATTCTCAAGAATGGTTTGTGATACGATCCCTGATAAGCTTCTGTTCGACCAACATTTACTTCAGTTTTACTTAAAAACTTACTTGTATTTGACTGATAATTTCGTTATTTTGTATTTGGTGCTGCTGTAAATAAACACTATGTGTATATTATTTGAGAGGAGTGATGGTAAAGATGTTTTAAGTACATCGTAACATGTAGTAAAGTAAAATCGTAAATACCGGTATGTCGGAGTGGGTCAAGTGGCCTGAGGTGTCGTCTCAAGATCACCGCTAAGGTTGTAGGTTCAAGTCGTGTTTGCTCCAAAAAACTTCATGTAAGAAATTTGCCAGTTACTTGCAGAAGGACAGTGGTTCTCCTCGGATTCATTCTGAGATCTTCCTCCACAAATTAAACTGAATATGCCATATATACCCTGACCCCATTCAAGTAAAAAAAGCAAACAAGCGCAGTAAATGAAAAAGTGTCTACATTATTGAGTACCGGTAACTCTGCTCAGACTATGATCAGTTTTGATTTAGCTAATAAACTGAAAGATTGGGATGAACTAATCTGAATGATGTTTGTACATCAGTGAACAAGTACATTAATTGTTCTTGTGTATATCCAGCACCTGTATTTTTTACTTTTATATGGACCACACATGTGTTTATGTAATCATAACTTACAGAAATAATCAGTGTCTGAAGTTATAGCCCTAGAATTACAACCCCGGTGATAGGATAACAACCTTGGTGATAGGCATAACAACCTTGGTGATAGGCAATAGAACACTGGCGATAGACATTAGAACCCTTGTCATAGACATTAAAAATCTGGTTATAGGCATTACAACCCTAGCTGGTGGTAGTCATTACAACACGTGATAAACATTAGAACCCCGGTGATTGACATTACAACCCCGGTGATGGGCATTAGGGTCCCGGCAATGGACATTAGAACCCTGGTGATGGACATTACAACCCCGGTGATGGGCATTAGAATCCCGGCAATGGACATTAGAACCCTGGCAATGGACATTGGAACCCCGGTGATAGACATTACAACCCCGGTGATGTGCATTAGAACCCCGGTTGTAGACATTACAACCCCGGTGATAGACATTACAACCCCGGTGATGGGCATTAAAACCCCGGCAATGGACATTAGAACACTGGTGATGGATATTACAACCCCATTGATGGGCATTAGAACCCCGGCAATGGACATTAAAACCCTGGTGATGGACATTAGAACCACGGTGAAGGACATTACAACCCTGGTGATATGCATTACAACCCTGGTGATAGACATTAGAACCCCGGTGATGAACATTAGAACCCCAGTGATAGGCATCACAACCCCAGTGGTAGGCATTACAACACTGGTTATAAACATTAGAACCCTGGTGATATGCATTACAACTCCGGTGATAGACATTAGAACCCGAGTGATATGCATTTGATCCCCGGTGATAGGCATTTGAACCCCGGTGGTAGGCATTACAACCCCGGTGATAAACATTAGAACCCCGGTGATGGACATTACATACCCGGTGATATGCATTACACCCCCATTGATAGACATTAGAACCCCGGTGATAGACATTAGAACCCTGGTGATATACATTAGAACCCCGGTGATAGGCATTATAACCCCGGTGATAGGTATTTGAACCCCGGTAATAGACATTTGAACCCTGGTGATAGACATTTGAACCTCGTTGATAGACATTAGAAATCCCCCGGTTATGGACATTAGAACCCCGGTGATAGGTATTTGAACCCTGATGATAGACATTTGAACCCCGGTGATAAGCATTAGAACCCCGGTGATAGGCATTATAACTCCGGTGATATGCATTAGAACCCTTGTGACGGACATCAATTAGAACCCCGGTAATAGACATTAGAACCTCAGTGATGGACATTAGAACATCGGTGATATGCATAACAACCATGGTGACTCGGTGATAGACATTTGAATCCCGTAGATAGACATTAGAATCCTAGTGATAAACATTAGAACACCGGTGATAGACTTTACAACCTCGTTGATAGACAAAACAACCATGGTGATAGACATAAGAACTCCAGTGAAAAAAATAAGAACCCGGTGATAGACATTACATCTCCCATAATAGACATAAGAACCCCGATGATAGACATAAGAACCCGGTGATAGACATAAAAAAGTCATTCTCGGTGTCAAGCTTTATACTAAACAAGAGGTTGCCACCGACGTGGTCATATTGTTAACCCTTAGAGGCATTTCCACAGATGTGGATTTAAATTATGCAAAATGAAAAAAGTCGCCGAGCACAGAAATCACATGTAAATGCTGCAAACTGAAATACATCGCCGACTGTAATATGACACATTGTCTTGTCCCAGTGAGCACTGATGTGATGCTCTAAATTGAACCATACATATGTAAGTTATAATCCCAAAACAAAAAAAATATCTTTGACGAACAGACCCAAGTCATTCGCATGACACATCGTCTTGGGCTGGTTAGCATTTGTGCTAATTTATTTAAAAAAATCCAATCACAACTATAGAAGATACGGTCCGGACAGCAGTGGACAGACGGAGCTGTGACCTTGACCTTTGACGAATAGACCAAAGTCATTCGCATGACACATCATCTTGTCCTAGTGAACATTTGTGCCAAGTTATTTAAAATTCCAATCACAACTAAAGAAGATAAGGTCCAGGCAACAGGAAACACAGTGTATACATTGGATTTCCAAACACTTGACCTTGAGCTATGACATAGACCTTCGATGAACAGACCCAAGTCATCCGCATGACACATCGTCTTGTCCTAGTGAACATTTGTGTTATTTAAAATTCTAATCACAACTGAAGGAGATAGCAGGGGACGCAAGGACTCACAGGCGCACAGACGGACGCAGCCCACTTCTATATCCCCCGCTCCGCTTAAGGAGCGGTGACGGAAGATAATAACCGATCTGGGCCCAGTTGTTCAAAGCTTGGTGAGCTTAACCCTGGGTTAAGTGAAATTTCCAAATCACAATGTTTTAAGATTGCAGCATTTTGTTATTATTTTGTTGAAAATTATGAAAATGTACCTCTTTGTTTCCATAAATGCATTGAAAATGCCGTAAAATCATTGAATATAGAAAATATTGATGTTACAAAATTTCACTGGACAGTTGGTTAAGCGGACACCTGGGTCCTGGTTGTTAATGTCGACTTAGACCAGGAACCAGTAGTTCCATAGAAAAATTGACAGTGGTCGTTCAAGATGGTGTGAGTGTGAAAATGCACTTGGCAGGTACTATTGCAATGGGGATCCGGTCATTTCGTAAAAATGAAATATGTTGACTATTTTTAGCCACATTATTGGTCATTTACCTTCCTTTGTTATAGAGTACGATAATTTTAAAGAGGTGCTAATGGGTCCTATTATGTGATCCACATGTTTACTAATTAATGCAGTTAGTTGATCGATGACGTTAAGTACACGTGCAGATGTAATGGTAAAGTCTAAACGATAAATTCTTCACTTAGCGATAATTGGTATAAAAAACACACACAACAACATGCAAACATTTTAAATTTTATTTCTAAGAATTCAAAGCAAATTATTTTAAAATCATAAAGTATATTTACAGAGCACATGAGAAAATGAAAAAGTAACATACAATTACACAAAACAAAAATACAATAAAATACATCAAATTTTATTTACGAAAGAGTTGTTAGCACATAATAAAAGTATAGTAATGGAGCAAACTATTTAAGAGTTTAACCACAACATAAAAAAAAGGATATTAACAGAGCACATTTCAAAGAAAAGTATTTACGAAAGAGTTGTTAGCACATAAACGTATATTAATGGAGCAAAATATTAAAGAGTTTTACCACAACATTCTCACAGAGTTTGGAGCACAACTGTAAGTGTGACAGGCTACCGTGCTAATATTACGGTCTATGTGAAATTAATGGTGGGCCAGCTTCATGTACCAATATAAGCTATTCTTACAGGTAGACCGCTAATAGCGCATGCGTCGTGAACGGTGATTATCCCGGTGACAAGATACCTACTCAATCTGGCAGCTGTGGATCGCCTTTTAAAACTGTAATCTGTATTGCGCTCGTTTCAGATATACAAATTGAACGAAAATAGTGGAATTTTTCAGGTAAAATCAACATTGCATATAAAACATACGATAAAAAATGTTTGCATGTATTTGTGTCATGTGTTTTCGCGTTCGTCGAACTTGACATTAGTTAGTTCCTTGTCTACATCACACTGTCGGTGGCAGACAAAGAAAAAACAATGTATTTAATTTTCAATGCGGTTTCTGTATTAAATGTTGAATTCAAAATATCACTTTGTTTTAAGTTGCAACATGTACCCCTTGTATACCTAATACTCAAGTGATGACTGGCCGAGCTAATGTCACAAGGAGATTGCGAGGTGGTATTGGTGTAAGATCAAGGTGAAAGGTACCCAGGATCTGTATGTTGGCTCTTTCTACAAGCCTCCATCGAAGATGGACCCTGAATACTTGGAACTACTCCACATCTCTCTCTCTCTCGAATACCAAGAGAAGCACATCTTTTGTTAGGCGGCGACTTCAATCTCGCAGACATAGACTGGGCCAATGAATGCCCACAGCCTCAAGCTCAACATATGAAGCAGTGCCAGCAACTCACAGATATTTCAAGAGATGCTTTCATTGAATACATTGTTGACAAACCTACACGCATCACAGAGTAACTGAGTATACAAGTAATCTACTAGACCTCTTCTTCACTAACAACAAGTCACTCATTAATTGCTGTGAAGTTCTCCCAGGCATAGCCGACCATGAGGCTGTAGAGTCGAGGCATTTGAAAGTGAAGAAGCCAGCGAGAAAGGACCTCCAGTTTAAAAAAGCCGACTATGATGGCATCAGAGATAAGCTGAATACCAATCTACCACAGTTCACTGAAGAAACAGCTTGGTTAGTCAGTAAATGACACATGGACAACCTTCAGAAAGAAACTTCCATCCCTGGTCAGCAAGTTCATTCCATCAAAGCTAATCTCTGGAAATAGATCAACACACCACGGATCACTTAAAGTGTCAAGTCCCTCCATCAAAAGAGAAACAAACTGATCTCCAAACAGAAGGCATCAGGCCAACAGAAGGATAGGAGGCAATATCAACAGGTCCGAAGCTTATTCGCAATACATAGAAAACCTAATTGAAGAAGGCGATTCAGACTCCGACCAACAACCACCAAATCAAAAACGTTTCTGGAACTACATCAAGTCGTTGAGGAAGGATAACTGTGGGGTGGCTCCTTTGAAGGACAAGGGTAAGCTACATAATGAAGCTGTCAACAAAGCAACCGTCCTCAACAGGCAATATCAATCGGTTTTCACCAAGGAAGACAAATCCAGCATCTTACAGTACCTTGAAATTGTCTCAATAAAATCACCATTTTTGAAAAAATAAAAAAAATGAAAACAGCATCTGCACTCCCCATCTGTCAGAATTGAAACCATGTGACAGTAATTTCACCTATAATGGCTGATCTTACAAAAATCACTGCTGTTTAAGGTGTATATTTTATTTTGTAATTTTACAATATATTTTTGCAGATCACAAGAGGAAAATACAAAATGTATTCACCAAGTGCGATGACTGCAGTATTTACGTGATTTAAAGACGTTTTCTTTTAATCATTTTTATTGAAAATATGTTAACTGTCTGCTACTGTGTCTTTCAAAAATAGAATAAAAAACTGATATATATGTTTTTATGAAATATATGACAACAAACTTATATTGAGTGTGAAATATCTCACAAAGAATAATTTTATAAGCGTTATTCACATTAAAAAAATAATTTTCAGAATTGTAAATGTTCCATTAAATTACATTTCACAGTACTGGACAAAGTACAGTGACTGGTTCAACTGGAAATTTGCAAAGTGTGTGAAAACCGGTGACGTAAACACAAGATAAGGTTTTGAGACACCACAAAAACAACAGTCTCTCGGTGATGCACCCGGTATTGTTTTCTGGTTTTTAATATTAAAACACAAACAAAAATGATTCATTTAACAAATATGTACCATTTTTTATTTCATTACAGTTACATTTAGTTTTTAAATAGAAAACTATTTATGTGTGTGAAAACACACTATGTTCTTTTTCAACTTTCAAAAAACTTTGACAAAAGCTAGTTTGTTTCAAATATCATATCCAACCGCGCCAGCTGAAAACTGATGGTTAAAATTGATAAATATCTCGTACTGCGCATGTCAGAAATATAGAGGTTCAGGAGAAGTACCCTTCTTATAGGAATTTGTTAAAAAATTAGTTTGAAATTATCACAGAACCACATGTTAAATGTAGAATAAAAATAAGTAAATAGTTGAAAAGGTTTGTTTTAAGAAGTGGATAAGAAGAGGTGAATATATAAAGAAGTAGTAATAAAGTTTAAAATAAAAAAAATATATATATATATTTTTAAATCAGTGTTTCAGTTGGTTACTATTTTAATAAGTAAACTAAGAAAAATTAAACAACCTCATGCTGTTCAGTGAATTGACATTGTTATTAAACAAATCCATCAAGAAATATTCACACATGTGAAAGGTTGGTGCAGATTTACCAACTTCCATTTATTTGCACCTCTACAGCCCCATGTTATTTTAGTTTGACACATTACTTCATTTAGTCATGTGATCGGAATCTGGTGACACCATTTTGTTGAAAGTATTTTAGGGTCACCTTGATCTATTGTGAATGGTGATGGGCATGTATTTGTTATCTTTTAGGTAGAAAAATTATTGTTTTATAGTTGTTAATCAAGTGACCGAGAACTGGTAACATATCATACTGCAGTGACCTCGTCACTCATAAATATTACAACTGTAGACCCTTAAAACTGCGTACAACCAACACAGTTGTAAAACATCAGGATCTATATAAAGTGTATTTATCAGGATTTTTAAAATTGGCTAAAAACATTTTTTTCCCCCCAATATTTCATGCCCATATATACTCACTGACCCTGTATTGCCAAAGGATATCTGTGTAAACACACCAAAATAATATTGAAATGGGAATTTCCTAACTTTGGCTATGCGTCTATGTTAGACTAGATTTCCTATTGCAACATATTTTGTGACATATATATGAGTCATGTGATTTCATTTTCTATTTGATTTTAATTTGATCCGTAATACAGGTTTACATGTATTAAAAACTGTTTCGTCTTAGAAAGAGTCTGAATGATGATGTGAAGGTCATCAAACAATATTTAAGTACTGTCTGTATTTAGAATGGGGATTTCATTTCAAGTTTGCCATTCCGATTTAAATATCAATTTTGTTATGTTTTGGTGGATTTGACATATACCAAACCATTTGGATTTTATTTATTTATGAAAACAAGATGCTTTTTTTATCCATATTAATATATTATTTTATTTTTTAAGGCATTTTCTAGCGTTTTTTCCCTGATATACTCCCTTTAATTGGGGCAGAATCATTCTCATGCACACAATTCATAAAAATAAAATTGTTGCATAAATCAATTAAGAAATAACATTGTATGTTTTTTTTACTTAAAATCATATAGGTTATATTGGAGGAAGTGTTTTCTGCCTTTAGCTATTCATGGTTATGAAAAACATCCTCATTCAATAAAATAGTCAATGCAATCTGGTCAGCAAAATAGACATACCCTTAATCAATACCCAGTGTGATTAAGATTATCAGCATTAGTGATGATTATCTTCTATCTTGTTTGTGTAACTTCTATGCCAGTGTGGATCAGCTGTTGATTATTTTTGGGTGCAATATGATAAAGTTTACACCCTGACTACACCCCATTCTCCCCAAAGTATTATTGATGGATCTTGAGGAAAGGTGGTTTAAACTGATAGCTTCAGTGTTCCCACAAGTTGGAATACAAGCGCTGGGGTGAGAGTGTGCACACACTCAAGGGTCTGCCCCAACACATGTTCAAGCAATGTGTAGAAACAGTTAAAATAGATTTATATAATAGTAAAATTGGTATAAATCAGTCATTATAATTATTATGTGTCATTTTATGCATTAATTTAAAAAGATATGGTAAGAAAAATGAAGATTTAAAGGAATATATTTTAGGTTTTGAAAGATATTGCTTAAGACTTCAAGCACTGGACGCATACCATTTCTGCTGGGGTGCCCCTGTGCTTAAATGGCCTAGGGTGAAGCCAGAGATTTAAAAAACTATAGTGGATTACTATATAAACATGTGTTTTCAATAACTATGATTTTGGTAAGTACTACCATTACCAAATGTTTTATCTATATTGCAGATTGTAGTATTTGAAGATATTTTTGAACTTTGACTGACAGCTATGCGAGTGTTGTACAAACAGATAACATCAGGGCTCCTGAAATGTTGCACAAAGCCTGAAGTACAGCAGAATCTAAGTACCACTGCAAGGTTTGCATTGATTTTTTGTTTATTTTTAAAATCAAAGCAAATATAAATGTGATATGAAGTTTTCTGTTCCAATAAACAACTTCTGTTGTTGAGGGTTATAATACTAGCTTGTGCTACTACTGATAAAAAATATAATGGTGTAACAAAATGACCAAGGGCCGACAATTCACGAGGATAGAATACAAGTATACTCAAAATAAAATTTACAATTTATAATTTTAATTTTACATGAATAAAATGACGAATATACAATTAAACAATATATACGGTATATAATTTAAAGCAAATTACTCAACAAAATAACACAGCTGGTATAAAATGTCCTATGATGGAAATAGCACTTTTTTTTTCACAGTTCTTCTCTTACACGTTCCGTATATCTATATATTGCGATCCAAACTGCTTACATCATATGAATGTTAAAACTGTTATAAAAATACACTAAAAGTGTTTTTAAGATACTACTACCGCTTCCGGATTATCGTAGATTTAGCGCCAATCGTCCCTCGTGGTGATGGCTATGTAAACAGGGTTACCGGTAGTCGACGAGTTTCATTGTCATTTAACTGTTTTTACAAATAATATTACCCTGTTTACATAGCCATCACCACGAGGGACGATTGGCGCTAAATCTACAATAATCCGGAAGCGGTAGTAGTATCTTAAAAACACTTTTAGTGTATTTTTATAAGGGTTTTAACATTCATATGATATAAGTAGTTTTGATATTAATATCTTCAATTTTACCCTTAACATTTTGAAAAAAAAACAAGCACTTACTTAACAAAGATATTCAAACCATTAAAAAGTAAAATTTTATATTTTAAAAGATGTCTGACAGCACAGATAATAAGTGGTACAGCCATGGCAAAGGAAATCAAGAATGAAGTAAAGGCAGAGGTAGATAGTATTGTAGCATCAGGGCGACGCCCACCACACCTTAGTGTCATACATGTTGGAGAGGACCCTGCCAGTCAAACATACATCAACAACAAGTTCAAGGCAGCTAAATATACAGGTAGCATATATTTGTTATGTTTCCCGCTGTCCAGGAAACATTGTTTTTTGACTGTTTGTCCGTCAGTCACACATATTGTCCAGGATACTCTTCTGACATCTGTGGTTGAATTTAACTGAAACATGGTAGGAAGGATAAGTGTGAAGTCCAGTTGTGCATATCCATTTTGTGTTCTGGATAAGTTTTGACTGAGTTATGCCCCTTTGCATTTTTAAATTTAAAAAAAAAATCCATTCTGAAGAGTCTTCCATCATCTGCGATAGGAATTAGCTGCAACATGTTGTTTAAGATCAATTTGAGGTCTGGTAATGTATGTCCCTTTTGTGTTCTGGTTTTATAATATTTGACTCTGAATTGTGACTCTTTGCATTTTCGGAATTAAAAATTGTTTCTGTGGTTCTTGTTTTGAATATTCAGATTTCAATGAAGAATCAAGTATAAAATCTAGTTGTGCATATGTATCCCATTTTCATTCCAGTTTGATAATTTTGAACTTTTTTCAATATTGGAATGAAGAATCTACTTCTCTTGAACTGTCAATTGGAATTCACTAAAACTTCTTGGAATGGATCAGCCTGAAACCTAGTTTGTTTTTTTTTGTCACTGCTGAACTTGGTAATTGGTTTTATCAATAGAGATGCAGAAATGGTTCTACTGCATGACTGGTTGGAGAGCTGATGCTTAATGTTTTAATTTTGAAAGGTACAACAGATCTAGCTCAAGTAAAACTACAAGGGTCTGATAGTGAGAAGCAAAGGTAATGGACCTCGACTTGCACTGTTTTTATCCCCTGTGTGGGGTGCTAGTGTTCTTCCTCCAGAGTGTCCGCCACGCATGTGGAAGGTCATGGGTTGGATTCCCTGCCAGGTCATACTAAAGACATGAAAATTGGTACTAGAAGCTTCCTGGCTTCATGCTTAGCATTTAGAGGGTATTTCTAGATCTGTTTGACCCATTGTCAGTATAATGTGACTGGATGAGGTATCATACCATGTGTCTGCAGCATGATACTCCAGTATGACAGTGCTTAGAATACTGTCTCAAGTGGACACCATAGCAATATACAGTCAAACCTGTCTTAAGCAGCCAGTCAAGGGAAGGAGCAAAAGAGGCCTTTTAATACAGGTGGTTGCTTAATACAGGTTAATTTACTCTAAAAGCATAGAAATGGGAAACAGAAAATATGGTTGCTTCAGACAGGTGGGTGCTTAATAGAGGTGATGGCTTACACAGGTTTGACTGTAACTGAAAAATTTTTGAAAGCAAAACTAAACGGCATACAGCAACAAAATCTTCTTCCTGGGTCAAGATTTTACAGAAGTTGTAAACAAACACTACCAGTAGTTATTGAAATCAGACATGTTGAAAGCTGGGTTAAGCATGAGTGAAAGAGTATACATGCACATATACATTAAAACAGAATTGATCAATTAGAGATACAAAATGTTACTCAGTATAACGTAGTACAACACAACGCCTGGATGATGAAAATTGCACTCTTCATATCACACACAGACGACTAATTTGTATACTAAGCAGTTCACAGGTAAATTATTTCAGTTCAGCCTCAGCTTAAATTTTTGATTCAGAAATGTATATAGTGCTCTTGAGCAAGACCTATCTGTATAACGCCTAGAACTGGGTTTACCCAGAAATATTTTTTACGTGATTTGTCCCCATTGAAGAACTTGTAATGTTTCACAATCAGTGTAAATTAATTAAGTTTAAAGTAGAGTAATTCAAGTATTTCTGGTGAAAGACAGACAGATATATGTTTCTGTTGAACATGTTGCAGGTATTACTAGTGAGTTGATAGGTCCATTTTCTGTTTGACATATTGCAGGTATTACTAGTGAGTTGATAGGTCCATGTTTCTGTTGGACATATTGCAGGTATTACTAGTGAGTTGATAGATCCATGTTTCTGTTGGACATATTGCAGGTATTACTAGTGAGTTGATAGATCCATGTTTCTGTTGGACATATTGCAGGTATTACTAGTGAGTTGATAGATCCATGTTTCTGTTGGACATATTGCAGGTATTACTAGTGAGCTGATAGGTCCATGTTTCTGTTGGACATGTTGCAGGTATTACTAGTGAGTTGATAGGTCCATGTTTCTGTTGGACATATTGCAGGTATTACTAGTGAGTTGATAGGTCCATGTTTCTGTTGGACATGTTGCAGGTATTACTAGTGAGTTGATAGATCCATGTTTCTGTTGGACATATTGCAGGTTTTACTAGTGAGTTGATAGATCCATGTTTCTGTTGGACATATTGCAGGTATTACTAGTGAGTTGATAGATACATGTTTCTGTTGGACATATTGCAGGTATTACTAGTGAGTTGATAGATCCATGTTTCTGTTGGACATATTGCAGGTATTACTTGTGAGTTGATAGATTCATGTTTCTGTTGGACAACTTGCAGGTATTACTAGTGAGTTGATAGGTCTATGTTTCTGTTGGACATGTTGCAGGTATAACTTGTGAGTTGACAGATACATGTTCCTGTTGGACATGTTGCAGGTATTACTAGTGAGTTGATAGATACATGTTTCTGTTGGTCATATTGCAGGTATTACTAGTGAGTTGATAGGTCTGCCAGCAGACGCAAGTCAGGACACGCTCCTGGATACAATAGACAGACTCAACAGAGATGATAATGTAGATGGCCTCCTGGTTCAGCTACCTGTACCTAAACACATTAATGAGAAAAAGGTATACAAGCATATACTGAACAGAACAGCTAACCCGCCACGGATATTTTATATACCAGACATTGGGTATTTTCTTAAAGAGTATCAAAGCAATCTGTGTAACATTTGGACATGAATAAGACAGAACACTGCTTAATCAAATCAATACATAATTGTTTAAGTGTGTTGTATGCGAATATTGATAATGCCACTCAATATTTTTGACGAAAATATCAGAAATAAAAAAGTGGTGGGTTAGCTATATTTGATTGCTTTTAAAGAGAGTATATCAGAAAAACCCTGTAAATGTCTTAAAAAGTTAAATAATTATTAAAATGGATAAAAATATCTCATTATTTATAAATAAAGTCGGAATGGTTATGTCGAATCCACCAAAACGTGACAAAATCGATATTTAACTTGGAATGGTAAACTTGAAAAGAAATCCCCATTCTAAAAATAGACAGCATTTAATACTGCTTGATGTCATTCAGACTCAATCTAAGATGAAACAATTTTTACTTCATGTGAGCCTGTATCAAAGGCCCTCCCCCATAAACTGCTATATTTTATTAAAATCCACTATATTTCTACTGAAAAACATGTATGCCTGTTCAGATTTTGTGTTGCGACCCTCTAAATGAAATCCTGATCCACCTCTGTGCATAACGGATCAAATTGATATAAAAATGAAATCGTGACTCATTTCATACGTCACATGTTGGAAATTTAAGCAGGAAATCTATTTTAGTCTAACCTAGGCGCGTAGCCCAAGTTAGGAATTCCCTTTTTAATGTATTGTTCTGGCATATTTAATAGATATCCTTTTGGCAGCATGGGGTCAGAGAGTATTATAGGTATGGTATATTGGGAAAATATGTTTTTAGCCAATTTTAAAAGTTT
Source organism: Panopea generosa (assembly GCA_029582155.1). Taxonomy (NCBI): domain Eukaryota; kingdom Metazoa; phylum Mollusca; class Bivalvia; order Adapedonta; family Hiatellidae; genus Panopea; species Panopea generosa. Next base: position 48,240,846 of record CM055895.1, read on the forward strand.
GAAATATCCTGATAGATTCCCTTCAAATAACAAGCAAACGGGTTGGGTCACAAGTTCTTGCAACATTATTTACGGCCTTCCTCTTAATATACAAATAACATTAGAATCAATATGGCAATTATTATATCCAATGAGAAATTGTCCAACAATCAAAGGAAACCAATAGATAAATTAAAATGAAATAGTAGAAAATAAGACAAAGAAAGAGAGAAAAGACATAACATAGTCTAAAAGTTGTGTTTGTAGTTGACTAAATTACACTGCATTAATACAAACCACATGGGATGAAATCATGAATAATTCAATTTCTATGAAGGCAAAGATAATTATGCGGGATAATTATTATTTTATATAGTTTTAGAAATGCCTAGCAGTGAATAATAGAACATTGTCATACCTTGTACACATATTTTAAGATGACCATGTATATTCTATGTTTAATTTTTTTATGCCCCCAGCCATCTGAAGAATGATGAAGGGTTGTTTAGTGTTACCCCTGTTTGTCTATCATTCTGTGCTTCTGGAAAAAATTGGCTTCTTATTGATGATAACTTCTGAAGGATCTGTATAAGTATTGGATACAGGTCAAGTTTTTGTCAACATGGTTCCTATTCTACATAATTTATGCACAGACTGAAAAAAGCTACTAGTTCTCCCTTTCCAACATTTTTAATTTAAAACTTAAAATTAAAGAAATATTAATTTCAGTTTCCTAAATCTTACTCGTCCTGACCAAATGTTCACTTGTCATGGCGAGCGGATGAGTGGAATTTTCCAGCCCTTTTATGGCCCCATTTCGACTTAATTTTAGGTAAAAAATTATTTGCTTTATTAGCTTTCCTGCCCAAAGGCTAAATGTCAGCTTTTGTGTTTACATCATCTATTGCCAACCATTTAAATTTTGTTTTGTGTACACTCTAGCACTCAAATTATTTTACTAAATTTAAGTTACACTGTATTTACTAGAACAAAGTTTTTATCTTGGCAAATTTACATTTAATAATTTCATGTGAAGTTTCTGGGGATCTTCTCTGATTCTCTGTTTACTCTCCAGCACAAATATTTATCCATTAAATGTATCACTTTAGGTCATGAACTCTGTAGCCCCATACAAAGATGTACTAGATGGTTTCCACCCACTGAATGTTGGCAGCTTTTGTGTTGATGAGAATTTGTCCATTAAATGTATCACTTTAGGTCATGAACTCTGTAGCCCCATACAAAGATGTAGATGGTTTCCACACACTGAATGTTGGCAGCTTTTGTGTTGATGAGAAAGCATTTATACCTGCCACACCAGCTGGCGTCATGGAGATGATACGGAGAACAGGTAACCATGGCAACACCATGGACATATATATTACTTATCGGTGTAACTGTTCAAAAAGTTTGTTTTCAAACTTATGTACATATAAACAAAATATGAATTTCATTAAGGTCATAATAAATTAATTGCTAGATTATCATTCCGCCCGCCCCCTAATTTTCATGTCGCCCGACCCTTTTTATTATCATAAAAAAAAGTAATTGAAAAAAAAAAATGAATCTAAAAAATAAAATCCTCAGGCCCTTCCCGTTTTTAAGAAAAATTTGAATGATAATCTAGCAATTAATTTAAAATGGCCTAACATGATATTTTTGGTGCTTTAGCAAACATTTGAAAACACAAACGTAAACGAGTCTTTTGTGTTTAAGCATGTGTTTTAACATGAAATTGACGGACTACACTAACCATTTAATGTTCATTCAATTGTGGAACAATTGCTTTTATAAAAACTGATTGCTAATCCCTCTGAGCTGAACCCAGCTCAGTTTTGCATTGACAGGTCAGCTCAGTATTACATTGACAGGTCAGCTCAGTATTGCATTGACAGGTCAGCTCAGTATGGCACTGACAGGTCATCTCAGTATTGCACTGACAGGTCAGCTCAGTATGGCACTGACAGGTCAGCTCAGTATGGCATTGACAGGTCAGTTCAGTATTGCATTGACAGGTCAGCTCAGTATTGCATGGACAGGTCAGCTCAGTATTGCACTGACAGGTCAGCTCAGTATTGCATTGACAGGTCAGCTCAGTATGGCATTGACAGGTAATCTCAGTATTGCATTGACAGGTCAGCTCAGTATGGCATTGACAGGTCAGCTCAGTATTGCATTGACAGGTCATCTCAGTATTGCATTGACAGGTCAGCTCAGTATTGCATTGACAGGTCATCTCAGTATTGCATTGACAGGTCATCTCAGTATTGCATTGACAGGTCATCTCAGTATTGCATTGACAGGTCAGCTCAGTATGGCATTGACAGGTCATCGTAGTATTGCATTGACAGGTCAGCTCAGTATTGCATTGACAGGTCATCTCAGTATTGCATTGACAGGTCAGCTCAGTATTGCATTGACAGGTCAGCTCAGTATTGCATTGACAGGTCACCTTTTGATTTTTTTCAAAGAATAATGAAGAGGCATTCAGAGTTTCCTTTCAGTATTTCTGTCAGTTTCAAATTCCGGAGTTGTGGCCTCTTTTTCGACTTTGATGAAAAATTGGCTTATGTTGAATAACTACTGAGAGAGTCTATGTATTTAATTTATTTTTGGCGTGTAGCTGTATAATCATAAGAAACTCATTGATTTCGATAGATGTCAAAGTACAGGAGTTATGGTCCCTTTTTGGGCTTGATTTTCATTAAAAAAAATGGTTCTGGTGAATAATTTTTGAAAGGGTCTATATATTAAAATAATTTTAAATATGTATAGTTATAAAATACAGAACAAGTTCAATATGTGCCAATGTTGATCAAATTTAACAGGAGTTATGGCCCCTTTTTTACTTAATATTGGGTGAATCACAGCCGGAGCATCCATGCTCTATAGACAAATGTTTAGTTACAACTTTGTTAAGAGTCTACTGCAACATGTCACTTTTTTTTTATACATTTTTCTTATCCCTTCTTGTAAAGTATACTGTGCAGTCATTTACATATATTTTCGTGGGTATTAAATTTCGTGGTTTCCACTTCAAAGACATATTCATGGGGACTTAAATTCATTGAAACCAAATTTAAAAAAAAAAAAAAAAAAAATAAGTTTACACTTTTGACATCGCATAGTGCGTTCCAGCAATTAACCTCTGCTGTAATACAAATGTTACAAGCCAGGGTTTATCGCACCCGGCTATGCCAATAACAGTTGACAGATGCCAATTAGTATCCTAATATACAAGTACAATATTGAACTAATTGTTATGCAAACAAGAGGAGAGGAAAGGAGAAGTACGAGATCTAATCCAGTAAGGGTTTCAGAAAACTGGCCCCACTGTAAATAACAATAGTATGTGCCACATCACGTGACTGATAATTAACAGTAAATCAATGTACTACATGAATGTCTTTTAAGAGAATTAGTTGTTTATTCATTAAAAATATATCTCCATATGTTTGATCATAAAGAGAAACAACAGAATAGAATAAAAAATACCACTAAATAAAAGATAGTAATTACTTCACTAGAAACTTGTGTGTTAGTTTTCTTTGTATGCGTGCATACTGTCTCTTTACAATGTTTTTTTTACAATATTTACCGTAGATCTATAGGTCACATTGTTTCAAACTGTTTCAACTCAATAGCATTCAGCTACAAGGTGACAGTCTATTTTTAGCACCTTTGACATTTGATTGAAATACACACTCAGTGGGATAAATTATAACACATCTCACTACACACACACACACACACACACACGTCTATGAGCGGATGGACATAGACTTAAAGATGATATGAGTATTAAACAATTCTTACACTATTTACAAAATTATCAATGTAAATACTGATGCAATATAACGAAAGAAAATATATAAAATAAAGGATGGATTATTTGCCACAATGTGATGCACGTAGGCATATGAAAACAGATGTAATTTATATGTTAACAGCATTACATAGCATAAACTTAGTTCTTGGGTATTTGATTTCGTTGTCATGGCTCCCCACGAAATCCACGAAAAATTAGTACCCAACGAAAATTAATGATTTCACAGTATAACAATTTGTGTTCGAATTTCAGGCATAGAAACATTTGGTAAAAATGCTGTTGTGTGTGGTCGGTCTAAAAATGTGGGAATGCCTATTGCAATGCTACTTCATGCCGATGGGATTTATGAAACAAAAGCTGGTATGTACTTTTCTTCTTTAATAGTGGATAGAACCTTTAACCCTAGAATCCTGTGTCCAGTGCTGTACCACTAGACCACATGTTTTACACAAAATACTGCAGTTTGGTAGCACCATAACACTGTCTCAAGTAGACACCCTCTTAGTTTAATGCATCTAAATGTTAATTGAAAAAGGTATCCTAATAACATTTGTATAAAAGTATCTTAATTTATTACAGTGAAATGTCAATTACTATGTAGTTAGTATCTTTGCTAGGAGGTATTAAAGATACCACAATTCTGAATCCACTCCATATTATAGTGATGTTCAGATATTTTGCTCCATTGATTATGTTGTGTGTCCACACTCCAGGGTTTGTATTCACCAACCTTTCTTGATAATATTCTTGGACTTGAGCTTAAAAATCCAAATTACAACCTTAGATATCTAATTTACCATGACAGATAGTATAAGTTTGAGAGTGTATTTCACTTTATATTAAGTGTCCCTACATGCTCGAAAATTTTGGTTTATAAAATGGTCTCCAAGTGTGTTTTTCAAAATTCCTTCATGAGTTAAAGTCTAAGAATATTCTGAAGAATGGTTGGTGAATACGACCCCAGTTCTACCTCGAGTGTTTATTGTCAGCTACTTGTTGAGTAGCCTGTGTGGTGCTGTTCTTTAAATCAAAATTTTATTAACATATAAGGGAACAACATGGATCAAGATGGATGTGCACTGACCAGAAATCCTTGAAAGATGATTTTCACACAATAAGGGAAATTTAAATTGAACCCATTTCCTGTACTCTGCAAACCAGTTCTTTGCAAGTCTCTTCCCCAATTGAAATACTTTAGTTATTTGTTATGTTCTCAGAGGGAATGCAACAGTTTTACACAACCCCCACACTCCCCTTAGAAGTGAAAAACATTTTAACCCCAGGTTATATCTATTTTTAGACAATACCTCTCCCACCATAGAAGTTTATGATTTTGCTGTCCACGGTTGGGATGTATGTTTAATTATAACAGACCTTATCAGATTTTGATGAAATTTGCTATGCATCTCAACTTTTAATCAACGAAAAAGTTACTGAAAATCAAATGTATCCTAGTTATATGTTATTTTGTCTTATATATGGTCCTCACTTTTGTTAAAACAAAGTAGGTTTAAATATATTTATTGCTCAATATATACGCAATGTGTAAACAAAACATTGTTAATGGTAAAAGAGGTATTTTATATTGTATTGCAAGGTGATGCGACCACCACTATATGTCACAGATACACACCGCCAGAACAATTAGCCGTGTTTACAAAAACAGCAGATATAATTGTTGTGGCCACTGGGATCCCAGGTCTGATCACTGCGGACATGATCAAGGAGGGATGCACTATTATAGATGTAGGGATCAACAGGGTCAAGGACGAGGCAACTGGCAAGATGAAACTTGTTGGTGACGTAGATTTTGAAAGTAAGTAACAAGTAATGTCTTTTATAAATGTAATCTAGTCAAAAAAATAGTTATTTCTCTGCAGTCTTTATGTCCCTGCCATTATGAAGGTTTGGGAGGATATAGAGTTGCCCTTGTCCATTTCTTGTCAGCTCTACTCCTCCTCCTATACTTCTCAACCAGTTTTCATCAAACTTGCTAGGGAATATCAGTACGAAGTCCAGGTGTGATATCATCATTGTGTTTAGTGCTATAAATAGTATAAATTAATTTTTGGTTTAGTTTTGGCCCTTTAATTAATGGTTAATCTATGTACGTACATCATACTTTATAGTCATTTCAAACTTTTCAATCAATTTTGGCCAAAGTTGGTGAGTATCTGTGTGAAATCTAGTTACGTATATTGTCATGTTCCGGTCCATTGACATCACACTTTATAGTCAGTTCAAACTTTTCAATCAATTTTGGCCAAAGTTGGTGAGTATCTGTGTGAAATCTAGTTACGTATATTGTCATGTTCCGGTCCATTGACATCACACTTTATAGTCAGTTCAAACTTTTCAATTGATTTTGGCCAAAGTTGGTGAGTATCTGTGTGAAATCTAGTTACATATATTGTCATTGACATTTGCCATAGTTGTTGGCCTTTAATTATTTTAATTATAAATCTATATTTATATGTCACTTTTTCTTGTCAGCTGTACTCCTATATATTTTAACAGATAAAGCTAGATTTGCCAGGTATCAGTATGAAGTTCAGTTACTCTTGTGCTCTCTTATTGTGTTATTCTCCATCACAGTTTAGCGGTGTTATGGCCCTTTAAGTATTTTTTTAACCATAATTCTTATCAGCACAACTTCTTTTAATTTCTCAACTGATTATGGTCGAATTTGCCAGCAAGTATCTGTTGTGTATATTTTTGTCTCTGAAGTAGTACTACTGTCACTAGTCCAAATTCATTAAGTCAACTGGCCTTGGCTGCATTGCTACAGTAAGGCTACAGGTATCACAGGGCATACATGTCAACAGGCATGTTTCTGGTTGTTATTAATATTTCAATTCTTATTTAATTGATGGAATAGTTAGCTTCATGTTTATGCCATTAAGGGCTAACCACTCTTTCCTGGGATCCTGGAAGGTTAAGGGATCCTGGAAGGTTAACCAGTACTGTAGCACATCTCCGCAAGTAACTGATAACTTTCCAACTTGATACAGTGGTGAGAGATGCTTGATAATGAGACTCAATGTCATATATCAATCATCACGAAGTCTGTGTGACCGGGTGGGGATTCAGACTCATGATCATTGGAATGATAGTCAGATGCGCTACAAACTGAGCTTATTGGGCCTGGCAATTCTTATTTGAATAAGAGGTCAACAGCAAAAACCTTTAGACCGTAATTTTATATTGGGGAAAATGTTGTTTGAAAAAATGACAACAAAAGGAAAAAAAGTGAAGAAAGCTTAATATACATCTGTACACGTTTGTGAATAAACTCAATTAACCTAATTAGTTACAAGAATTGCGTCTTCCCTAAAGTTTCTGTCAGGATCTTCAATTATTTCCTGAAAAGAACAGGGAATCACATTATTTTTTTTCAACTCAGGTGTGAAGGAGAAGGCTGGGTACATCACCCCTGTACCTGGTGGTGTGGGGCCAATGACTGTAGCCATGTTGATGAAGAACACGCTGCAGGCGTACAACAAGGAGATAACATTTGACCATTATCGTTCTTCTCTAGCTGTCTAGTTTGTCAAGTAAGTGTAGTCATATTGATTTTCTGAAGGTAAAACAATGAGTTTATTTATTAAAATAATACAGTTAAACCTGTCTTTAGCAGCCAGTGATTGGAAAGAGCATCATTGGTCTTTTAAGACAGATTGTAGCTTTAAATAATACAGATAGTTAACTCTGAAAGCATAGAAATGAGAAATAGTAAATATTGCTTCTTAAGATAAGTGGCTGCTCAGTTAAGGTGACTGCTTACACAGGGTTGACTGTAGTGGTGTCTCTTGCAGTTAACCTGTCTAATAAAAATTTACAATCTGTCAATCATAAAACGAGGGATGATGTTAATGATAAACATTTATGTTAAATTATCAATATTTTTAGCTCGACTATTCAGAGAATAAAGAGAGCTATTCTACTCACCCAAACGTCGTCCGCATCACACCTTGGTTAAAGTTTTGCATGCAAGTCCCTGTCTCAGTAACCTTTGCATATATTGACTTGAAACTTTACACAATCCTTCCCAGTCATCAGCCCCACTACAATAACTAAGTTAGATTACTCTTGTCTGAATATAATGCAAATTATTACCCTTGTTTGACATAGAAATTTGGTCATAGTTTTGCATGCAAGTACTATCAAGTCCATATCTCTGCAATCACTCTATGTATTTTATTGAAACTTTACACAAGCCTTCCCAGTCATCAGCCCTACTACAATAATTAAGTTAGATAACTCTTGCCTGAATATAATACAAATTATTGCCTTTCTTTGACTTACAATTTTTGGTTAAAGTTTTGTGCACAAGTACCGCCAATTCAATATCATGCAAAATAATATATTGAAAAGGGATTTCCTAACTTGGTCTATGCGCCTAGGTTAGACTTAAATAGATTTCATATTTTGTGACGATTAAATGAGTCGCATGATTTATTTTGATTCACTTTGATCCATTATACCCATTTTAAGTTACCGTAGTAAAAATTGTTTCATCTCAGAAATTGTCTGTATGACGATGTAAAGGGATTCAAACAGTATTTAAGGGCTGTCTTTTTTTAGAATGATTTCGTTTCAAGTTTACCACTCCGATTTAAGTATTGATTTGTTCAGATTTTATTTATTATTGATAACAACAAGATGCTTTTTATCGATTTTGAAAATAAATTTATTTTAAGACATTTATAGCGTGTTTTTTTTCTGATATATTCCCTTTAAAAAGAGTGTAGTCTCAGTTTGATGCTTATGCCAGTAAATGGAAGAGAATAAATCCCCATGAACAGTCACTATCACTGTATCAAGGCTATTTATAGAGGAAAAAAAGAAAGCATTGTGTCCGAATGCAAACACAAAGATTCCTGAGATTTGAATCGCAATGTTTTGTAGTTTAAGTTAAACATTTCTTTACATCTCTTACACTGGCCATTAGTTATCTGTATGATTTTAAGGTGTAAAACATTATGTTAATCTTGTTAAAAATTAACAAAAATATAACAATTCAATGTCAAAGAAAATGTTGGAAAATAACATTATAAAGAAAATGGTTTAAAATATGGTTTACGCTTGCTTAAATTCTAATACATTAAAATTAAATTTTGTTTTTACAGGTTACGTATATGGATGTGGCTGCTTTGTATGTCTACTGGATATGACCAAACACTGTTGTCATGGCAATCAGACTGTGATTTATCAAACACATTTTACAGACACATTTAAGTCTCAAAGACATCCAGCATTATTTTTTTGAAAACTCTAACTTAAACCTGTCCTTAGAACTTCAGATTTTTTATTTAGTTCTTAAGCCAAATTTGCAATGAGTAAATATATTGATAATTATTATTTTAGATACAAGTTGTTTGAGCATTTAATATTTTTTCATGGCTTCAATGCATTTATAAAAAGGTAAAAGTATGTTTTAAATTTGAAAACCTATAATTTTGATTCAAAATGTAGACCTGATAGTTATAGTTTTTAAAAAGGTTTTTTAAAAATTAGCATTAAAAAGTTTATGTTCTCTTGTTAACTTAATGAACTTTATACCTCAGTTACTCTGCAGAGAAATGAAAAAAAAAATTTCATTTTCATTTCTCTGCAGAGTAACTGAGGTATAAAGTTCAATAAGTTAAAAAGAGAACATGAACTTTTTAATGCTAATTTTTAACCATTTTGAAAGTCTGAGTTTGTTTTATGCTGAAACTGATGTTTATGAGTTGAAGTGATGTGTCTGGAAAATATAAGAGGCTGAGGAGTAGCAGTAATTTGTAGTGGTATGTCAGGGAAATTTAATGGGCAGAGGAATCAATGTAATTTGTAGTGGTATGTCAGGGAAATTTAATGGGCAGAGGAATCAATGTAGTTTGTAGTGGTATGTCAGGGAAATTTAATGGGCAGAGGAATCAATGTAGTTTGTAGTTATTTCTAGCCAAAAGTTGTGTTATTCAGATATACATTATTGAGATTCTAAAGAGATAATAAGAGAGATTACACAAACAACGTTGAGTATGAAATGGTGCGCTTTATGTGAAGATACACTTTTACAGTTAGACAGTATGCATTTAAATTTGAATTTTGTGTCAGAAATAGACAATTAAGCAACCCGTAAAAATTGCTTATTTACCACTTCCAACTCATACCATTTAGGCGTGGGTAGTTAAATTCTTTTTTTTTGTAATCAATCAGAGAATCTTTTTTAAGGACATGTAATGACCTAGAATATTTTAAATGAACAGTAAAAACCAAATTTTTTTTGGACCTCCCAAAATATTTTTCCAACGGGCAGGTTTATTAGGTCTTACCAGATGCTTTTGCTGTAGAATGTTAAAACAACTTCTATCAGTGAATTATTTTTCCCCTCCTACAAGATGTCCTTATACTGCATCTACCTTTTCAAATTGAACATGGAATTCTCCAAAGATTATTTACCTCTCATATTTGGATCATGGGTTCGGGTTTTACATGATCCAAAACCTTTATGTGAGGAAGTTTGCCAGTCTGAGGAATTATTTGGTAAAATGAGTATAAATTATATAATTATATCCCAGATTGATATTTATCCCGGGTTCTAATCATGTCCATATTTGAGACAAATTGGAAGTTTACTTGCCAACAGTCTGACTTTAATAGAGTATGAAAGTACATGTACTGTGTTGCAGCATCATATAAAACTAACACATTTTTCATTCTGAATTAAATGGCATAGTGTGTGTGTGTATATTTATATGTTTTGAACATAACCAATTGTGAACAAATGTTTGTTTTTATGAAGTATTTCAGATCAATTTGAGTGCTTTTAGTTTTAGTTTAAGATATGTTTATGAATTCAGAAGAATTTTTTTGTACTTTTAGATGGAAAATAAGTATTGCTGTACATGATTTAAACGAGATAGATATAGTTAAGGAAGTATCAGGTGCTAGGGTGTGAATTGTGATGAAAATATAATGCTATAAACTTAGTTGTTAGTAGTAAATAAGAATTAAGAGACAATGGCATGTGTTGAAAATGGCGTTAAACCCAATTAAAAAAAAAAATAAAAAAAAGGCCATATCAGTGTAACCATGAAAGTTGATCTTTATGTTTGTTTGTTTTTTTGAAAGATTGACAGGTAAAACATATAGAATTGTTTATTTGGCTAATAATATCTACCTCACTCTACCTATTATAACTATGTGGCAAGTATGAAGGCAAGCCAATAACATCCCTGTCCATGGTTTTGTTCAACATCTCAATTTGAGTATACTGTATAACTCAAGTGAGAATTGTCGCTATTTTTTTGGTTTTGCAAATATAGTCTCATTTTGAGTTGAGAAATATTTCAAATATATTTCTTAAAAAATATTTACATTAAATATTTTCAAAATCTTAGATTGAAGATGGAGAAGCCAGGCCCCAGGTTTATAAAACATATTTCATGCTTATCTCAAATTCGTACTCAAAACACAATCTCTAGGAGTCACAATCATACGAACCCAATTCAAAGTGCAAACACTTGACTAGGTTTAAAATTTTAGAGTATTAATGCAGATTTGAAGTAGAAAATTACAAGTATTTACGTTTGTTTTGTTATAATGAGTTGATTCATCTTTGAGTTGAGCATGGAAAAAATATTTATAACCTCAGACCCTGGCCTGTCAGATCAAAACTCAGGAATATGTGTATTTATTGATAATGTATTGCTGTGCTGGACATTTGGTGTAAATGTGACTAGGCTTAAAATAGATGTAATAACACATGAAATGTTAACTACACTTTGCCTTCTTAATAAATACAGCTGTTATGAGAAAACAGTGGTGATGATTCGGTGATTCTTCCCAGAAGCTTTGATAGAAAAATCAGGCCCGGTTCAGTCAGTAGTCCATCTGATAATCAATTTAGGGGTCGTGAGTTTGATTCTCTTCCTAGCCAGTCTATCTAATGATTATTATTCGACATTATGTCTCATTGTCATTCAACTGTCATTGCTGTTTAAAGTGGGAAAGTTATCAGTTACTTACAGAGATGGGTGTGCTTGAATACTGGTTAACCTTTCAGGATCCCAGGAGAGAGTGGTTAGGTTAACTGATCATCTGTAAGACCTCGATGGCATAAAAATGATGCTAGATATTCATACCAGACATGTAGAAAAAGAAAAAAAAAGGTCAATTTTCCCTGACATGAAATAGGTTATGTTTGATAGTTATTGGCTTATTCTCATAGATATTACACGTTTTTGGTAAATTTAAAAAGATATTTCTGAAATATATCTAACCTCTTGATAACTTCTACACCGGTGTTTTATGTAAGGTTTTATATGTATGTATTTGTTTTTGATTAATTTTGTTAGATATTTTACATGTTGAAGGTTGAATTTGCAATTGTATATGTAAGTCCAAGGCAACTCAAATCTTTATTTGATGACAGCTTTTGCTTTGAAAAATTAAAAAAAAATCAATAAAAATGTTTTCTAAAAGTGTATAAATCTGAATTAGGTTTTAGATTAGATTTGAAGCAAAAATAGAAGCAATTCTCTCAATAGGCATTTACTAATGTTACAAAATATTGGGAAATTTTGACATTAAAAGATGTTAAAACTATTAAGTTGATATGAAATGACTAAATATCTGTCATATTTTAAGTATATATGGGCTTTAAAATATGTTCATGGTTAGGATATAAATCAAGTATGTGTTTGTAATGGTAAACTCTCAGGATATTTTCACACATTTTTAAAAACAAAGTTTTTCGACACCTTTAATTTCAAATAATTTATGCATTATAATTTTTCTACATCAAATACAGAAAGGGCAGATATTCTTTTTAGTGTTCCCCACATAAGCACATCCCACTTTATTTCAGCCATTAACTGATCTTGCACAGAAATAGAAATAATTTTTGATCTTGCTACATGGCTAGTAAGTTATAAATATTGTTTTGTACATGTATACCACTATATATGGAATTGTAATCGAATTTGAAAATATTAATGCAAACTTTAAAGTCAGTATTTACACAAGTTTTGTTATAATGGGTCCATTTGTTTTTTAGCCAAGCATTAGCTCTTGAGTTGAGCACGGAAGAAACTATTGTAATCTGAGGCTTTGATTCTATCTTACATGTATAAACACCCCCAGTGACTTTATTTAATTATTCAAACTATGTAGTTTTGCCAGTGACAAAATAAATTATTTTAAATCAATTTATTACATATCAAGTCTGGCAAGGACAACTTATTTGTCAATTGATAGATGGTTTGTTTGACAAATTTCAAATAATTGTTTTCTGTTAAAAATGTCCATGTCCAGCTGCAACATTAGTATTGTTGATGATTGTTTTGATTTTACAAAATGTATTTTATTTGAGGATATGGGATGCTGCACCTTTTGTGCTTTTTTCTTTTAGACATAAAACTTATTAACATGTTTTTGTTAATTTTTCCTGGTTGTATGCATTAAATGACTTATTTATATATCATTAAGCCACAAAAAACATTTATTCATTCATTTTTTTCCTGTTCAAATCGGAACAATCAATTTTAAACACAAGAATTGAATTTACCAACAATTCAGATAAATATTGATCAAAATTTATATGTTTTTCAAATTTGTTGATCAACTAAACAAGTATTGATTTGAATCTAATATTTCAATGCAGAACAACAAATTCTAAGATTACGTTTTCCACAAATTTTTTGTTATTTTGATGTTTTTCAAGAATTGATTATTCGTTTATGGCAATTATAAAATAACTACATGTATTGATCAAAATTTATATATTTTTAAATTTGTCATTTGGCAAATAACTATTGATTTGGATCTAATATTTGTGGAACAGCAGATTTTTAGATTCCTTGTTTGACCAATTATTTGTTATTTTGTTTTTTTCCGAGACTTGATTATTAGCTTCAGGCAATTATGAAATGTTTTTCTGGGTCCAATATTTAACACAAGTGGCTTTGCTTTTGCTTGTTTTTCATTATTGAATAATTGATTTATCCGAAGATATATATTATAAGATACTCCTTTTTGCTGTGTGTTTTTGTTGAATTTTAACCATACTCGTTAAAGATACTCTAATTATATTTTATATTTTCTTTACTTTGTCATTGGAAAATTATGAAGAAAAAAAGCAGTATTAAATTATGAAAAAAAATATTTCCTTTTTATATTTGATAGATTTTACTATTTGTAGTGTTTTATATGATAACTAAGTTTTAATAGTCAGTTGTTGTTTTTTTACCTTATTGGCAGAGGTCGATGTTCTGCTACTTCCCAATTTAAAAAATCATGTTTTTTTTCGCAACTTGGGGCAAAAAAAATCCCAAAATGGATTTTTTTGTGTGAATTTTTCTTACATAAGGAGATAAAAACAATTGATATAAAATATTATTGTAATATCCGATAATTAATGGTAAGAACATGGTCTTAACAGTGTTACACTTTATTAGCTCGCAGGGACGAATGTCAAGGAGAGCTATTGCCATGACCCCGGTGGCGTCGTCTGTAGACACCCAGGTTAAACTTTTGCATTTAGTTGCGTTTTAAGTTTTGGTGTTTGCCTCCAATCTCTATCTTTGCATGTGTGGTGAGTTTTATCCCATAGGCAAGCTTTGTTGTCTTCAGACAACTCTTGTTTTAAAAAATTCCCAATTTACCCTGAATTACACTGTTTTTTTCTCAATTTCAGAGGCTTGTGCCTCTTCCCAGTTAACAGGTAGTGAAAAGTGTTGAAAGACAATTTTATTAGCTAGCTCCTTTTTCTCCAAAGAACTTAATGATAGACTTAAATCAAAGAAAAGCACCAACATGATTATGATTTTAGACTGGCTCCAAAGAAAAACTTCATTTGGTTTCATTGACACTGATTAAGGAATGATAAAGTAACCAGTGAGAATTAAGTTAAGTATATAAGTATTAAAGTAAAGCTTAAGAAAATGCTGGTGAAATAAGTTATTTTTTTTGTATTATTTTGTGTTAGAAAACATTAATTTCTAAAATGAACTAAACCATAGAATCTCATTGTTGTTACAAGTTGTGCCAAAAATAAAAGTTAAGCATTAATATAGTCATCACAAAGTGATATTAGTTACATTAAAGGGATATTATTATTTGAAATTTTATATTGAAGATAATATTAATTGTTTGTATAAAAAATGCTATTTTAAAAGTTAATACATATTTTAGGGTTCTCTCAGGAATCCGGACTTTGTTGCATCAGCTTCTGTGCTAAAGCGGGGCGGTAGTCTAATGGATAGAGTGTTGGCCGCTCACGCCAGAGGTTGCAGGTTCGATCCAAAGCTCGACCCGATGCCTCTCATAAAACAACACTCAGTACTGGTTCTACCCAGGAAGCGGACTCGAGAGCGGTTCATATAAGCTCTGAGCTTTCATCGCAATCAAGCTAAAAAAATTAGTATAAACTAACTTCTGTGCTGGCCTTACCTCGTACTGTCGTGTCTGTTTTACATATTTCATCATGGTAACATCTACATGTATATATGTAAAGAGGTACAATTAAAGATATCATATATAGGAAAAGTTAGAATCTAGAGTTAAAAAAATTCATGTGTTAAATTTTGCCAGATAGTACTACTCGGATCCATTCTGAAGTCTTCCTTCACTCATGGAACTGAATGCTTGCTTTTTGAGTTTCATTTATTCAATTTATTTGTTAAGACTAACTTTTATGTAAATATGGTAACGGTAGTCTAAATGACTTGATATTGGTGTGAAAACTGATTTTTAGATAATCTTTGTGTAATAATTGACATTAAATTTAAATGTTGGATATTTACCACTGAAGATTAACTGGTATGCCTTTTGCGGTTTAATACTACACTCAAGAGATATGAAAACGCAACACAGGAAATACTTGCAAATGAAAAAGGTGACACCAATGCAAGAGGTGTCAAATTAGTCAGTAACATCTTATGTAAACAACCAATAACATCAACAAACAATAATTACTGTATGATATGGATATGTACACTCGTACTAAATATGTTGTGTTTTCATGTCTCTTGAGTGAAGTTTTGTATTTGTCATTATTAATCACAATTAATTTATGAGTGGCTGCGTGTCATCACCTTTGGAATTTTTACTGCACTTCATCAATCTGATTTGGTTTTATGTTGATTTTATTGTAATTTATTCTGTTTGCCCTTTTTTATTGTTTGCTTTATATTTTTTTATTAAGTTGTTCTTAGTGTTGTTATTTTTAAAATTTACATATCTTAAATAAAAATTCAGCATTTTCCATCTTTAAAACTTTATACTCTAAAATGATATGCACTTGATAAAATTTGGCAACATAAAATCATTTTGTACATTTGATAGTTAAAACAATTTCTGGAGCGTGTGGTGTCCAGTTGTAGAGTGTCGGTTCCATGGTCGGAGGGTCATGACTTTGATCCTCTGTCACGGCTATGTGTGGTGTCCTTGACACTTTTTCCGCATACACTTAGTACTGGTTCTACCAAGGAAGACTTTGAGGGTGATTTTCATCAGTTGTAAGAACTTGTTTCACGATTGAAGTAAAATAAATAAGTTTAAATAATAATTTAAAATAACTTGTATGATATTTAGAACATCTTCAAAATTATGACTTAAATAGTAGGTATAATATTCCTTATAAATAACTTTTTATTTCAAATCTCTTTTTATTTAACACAGTGTAGGTTTGTTGGTAAAATAGTTCAGAGGCACTCTGTTTGGAAAATGTATTTTTTCTCATGATGCCAGCCCGAGATCACTTATCTCCCTTCTCTTGGGGTTTTGATTGGAGCCCAGTTTGGCCAGTTTCATTTTCTATTCTGTATCTAAATGCTGCCAATTACAGGTTCATGAGAAAAAGTTAATGAGTATATCTGGCTTTTTCATTAAAATCTTGAAACTTATTATTTTGAATTTAGTCAAAAGGTAACACACCTGTATTCAAAAGTTGTATTTTCTATTGGTTGATGTGTTATGTCTATGCAAGACAGACTGATAAAGATAAAATTATCTCTCTCACTATTGAGACTTCAATTCCAAAGTATGACCTTAAACAATCAAGAATGACATACTGTTGTTGATATTCTAGATCTTGTTACACATATAGTTGCAATTATTTATTTATTTTTAAACAGACTCATTAGCTATGCATATATATGGATTCTCTAGCCAGTGGATCTGCAAGTATTACGATCTATACTGCAGCTCTATTGGTATGAATGTTCTAGACCCAATGCATCTATATAATGATTGTGTTAATTGAATTGGAGCCCAAAATTTCTGTTGTTGTTGATGTATAAATTGAGAGTATATAACAATGAATTGGGATAGCATATCATCTGAGCAATACTACAAGTGTGCACAGTAATATTCTGATATAGTTACCGTAATAATTCAATACTAGTTACCATAATATTCTGGTACTAGTTACCGTAATAATCTGTTAATAGTTACCGTAATATTCTGATACTAGTTAACTTAATATTCTGTTATTAGTTACCATAATATTCTGTTACAAGGTACAGTTATATTTTGTTATCGTAATATTCTGTTACTTAAGTTACTGTAATATTCTGTTACTAGTTAACTTAGTATTCTGTTACTAATTACCATATAAATTTGTTACTAGTAACCGTAATATTCTGTTACTAGGTACAGTTATATTTTGTTACCGTAATATTCTGTTACTAGTTACCATACTATTTGGATGCTAGTTACCTTAATAATCAGAGATAAGATAATATTATTCCGATACGTATTACCATTTTCTAGTATTCTGATATTGGAAATAATTATACTTGCTTGCTTCAACTCTTACAGTTGCTCATGTTACCTTGTATATACATTCTGAATTTAGTGCATGCCTACAAAATCTAATTACCGGTATTTTCTTTTGTTGTTATATCGATTTTGAACATTTTTTTCTTTTGTTTATGTTTTATATCTGTTTTGTGAATGAAAAAAGAGCATTGACTGTTTTGTTTTGCTGATTTACATGTCTTATTTATAATCACTAATCGAGTCAATTTAAAACTCTGGGAGAACTGTTAAGAATTGAATACTTGAACAAACAGAAAGATCTGATTTTTAAACTAATATGTGTGTCCTTCATGCAGGAATGAAGTATTAAATAAAAGATATTTTAAAACAATAATATACTTGTTGTTGCTTGATTTAAATATAACCAAGTCATTTTATTTTAAGAAATGGTTAAAACATTACACTTGGATTAAATTTCACAAACCGTGATCTCATTCAAATTATAACATTTCCTGGTAAGAATAGTATCACTGTCGATCTTTGTCATGTTCATTATTGTTAATTTCTAACCCCAGTGTGGTTCAAGGGTTCCAAATGAGTGGTAGCAAGGGTCACTGTAGTTCATTTCAAGTCATGCAAGATGACCAAATTGGTGCAGTGTTTTTTTCCAGAAAATTTGGAAGGTATAACACCAAGTACGAAGTTTCAACCAGGTCCCTAGAAAAATAAAATCCTAAATTTTGGTGTATGAAGCTTATATACAAATATTAAGCTTTTTTATGCCTCATTTGAGTGTGTACACTTTATAAAATTAAAATACTTGTTTATGAGAAGGGTAATTAAAAGTTTGGTTAAAGTTTTTAAATAAGGCATGGTTCAAGAGCCATATCTCGCAGGAATCCTGGGGAAAATAGTGTGGTATTAAATAGAATTTAAGCCCATGTGGTTCTGGCTAAGAATAGAATCACTGTCGATCTCTGCAGAGGGGTAGGAATCCTCCGAATAGGTGCCGTATTCATTTTATCATTTTTATCATTTTTTGTCATGTTCACTATTGTGGTTAAATTATCAACCCCTGTGTGGTTCCAGGGAGCCATATGAGTGATGGCAAAAATAGGAACACTGTGGCTTAAGAAGCGACAAATTGAGTAATACGATAGAATTTACTAAAACTCTGCAGTTCTGCAGGTATCAAGGTTCTAGGTTCATTATGCATATTCATTTATTGATGTATTTTTTTTTAATCTGTATGTTAATTTGTTGTTTTTGTACATGTAGAGTGAACCTGGAATCTTCCTTCCTGTTGGCGTCGAATAACCTTTAATGTGTAGGTACACTGTAAAACCCTATTCATTCATTAAATAGAATTTGGTTTAATTTTGCAGTCTGGCAAGTATCAAGGTTCTAAGCTCTTTTTTTCTATTCATTGATTTTATTTTTTTTTCAATCTACACATCAATATGTTGTGTGTGTGGAGAGTGTACCTGGAATCTCCCTTCTTTGTGGCATTATGTAAACTATATTATGTTAGTATGCTATAAAATCCCCGACCATTTATTTCTACACAATTTACCGGTATTATTAATCTTTCATGTTGATTTACAGCAAAGTCCTCATTAATATTTCTTAACTTGTATATTAAAGGAGATAGAGCCGAGCTATCTATTCACCAAAGCATTACCTGTGGATAGTGTTATATAGAAAACTCTGTTTTCAAAACACTAACTGTTCTGTGTTTATTACAATTTAGATTGCATGGCCTCCCAAGCTCCTCCCTAGAATTTCAAACTTTTTTTAAAAAAATACATATAACACACTTTTTTTGGAAAATATCTTTTTTGCCAATAACCGGTAAATGTTTTAGCAATAATCTAGTAGTAAGCAAAATTATAATTAAAACAATGCAGTGGTGACTTTGAAATTTGAAGAAGGGTTCTCTGATTTTAACCATGTATAGAATTATATAAAACATCCCCATTAGAATTATATATAAAACTTCCCCATGAGTCTTCTTGTGGCTTCAACAAAGAGACCACAATACAATGCTAGACATAAAATATCTAAGGTCTAGGCCTTGACCTTATAGAGCAAATGATTTTTAAAATTTCTCTTTAAATGTGCTTATAACCCGTGTGGCAGGTGCATCTGTGGTCATTTCATGCTGGTTTAAAAACTTGTCCGTGACTTTGTCGATATATAACAAGTTTGGTTAAGATTCAATGAAAAATGGGGGTGCTATCCCGTCTACAACATTTCCCCTATATAACTATGTAAAACAGTGACTCCAGTGGCAGCCCCTACTTTGACCCCAGGAACCCTTCCACAAATCTTTTAGAGGACCTCCATGCAATGCTACATGTAAAATATCTAAGTTCTAGGTCTTGAACCTTTAGAGAAAATGTTTTTATAGTTTCGCTTAAAATGTGCTTATAAGCCCTGTGGTGGATGCATTTGTGGATGAATCTCGCTGGGTCAAAAACTTGTTCGAGATCTTTTGGTTATATAACTGCTGCATAAATTTGGTAAAGATTCAATGACAAAATGAAGGTTACAATATTTTTAAATCTTGAATATAGATAGTATTTCCATGGTGACAATATCTTATTTAGGTTTTTAACTTGAACAACATGGGAAGTGAAGAAAGACACAAAATTCTTTTAAAAATTTTAACATTTATTTCATAACAATAATATAGATTTCATACCAAACAAAGCCATGATATAATAAAGTGTGATAATTTTAATTTAATAAGAAATAATTCATATTTAAAACAAATAATTTTAATCACAAAATGGAAGAAGATTGGTTTTCTGTAGTAATACAGAATAAGGCTGCTATGTTATGAGGTACATTTAAATAGCCCTCGATGGCATACAAATTCAGCTAAATACTCAACAAAGGAACAAATCAATTTAAGAGATATATGTTCATGTATGTCGAAATGAAGTTTACTAAACTTCTACAGATAATTTTTTTAGGTACAGTTTTATCTTTCTTTAATGTGGTATAAAAATTAGTGTCTACCAGAAATCGGGAATTGAGGGAATTAAAAACGCCAGTATATTAATATTCTAACAGTTAATTAAACAAAGCTCTCCATCAATCAATTTTAGACCATTTTCAAAATGAATACTCAATAGAAAATATTGTAAGAAAATATAATTCCACCAACACTTTTGTCAATATAAAAAAAGATGAAAAAGTAAACAAAAAACATATGACTTGCAAAATGAAATGACTTTCTAATGTTGCTATTCCTTCTGGCTAATTGGCGTTGCTGTACGAGCAAATATGTGTCCTGGCCGTAAAAAGGGTTTCATTTATTGCCAAAAAAAATAAATCCAAAACAGATGGTTCAACGGTATCTTTATAACACACAGAGTAAACTATGTATACATATGTGTAACAATATAAACGTAAACAATGATATGCAGATAGCTATACATATATATAAAATGTTATATGTATAACCAACATTGATAGGCACATATGTTCATATAAATACACTATTAAATGTGTAAGATATAAAAGTAGTTAAAAATCGATACAAAAATATCTACATAATTAAGTGTAACAGAGAAAGCTTAAATTAATGCTAAATTAATGCTATCATTCCTTGTAAAGACCTGATGAAACAGAGGTTTATGACAATGCTGATATCGACAGTTGAATAAATATGTAAAATATTTTTAGTATGCTTTCTTTACGGCATCTTTTGCTTTTAAACATAAAACGTCCAGTTCACCGTCTGAACCTGAAATAGAAAATGTAGGAAAATATAATGCAAGCAAAAGTGTGTGGAGCACGTGGTCCAGTGGTAGAGCATCGACCCCAGGATAGGAGGGTCATGGGTTTGATCCTCGCCACTGACTGTGTGTGGTTTCCTTGAGTAAAACACTTTTTCTGTAATGCTTAGTACTGATTCATATAAGTTGTAATAACTTGTTCCTCAATTGGAATAAATAAGTTTAAATCATAATATGTTTACATTCAGTATATAATAATAGATGTTATTATTATGTTCCTGGTCGGGAAGTATTGGACTGTTGACGGTGGCATTTGGTACAGGATTTCAAACTGCCTATAACTTCAATTAGCAATCATTTAGTGATACACTGTAATTTAATCTCGACTTCCACCCTGTTCTCTGTTATTTAATTTTATAATTAAACTGCCATAAGAATATAAACTGGATTTCTCTCTTTTGGTAATAACCAGCCAAACAGAGTTTATACTCCAGAGTTTAGCCGTGAAATACCTTTAAAATATGATAATCTACAAGAAGATTAAAAAAAACAGATACATGTTTTCTCACCATGTTGCATGACTTTAGTGGCTATACCTTACTATTGAAATGCCATTCACAATGACTTTATCATTTGTAAACAGTGGAGAGTCTGATCAGCCTGCGAGTATCTCACATTCTGATCAAAGTCTGCATTGTTTGATTCTCAGTGGGGTTTTAATCAACACCTCTGAATGATAATGAAATGACCTAAAATTAAGAACTGGTTACCTGACTTTGAAATGTTAAAGCTATAAAGGGTACTTATTATGTACCATATATCTTGCTTGATAAACTCTCAGATTGTGTAATTGAGCGCAGCTATATCCAAACCATTTATGTTAGAAACTTTGCCCATTACCTGAGGGAGGGCAGTAATTCTAGTCAGATTTATTATGAGGTCTTTATCCTCATATAAAACTAGTAGCCATACACATATTGTATATGTGTGTTGTGTTGAAAATAGCAGGCAGTAGTACAATGTTGGCAGTTCATGTCAGAGGTCATGGGTCCGACCCTATTCTCTGCCCCGATGTCCTCTCAAAATAACATGTAGTACTGGTTCAATCCAGGACTCTTGTACTTGACAGAGATTCATATAAACTCTGAGCCTTCTTCGCAATTACACTAAAATAGCATTAGCTCCCATAAAAAAAAGTTTTTATTTAGTAGCTACTCTTATGCTTTCACCCCAAGAACTATGGTTTGAAAACTTTTCTTATCTCATTGAATACCATCACCATGTTAAAATGGCAGTGAATATCAAAAATTAATCTGGGGATTGTACAATGTCATGGTGTTCAAAAAAGGAAACTCTTGAATATTATTACCATAGTCTAAATCATTGATGTCACACTTGAAGACAATTTCACCATTCACTGATAGCTCGACACCATTTAGATCTTCCATTTTAACCAACTTCACAGTATGGCCCTCTTTACTGAGTAATGCTAAAATTGGAAAAAAAGATTTGAATATAATTATTTTACTTGCACGCTGACATATTATAATAAAAAATGTATAATAAACAAAGACAAAATAAGAAGTTTCATAAGACTTTTTTTCCTTATACGAGGGGCATTCAATAAATTTTGTCACTAATGGCCTTCCGTTGAAACAATGTTGCTTAAGAACATGAAAAACTCATAAAATTGTTTGGGGATGTTTATTCAATACACCTGCGAATTCTCAATTTACTCCGATTATAATTATATAAGATATTCATAGATGTAAAGTGGCTATATTTCAATGTCATAATGAACCCTGAAGAAAAATTAGAAATTAGGACTTACATTAAAGCCCGATTTTCTTTGCAGTTATCGCCAAAAGAGATTTATTCTGAATTGTGTTATATACATGATAGTTCTACCATAACATTAAGAACTTTTTTTATTTGGTTAAGAAATTTAAGGGGGTCACCATAGCCTTTAAGAAGATAACTGCCCAGGTAGGTCTGTTGTTGCAGCAACGAAGGAAGACATTAGTGCTGTTAGAGCTATGGTAGAAGAAACAGTTCAAACTGACCAAAAGGCCAAGTGCTTAGACTGTGCTAAAAAAATTCTGAAAAAATATAAAAATTGTAATCCTGGGAAAATTTCTGATTTGCTCACTGGGGATGAAACTTTTGAAACCCTACAGAACATCAATAACAATCAATGACAAATCAGGGTAGGCAGGACATAGCAAAGAGGGCAAGAAGTGCCAAGGTTTTATATGCCATTTTCTTCCATTCTTGTGGTCATGTTGTACAAATTCCTTGCAAAGAGGGTCGAACAATTACAGGCAAGTTTTAAAAAGAGAAAGTACTTAAATCTGTCAAAAAGTTTTATCAAATAAACGCCCAAGTAAAGGTTTGGAAGACTACAGCTTATTCATGATAATGCTTCTGCCCACAAAAGTAAAAGTGTAAAATCTTTTTTAGAATAAGAAAAGGTTATTCAGGTTGAACACCCCCCTTATACCCCTGACTACCACTGTGTCTTTCTACTATTTTACATGCTAAAAAAAATCTCGCAGTTAACGCTATGCTACTAGAAGTGCCCTTGGGTCTGCAATTTTTCAGTGTTTGAACAGTATACCAAGGGGATACTTTGCTGCATTTAGGTCATGGGCAGCAAGGCTTCAAAAGTGTGTATCATTGCGGGGGGAATACTTTGAAGGGTTGGCCTGAAAAATATCCTGTTCCTGTCAAAATCTTAAATATCCTAAGACCAGTGACAGAATATGTTGAATGCCCCTCGTAAACGCATTTTATGTCATATGTTTACAACAATTAAAAGAATGGAAATTCATACAATATTGTGTTATAGAAAATAATATAACAATAAAGTTAAATGTAAAATCAACAAATTCACATTAACTAATAAAATTTTTGTTTTAAACTTATTAATTGTAAAACAAGCTCTTGTTACTAAAACAATTCACATTCAAATTTTTCATGGTTAGAACCAGTACTAAATATATGGATATTTTTTAAAAGTGTCTTGCTCAAGGACACTATACATAGCCGAGGCAAAGGATCAAACCCATGATTCCTGATCTTGGGTCTGACTTTCTGCCACTAGATCACACTCGCCACTATAAGCTAATGTTGCATATATATTAACATTTTAATATGATTTAGTTGATTACTCCCCATGAAACCAAATCTAATTCAGGTTGTCAAGAGATAGTGTAGGGCCATTATATGTCAATTTGAATATATGCTATTTATATGAACATACTTTTTAGACCTTGAAGTCTGGATTCTCTATGCTCAACAATACCAACAGCTTTATATGGCCCATAATGAATAAACACGTTTGCACTGGATGGCATCTTTGATTATAATTTCTGAAAAAACATAATCAAAACCAAGTTTGTATATCTAAGACACGCACACTTTAAATAAAAACAAGATAATTTATCAATAAGACAGAAATTCACATATAAAATATTAACTTATTCTAAATCAATTACAAAGGGGAGCAGTATAGTGAAGTGAATAGAGTATTGGTTGCTCGTGCTAGAAGTTGCAGTTTTGATATCTAGCTCGACCCGTTCTTTAAAACAGCACTCAATACTGGTTTTACCCTTAAGTGATCAGCTTACATCTCAATCGAGTTAAATATATGAGTATTAACTAATCAAATACAGGAAAACTCACAAATATAGTCTTCCTCATTAAAGTTAATTTTTAACTATCAATGAAATACCACCAACAAGGTATATATTTTATTTAGATCTCCAATGTTTATGCATGTATGTATACTATATACTTTTATTTTATATGAACTAAACTGGAATATTCAACAATGATATGGTTAAAAGTTTTGAAGTAAAACTGGAGACAGGAAGCTATGAGAAACTGTGGTAATAAATAACCTAAGCATTCTCTAAGGTTAAAGAACGGACATGGCTAGGTTTATTAGCCTCTATAGCCATCACAGAGAACTAAGATTTGCTACTTAATAAAGTAATGAACCTATAGGGAGAAATAGTTACAAACAGCCAGCCAGACAGACAGACAGACAGACAGTTGCTGTTGGTCTCATCAGGAATATGTATAGCCATTGAAGGACTTAATGGCATGGTCAGTTATGTATAGATGTATTGAAAATAAATTTCAATAATTGTTAGATAAAAATATTATTTAAAAATATATTAATAGCATTTAGTGTTACATGGAATATACACTACTTGAATGAATCTTTTTGATGCTATTATATAGTCTTGAGTCGTATACTGTAAGCTTATAAATTGATTTCAATGGATTGGATATAAACAAGGGAACTCCAAGCTAAAGTGTTTTACAGTTGCTTGTATGTTTAATTCTCATAGTTTATATAACCTGATGTGCTTTTTCTCCGTATACAAATAACAGATGAAAAGGTAATGATTTATTTAGTATTGTCCCACAGATACAAAGAAGAATGTTTATTAAGTTTTTAGTGTAGAGAAGATAATTAAGATGACTACATTTTAGTCTGAGATAATCTCTTCCCTGTATATAAGTGTTTAAGAGTATACAGTCATTTCCTTATTGTAGTGGGAAGAAAAGATTTGTAAAAAAGCTGGGTATTACATGTGATGTACTGTTGTCAATTGAAGTAAAGCAGAAAGCTGAAGAAAACCTAGCCACAGAAACAGTGGCTGCATTTGCTTTGGAAATTGAATACAAGTCCTTTACAGTGTTTTGGATAAAACTAAACTTGAAACTATCTATTCTTACATTTATAATGTACAACAAATGAAAATTCCTTCCTACTAAAACCGTGTGTATAAGGAGGTACTAGCTCATTGATAGGATTGATCGCGCTATCATTTTGACCTTTGTAGAAGAGAATTAATCATGCTTCTTTTTTCTATCTATCTATCTATTTACTAATACTGCAACACCCACTCATGAAGATTATGTGCAGACAATGTGCAGGCGCAATGTGCAAAGAGTTTATGAGCATTTGCATCACTGATTAACACAGAAGTTCAGTGAGATATTTTACATGCACTGGGTATGACTCTCCATGTACATGGGACCGACTGCTTGATATCACCTCCAAATTATTTCCGTGATTTTACAGTAACTTGCCCAACTAAGGACAATAAAAATGGATGAAACTCTTACATTAATCTATCTGGGGACCTCTTGCTCTTGGAGCAAGTATGCTAACCACTAGATTTTTTAATTGCTTCAAGGATTTCCAAGCTAATTCTGACAGTGTAGTGATTGTACATATAGGTCACTGACAACAGCTGTTAAGCTAGCTTTTACTGTAACATGGTTGAAGTGCACTGATGGTTTTAGAAGTATGGGAAGTAAGAAACGAAGTATGGGAAAAGTACTTGGATGGGTGGCCGCTGTCACTTTAACAGTATGTTCGTCCTACTATGGTACGTAGTTCATGATCATAATTTTGTTTGAATGTATCCTAGTTCTCTCAAATCATTTGAGCTAATATGTATTAACACATTATTACAGAGTCTAGTGTCCTGGGCCTAAATTCATCAATAGTTTCCGTCTGAGAATTGGATTCAGACTCAAAATCTAACATTTTTGTACAACCCAGTAAACAAAAAATTAGGGTAACAAAAGTGATACTGTAACATTTTCTGTTAAAGAATCATTAAAACGGCGTGTTTCTGAAAATAAATATAGCTATTTGGTTGTCAAATAGACGCTATTTGAATTTTAAATTTTTGGCATTTTGAGTCTGAGTCTAAATCGCAGACTCAAAATATTGATGAATTTAGGTCCTGGTCAATATGTTAATATTCTGACAAAATAAACTATTCCAGCAAAACTCTATATCAATCAATTAAAGACCATTTTAGAAAGTAATAGAAAATATTTAAGAAAATAGAAGTTCATCAATATTTGTGTCAGTATAAATAAAAGACGGAAAGTAAACAAAAAATATAGAACTCGCGAAATGTAATGACTTGTTATTTTTGCTCTTCATTTTAATACACTACGTGTATATAACCGGTTCTATGTTTAATTGATCAATATATCTTATACATAAAAGTATCAAATCAACAATCAGTTTACAGTAAATAATGAGAAACGTTATAATTACTGAGACTATTGCAAATATATATTGCGCTTGAAAATTGCGTCATGTAACCAGGAAGTGTGTGTACGTAATATCCGGAAGTGCATAAGTAGAACTGAACGTGAAAATAGCACATTACGAGCATATTGCACTTTTATAGATTTTTTTATTTTACGTTCACCGATACAGCAGATCGGATATCCAAATAATAAAAAAGCTGTCCATTCACGCCTTATTTAATCAGGCTAGTAAACAGCTATACATAACTGATGTGTATTAATATATGCCAGACCGACTTATAATAAAAATAATAAAAAAAAAAAAATGAATAGAATTAAAAAGAATAAAATACTTTCAAAATTAGAATGAACAGGGTCCTCCATACACTTATTTATACCAGTAACCAAGGAATTATATATATATATACATATATAATTCATATATACATATATACAGTATATGTCTTGGCTCGTGTGTGTGTTTCTTAATAAAAGCGTTTTAAAGTCACAAACAATTGGAGTAAATAATATTCATACCCCTCCTCATTAAATTCACTAGAATGCATGCTTTGATCCCCTACGTCTTGACTTGCAGTACTGGGTTTGATTCGCTTATAAATACTTATTGCGTGCGTGCGTGCGTGTTAAGATAATAACGCTTAAAAGTAAAAAAATAAAACAGCGTAAATAACAACCATATTTTCTAAGAAATTAGTAGAATTCAGCAGTTAATATTTAAGATGTCAAACATTTTTCGGAGCGGTTCTCTATATCCCAATAGCGAAAAGCGGGAGTAGAGTAGAATTATCACAACCGGCGGGAGAGAGAATTCACACCATTCACACACACTAACCCCAGGTTGCCTCTCCCCAATAATTGAAGTGTTCTAACGTCCATTAAAGTATCGTTTACCTACAATATACTTATAAGTTAGTCAAAAAGGCAAGCCGTTCCTTTTAAAAGAAAATTTGAAAATTCTATAAAGTAAAGTGTGCTTGACAAGTATAATGGATGTTGTTGTTTCTTTTAGACTATCTACAGTTGGATCATTTCGTGAACATGCATATATAGGCGAAGCCTTTTCAAAACGTCGATGTTGTAATTACAACGCAGGCTGTGCGATTAGTAGGTATGATAGTACTACTATATATACAAACTGTGTTTTCATTAGTGAGAGTTAAGTTTATATACCTCTACATGCTAGATTGAAGATATATAAGTGTTCAATATTGGGATAATTCACAGTATGTTAAAGTAACTTTTATCGATACTGCTAATGTTTACTGCTAATGTGTGTTATAGGGATTTAATAAACTAAACATTTGTTCAAGATGCTTTTGAATTCATGCTGAGGAATATTGTGATGGAATTTTTGGATAATATCATTAGAAATGTGAGTTATATCTGACTTTAAATTGAACAATAAAACAATAGAAAGAGTTTACACATCGACACCCATAGTTGCCATTCTTGAAAACCCGCAGTAGCACGTGTTTCTCAACTTCACTGTTCTAATTATAGAAGTGTTTTATATAGCAGACTATAGTTCGATTCATTTTGTTTTATCCACGATGAATTCTACTTCGTTAAAATCTGATGTATATTCAACAAACAAAAGGGAACTATCGTCACCCTTTTCAATATGGACATCAATCCTGAAAAGAAAACTAAACAGGCCAGTGAACCTGATATTTCAGAAATTTCTGATATCAATGATGTAAATGTTACCACACATGTTCACCTTGCCAATAGTGACTTTACACGAATCTCCAACATGGTTCAAGATGTTCTTAAAGATCAGATAGAATTGCTAGTAAAATCAGTCGTCGATGGTGTTACGCTTTCTGTCAACAAGAAGATTACCTTACTTGAGAAAGAAAACTCTAAACTTTGTGATGAAGTAGAGCGTCTGCGACACAAAGTTGAAAAACTTGAGTTAACGTCTGATGAAGCAGAACAATACAGTAGAAGGAATTGCTTGCGAGTCGTTGGTATCCCCGAGACCGATGGAGAAAACACTGACCAGTCGTTATGGAGATCAGTGCAGCTAGCAACGCCAACATTACGACACCAGACATCGATCGTTCCCATCGAGTCGGTTCTGCTTTTTCTGGCCGACCAAGGGCTTTAGTTATTAAGTTCACCAACTACAGGGCTCGTGAACGATTCTACAAAACCAGATCTAACCTCAAAAATAAAGATCGTTTCAAGCGAGTATTTGTAAATGAGGATCTAACGTTCCGCCGAAACCAATTATTCTACAGAGCTCGGGTACTATTGAAGGACAAGTGCATTTCTCAGGTTTTGACATATGACCGCAGAATTTTTATCAAAGACAACCATGATTCCCGCTCCATCGTTAACAGCTTTGCTGACCTCGATAAGTTTGACGCAAAATCCCACAGTTGATTTCCTGCACACGACATTTGCGATTGACATAGTGAGATCAGATAAAACTACACCATTGTATTTGTTGAACACACAGACTCCCTCACTTGGTGACTTGTGTTTTGTGAACAGTACATATTTTTCTACGATTCAGTGCATAAGACTTTATGTGAGGCAGTGTTTTAAAAACTGCACGGATAACTCTGGTTTACAGTACAAACAGGACTTTGTACATTATGACAGGCTTTTGCACATTATTGTATTGAAGTGTGTGTATGTGCAGTAAATACTATTTGTGCAGGACTTTGTACATTACGACAGGTATTTGTACATTATTGTGTTGGAGTGTATGTACGTGCAGTATATACTGTGTGTTGTGCAAGACTTTGTACATTATTACAGGCTTTTGTACATTATTGAATTGGAGTTTGTGTATGTGCAGTATATATCATTTGTGCAGGCCTTTGTACATTATTGTGTTGGATCATGTGTACGTGCAGTATATACTATTTGTGCAGGACTTTGTACATTATGACAGACTTTTGTGCATTGTTGTGTTGAAGTGTGTAGTGCAGTATATACTATTTGTGCAGGACTTTGTACATTATGACAGGCTTTTGCACATTATTGAATTGGTGTGTGTGTGTGTATGCAGTATATACTATTTGTGCAGGCCTTTGTACATTATGACAGGCTTTTGTTCATTATTGTGTTGGATCGTATGTGCGTGCAATATATACTATTTGTGCAGGACTTTGTACATTATGACAGACTTTTGTACATTGTTGTGTTGGAGTGTGTGT
Organism: Panopea generosa; assembly: GCA_029582155.1. NCBI lineage: Eukaryota > Metazoa > Mollusca > Bivalvia > Adapedonta > Hiatellidae > Panopea > Panopea generosa. Next base: position 48,271,406 of record CM055895.1, read on the forward strand.
ACGTGCAATATATATTATTTGTGTAAGACTTTGTACATTATGGCAGGCTTTTGTACATTACTGTTATGGAGTGTGTATACTGCTTGTGCAAGACTTTGTACATTATGACAGGCTTTTGTTCATTATTGTGTTGGATCGTGTGTATCTGCAGTATATACTACTTGTGCAGGACTTTGTACAGTATTGTGTTGGATCGTGTGTACGTGCAGTATATACTATTTGTGCAGGACTTTGTACATTACGACATTTTTTTTTGTACATTATTGTATTGGAGTGTGTGTACGTGCAGTATATACTATTTGTGTAAGACTTTGTACATTATGACAGGCTTTTGTACATTATTGTGTTGGATAGTGTGTATGTACAGTATATGCCATTTGTGCAGACCTTTGTACATTATTGTGTTGGATCGTGTGTACGTACAGTATATACTATCTGTGCAGGACTTTGTACATTACGACAGGTTTTTGTACATTATTGTGTTGGAGTTTGTGTATGTGCAGTATATACTATTTGTTTTTGTGCAGGATCGTGTGTACGTGCAATATATACTACTTGTTATGCAAGACTTTGTACATTATTATAGGCTTTTGTACATTATTGTATTGGAGTGTGTGTATGTGCAGAATATACTATTTGTGCAGGTCTTTGAACATCATCGGGTTGGATCGTGTGTACGTGCAGTATATACTATTTGTGTAGGACTTTGTTCATTATGACAGGTTTGTGTACATTATTGTGTTTGAGTGTGTGTACGTGCAGTATATACTATTTGTGCAGGACTTTGTACATTATGACAGACTTTTGTTCATTATTGTGTGGGATCGTGTGTACGTGCAGTATATACTATTTGTGCAGGACTTTGTACATTACGACAGGCTTTTGTACATTATTATGTTGGAGTGTGTTTATGTGCAGTATATACTATTTGTGCAGGACTTTGTACATTATGACATGCTTTTGTACATATGTTGGAGTGTGTGTATGTGCAGTATATACTACTTATGTAGGCTTTTGTACATATGTTGGAGTGTGTATGCACAGTGTGTACTAGTTTGCAAGCTTCTGTACATGTGTATGTATGCATGCTTGTGTGCGTGAATATGTGTCATATGTGCACAAACGAATCGAAAGTACTGTTAAAAAGTCTAAGTACTGCGAAGTTATTAATACTAGTTATTGAAACATTCCTCACTATATCATTTTATGTTGTTCCTAATTTTTACACAATATATTATAAAAATGATGTTTAGACCAGTCTGCTCCGAAACAGACAATAAAATGAATATCATGCTACTTATCACAATTACCAGTTTTTTAGTTTTTGGTTTTAAGAATATCTCAATTTCATTTAAAAGCCCGGTAATTTACCATTTTGTTTTCTTTTTATTGTCTTTTTCTTTCGGTGCTGAAGGGCTGTTAGTTGGGCGAATGTCGATTTTGTGTTTTAGTTCCAGATGGTTGCTCTCAATTGTATTTCCTGTAATTTTACCTAATGGGTAGTGATATAAACACTTGGAGAGTTACCATCGGGAACTTCTACAACAAAACACATTCAGTGTCAAGATCATGTATGTTTAAAAATATTCCTATGTACTTGTATTTCTTGATGTTGTTTTTGAAGTTACTTAATCTTTATGCCGTTCAAATATCTCACGTCACATATGCTTTTTTATTGGACAGTGTCTTAAACCTAGAATTTACAATCGTTATTATGTTGTTAGTGCTCTTGTCTGGGGATATTGCCGAAAACCCAGGTCCTTTATTAGAAAATAAGAGCACACACTGTATTTCTATTCTACATATCAATATCCGAAGTATTCGAAACAAGTTTAACTACATAAAAAATAATTTTATGGATTTTGATATACTTTAATTTACTGAAACTCACTTAACTGATGAAATTGCAAATATTGATATTAATTTAGATGGTTTCTCAGACCCATTTCGTAAAGACAACACAGCTCATTCTAGTGATATTTTAATCTATGTTTCAAATCATCTCATTTCAAAAAGTGACTAGACTTAGAATGTCCGTTAATTGATTCTGTTTGTGTTGAAGTGAAGCACAAAACGGACCGATTTTTTATGTGCTGTGTATACCGTTTCCCAAACACGCCTGTAGCATTTTGGAATAATTTTAACACATGTATTGAAAAAGCTCTTGATTTGTCAAAAAATATAGTTTTAGTAGGCGATATTAACGAGGACCAATTAAATACTAACAATAATCATCTCAGAAATACTATACTTATTAACAATCTGACAAATGTCATTACAGAACCAACCAGAGTAACGGAAACTACTTCAACTCTGATAGATCCTATACTTATATCAGATACATATAAACCTCTCAATTCTGGAACTTTAGATGTTCCGAATACAATAAGCGACCATAAAGCTACTTATATTCATATCCCATTTTCACTGTTTACACCTCCTGCTTTAACTAGAAAAGTGTGGTTTTATAAAAGAGGTGATTATGACAAACTGAATGACATGATAAATAACTTTGATGCGGAGTTTATTTCCTACATTTCCATAAACGCAGCGTGTAAACGTTTTTCAGAAACAATTTTAGATTTTATGCAAAAATGTATTCCCTCCAAAGATATAACCATCAGACCTACTGACAAGCCATGGTACGACTCTGAAATCAGAAGGACAACTAGACTACGAGACAGACAAAGGACAAAATCAATACGAACGCAAAGAACAGACGACTGGACTAAATACAAACAGTTAAGAAACAAAGTTAATAATTTGAAAACGCATGCTAAAGAACAGTACTTTAATAATATAGAAACTTTAGTTTCAGACAGCAGAAATAAAAATCCAAAACTTTTACTAATATTACATTTCCAAATGAAAACTCGAAAACTTATAATTTTCTTTCTAATATTATTATAACAAAGTCTGAAATAGAAGATACGATTGACGTCCTTGACCCTAACAAATCTTTTGGGAATGATAAAATAAGTCAAAAAGTTTTGAAGTATACAAAATATAATATTTCTAAACCTCTAGTACTGTTATTTAATAGATCATTAATCAAATGTGAATTTCCAGATTTATGGAAATCAGCCCTAGTAATGCCACTTTTCAAAAAAGGTAAAACAAACCTAGCGTCTAATTATCGACCAATTTCACTCTTAAGCTGTATTGGCAAGTTAATGGAAAGACTTGTGTACAGACATATATATAATTTTCTTGTTGATAATAACCTCATTTATAAGCTACAATCTGGATTTCTCAAAGGACATTCCACGGTTTATCAACTTTTAGATATATATCATCAAATTTATCAAGGCATAGATAATAAACAATTCGCTTGTATGGTATTCTGTGATGTATCGAAAGCATTTGATCGCATGTGGTTAAAAGGTCTTTTGTTCAAATTAAAGCAAAATGGTATAAATGGTAGTCTTCTTAATTGGATCGACAGTTATCTAAACAAACGTGAACAAAGAGTATTTATAGGTAATAGTTTCTCAGAAATAAAAGAAACAACTGCCGGAGTTCCCCAAGGTTCTGTATTAGGCCCTTTATTATTTTTAATTTACATTAATGATATAGCCGAAAATTTGTTAAGTATTACACGAATATTTGCAGATGATACATCTCTTGCTTTTACATCTTCAAATTTAACAGATTTAGAAGGTATAATCAATAATGATCTGATCGTTATATCAAAGTGGGCAAAACAATGGTTAGTGAATTTTAATCCCCAAAAGACTAAAGCTATACTTTTTACTCTAAATAGAAATGTTTCAAATCCGAATTTATTGTTTGAAAATGTTTTAGTTAATTTTGTAGAACACCATAAACATTTAGGTGTTACTTTTAGTCATGATGGAAAATGGCATCAACACATAAATAATATTGTTTCATCAGCTTCAAAAATTTTAGGCATGATGCGAAAAATCAAATTTACACTAAATCGGAAATCTCTAAACCAAATATATATATCATTTCTGCGACCAGTTTTCGAATATGCATCAAGTGTTTTTGATAATTGTTCCCAATATGAAAAAGACAAACTAGAAAAAATACAACACGAAGCAGCTAGAGTGGTTACTGGTTTGACGCGTTCAGTTTCTATAAATAAGTTATACACTGAAATCGGATGGTTATCGCTATCAGAAAGAAGAAAATATCAAAAATATATTGTTGCATATAAACTTAAAACAGGAATTCTACTCGATTATTTATGTTCTCTTTTTCCAGAAACAGTAGGAGTAAATACACCTTACAACTTACGAAATTCTTCCGATTATGTTGTTTTTAACACAAGAACACAACTATTTGCAAATTCGTTTATTCCGTCATGCGTATCTATTTGGAATACACTTCCCGAGTACATTCGTAACTCAGAGACATTATCAATTTTTAAAACTCGTATAACAAACATGTATTTTAAAACGCAAATAGTACCATCTTATTATCTAACTGGTAGTCGAATTTTATCAGTTTTCCACGCTCGTTTGAGAAACGGATGTAGTCATCTAAGTTCGATACATTTTTAAATTCTTTAACACTTGATGCAAGATGCGACGGATGCGGTAATGAAAAAGAAGACGCCGAGCACTACTTTATGCAATGTTCTATATATACTGATGAACGATTTCGTCTTTTTCGTTCCACACACCGTTTTCATCCCTTAAGTACACGAGTGTTATTATTTGGTAAGAGTACATATACCAGTGACACAAATACATTTATATTTACACAAGTACAACAATACATTAAAGACACGAAACGTTTTGTCAACAATTGACTCTCGGCATCATACCCAATTTTATGCAGCCCTTCAATGCACTGGAACGATAGTATGACAGCACTTGAAAACATATTATGTATTTTCTCTCTTTTTTTCATCTAATTTATTATTTTTTTTTATTTATCTCTTCAATTTTATTGTTGGTTTACATCCTATTGATTGTTAAAATTGCCATCTTGAGTCTAATGTTATTTGTATATTGAAAGGGGAGGGTCGTAACTAATGTTGCTAGAACTCGTGGCCCAACCCGTTTGCTATGTGAATTATGCAATACAATATGTTTAAACTAATGTTTACTGTTTGTTTCTCAGTGTATGATCAATTTCTTACATTTCGTTTCGGTAAGATACAAAAGGTTCATCGTTGTCATTAGTCTATCACTGGGTCTTGCATTTTATTTCGGTAAGATTCATTATAGATGGACAGTGCTATTATTTCACTTATATTAGTGTAAGGTATACTATATGACAGTTAAAAAGCTCTACTGATTTTTATAAAATCATAATTTATTTAGTTATTTTAACAAATCCATCATGTTATGAATACTCTTTCAATATGACATCATATTAGGCGTATCCTATGTTCATTTTTCACTTGTAACTCATTGTATATTGTTCATTTATATGTAAATATTTACTGCAATTTGTATATATGTTATTATATGCCCTCCAATTATGGAAGAGATAAAGAAATACTGTCTTTATATTTTATTAATACTTAATTTATATATACTTGTCATATACGTGTACTAATTCGTTTGCCCGTCCGTCCGTCCATTCATTCAAAAACATTCTCGGCTTATCGTTTTCCGGTTTTAATGGTATTGTTTACTCACTCTAAAAGTGATATTAACAACCGCCCCAGGGGAGTAGCTAGCTGAATAGGGGCAAATCAATGATTACGTTTCTGAGTTCGACGAAACATTACGTACGCATCCCAGATGTCTAATGCAACACCACGGTATTTACATCTGTACTTATAACACAGTTACAGCTGTTTATATGTATATAAATGACGAAACAGAATATAGACAGTAAGACAGTGCGGTTTGTTTTGGGAAGTGGAGTGAAAATGTGTTCGGATAAAAAATTTAATTTGAGATCCAGATCGAAGAACAACTCAACAAATACAGAGCAGAATGGAATAGACTACCTACAGCTGGAGACGCCCATCCCGGGGGAGGATCAGGTACGTTGTATTGGATAACTTTATAATGTAAACAATATCGTATTACTGGGAATTTGTGTACACGTGTCACACTTGTGTCGTGAACGACGCGGAAATGAATCACTTTTAAATGTATTTTATTAACATACTATAAGATGTTTTCAGTACAATAGAAGTCAAATTTAAAATACACCAGGAAGTATTTATTAACATGTAATTGAGTCACTGATTATACATTTTCAAGGAACGAAACAAATATACGTTCTAAAATTATAAATTTGATTTTCATGTTAATAAGCGACATATGCCACACTTCAAAATTTGTATACTATTATGTTTATGATGTAATATAGATCTACTTATATCAAGGAACTATATAGATATCTACACAAATCCTTGCTGGCATCATATAGACTAGTATGAGTAGATATAATATAGAATTTCGGCATGTAAGACAGAGATACTTCTTATGTAGGAATAATGATGGGTAATTATTTATAATCACATAGTCAGTTATAACGTTTATAATTCATCCGATATGTCATATTTCTTATCATCTGCCATCAACACTATCACCACAACCACCACCACCATCATCATCATCATCATTATCATCATCATCTTCATCACCATCTTATCATAATCTTCATCATCATTATAGTAGTAGTAGTGGTGGTGTTGATGGTAGAAGTAGTAGTAGCAGTAATAGTAATATTACTAATAGAAGCGGTAGTAGTAGTAGTAGTGGTATTGGTGGCGGTAGCAATAGTAGTAATAATAGTAGAAGTAGTAGTAGTAGTAGTAGTAGTAGTTGTAGTAGTGTCATCATTCTTCGTATTCTTCTTCTTAGTAGCAGTAGTAGTAATAGTGGTAGTGGTAGTAGTGGTATTGGTGGTGGTAGCAATAGTTGTAATATTATTATTATTATTAGTAGTAGTAGTTGTAGTAGTAGTAGTAGTAGTTGTTGTTGTAGTAGTAGTAGTAGTAGTAGTAGTAGTAGTAGTAGTAGTAGTATCATTCTTCGTCTTCTTCTTAGTAGTAGTAGTAGTAGTAGAAGAAGTAGTGGTAGTGGTAGTAGTGGTATTGGTGGTGGTAGCAAAAGTAGTAGTAGTAGTAGTAGTAGTAGTAGTAGTAGTAGTAGTAGTAGTAGTATCATTTTTCGTCCTCTTCTTCTTAGTAGTAGTAGTAGTAGTAATAGTAGTAGTAGTGGTGGTAGTGTTAGTGGTAGAGGTAGTAGCAGTAGCAGTAGCAAAAATTATTATGATATATATGAAGGGCAATGTTCAATCCGGTCAGTTAGTTACATATAAACATGTATATCCATTCCATATTCCAGGCACCGAAATATGAATCCCGTCTTTGTGAGAAAGGTTGTGTTCACCTTAACGACCGCTGCTATGATTGGTCTCTCCCATGCCATCGTCTGGGCTCAGTGGGCTGTGCCCATATTTTACGCTTTGGTAACGCCTATTATTGTTGGTATTAAGACAACGGTATACTGATAAGTTAATATTACATATGTTCTTGGTTAATCTAAACGTTCATACCCATAAACGCATCCCCGCCCCTCAATCGCGCTGTTTTCCCCCAATCCCAAAGCCTTGAGCTTGGGCTTCTTCACAATTTACAGGAAAGCGTCTGTGCGACAAAAAAAAAAGAATTTTTTAAAACAAAGTCTGCCTATTAACGACCTCTACGATGAGGTTTGTATTAAATTAGATTATATGCACTTGATAAGATAAAACTAATTAGTTTATTAATGAAAACAAACCAACATTTTTTCTTACAATCTTCCAGGAGAAACAAATGGCAGTACTTCATGATGGATTTCTGCTTCATCGGAAACACCCTATTGTTGACATACCTATGGTAAGTACACGAGAAATAAATGTACATGGATACAGAAATTTACTGCGTATGACAAATTTTATTGGTTTTTACTAACAATATTAAATGACCAGAAAAATATCAAATGTCAACATGAATCAATTATAAAACCATGTAAAAATAAAATTGCACATATATACCACGTTTATCACTATAAATGATTTCACTTTATAGTTACCATGTATTTGTCTGATTATAACGTTTGTGATGTTAACCACGTGCAGGTCACTATAAAGCATGTTGTGTTTACCACGTGCAGTTCACTATAAAGCACGTGTGATGTTTACCACGTGCATGTCACTATAAAGCATGTGGTTTACCATGTGCAGGTCACTATAAAGAATGTGTGATGTTTACCACATGCAGGTCACTATAAAGCATGTGATGTTAACCACGTGCAGGTCACTATAAATCATGTGTGATGTTTACCACGTGCAGGTCACTATAAATCATGTGTGATGTTTACTACGTGCATGTCACTATAAATTAAAATTTACAAAACACTAACAAATCCAAGTTGATATGATAACAGTTGACGAGTATAAAACTATAATATATTGCGGACAAATGACGTTACACACGTGTGCTGACTGTACAAGTGTGTCTAAACACATGTATGGTAATATACAGAACAGAACATCAATTTATTCAATATAACTTGAACATATACAGTTCATCGTTATTTACACAAACAATACAAAACATGCATGCAGCAATACGAGAGTGAACATAATTATGTTACATACATGAACATATTTTGAAGTAAATAATAAAACAAATAGTTACAATGTACATTTTCAAACCAGTTGTTTGACTTTAAAGCATTTGATCTTTGCTTAAATGCCTTGATACATAATTTGTTAATATAGACTTGTTGTCCATCGTTCTTTGTTACAGGGTACCAGGGAACGGATATGTGTTTCAGGCTGTTTTCGCTCTAGCTAATGGACCGGTTTTGGCGGGATCTTTTTTGTATCGTAACTCGTTGGTGTACCATCATCACGACAAAGTCACGTCCCTCTACATCCACATACTTCCGCCTGTCGTTACATTCTGGTAGGTAACCTTTGTGATTATAGTTAGATAAGAACTCGTCTATTTTGATCACTTTTATTGGTAGATCACAAATGACGGGACTATCTAAAAGTACAGTAATCACAAGTTGTATTAATGTGTCTATATTATTCTCTATCTCCCCCAAGTCTTTGGAATGTGTTTACTGAGGTAATTATATAAACTGAAGTAACTATATAACAAGGACTGATTAATTATGTGCATCAGGAAGACATTTAGAATTAACCTTTCTGGTCGAACACTGATTAAGAATGTGTGTACATTTGTAATTAAAAAGATTGAAACTGTCCTATAAAACACTGATTAAGAATGTATAAAATTAACGCAGTTTAAACTATCCATCAAACACTGGAGAAAGGAGTATTCTGTAGACATATCATAGTCTGCGGGTTCGTGTGGATCCCCTGGTGACAGTGGCTGATGGGCATTGTTGTGATATCCGAGACACAGGTGTTTGACTTTGGATACTGGATACGTAGGTGGATACGGAATCGGTGATATTGAAAGCCGTCGCAGCGGTGTACCACACGCTTAGAGCGGGCAGGTGTGCTTGTGGTCTCATCCAACGTTGGTGGTTCCAGCATGGTGGAAGGTGGAGTATGAGCCATGGTGGTTCGTAAATTGTCCTTAACCGGTGACATAGGACTCTCTGTAGGTACATGAATTGTTAGCGATAAAGCAGGGCTGGGTGGCACGGCCTGTTTGATGGGTATGGACTTTGTAGGAATTTCAGGTGCGTTGTATGGCCTGAAAATACCATTCTTCATGTCATCCTCGATATTGATTCGTGGTCTCTGGGGATAGACTGGAACATATTTGCGTAAGAATTTTTCTGTTGCGTAGTGTCACTCTACCAGAGCCATCAATTCTCACAACATACTGGTCATGTTGGCGTACCTCAATTATTATGCCAGTTTTATCCCGTTTTCGACAGCAGTTGCTGTGGGGGAATGCCACAGACGAAAGGCGATGGTGAACTCCCCAGGTTTTCAAGAATTCACGTGTTTTGGCGGCGGTGAACTCGGGGCCTCCATCGGATGAAAGCTCGTCGGGAATGCCATATGTTACAAATGCTCTGCGAAGACAGTCAATTAGACCAGTGGCGCCACCTGAGTTCAACGATGGGCCAGTTAGAGTATCTGTCGACAATCACCAGATAGTTGATTCCTTTGTAATGAAAAAAATCTGCGCACACACACTGGAAAGGGTTTACTGGTGATTTTGCAGGGCTCGGTGGTGCACTTTGTTGAGATGGTGCCATTCTGTTTCATTGATTGCAGCTGTTCCTGAGAGTGGTGATTGCGGGGGTGATTCCAGGCCAGAATGCAGATGCCTCGGCTCTTGCGATCATTGATGACACGCCTTGGTGCGCAGCATGTAGCGCTCTCAGACAGTCTTGCCGGAGTGCGGGTGGAATCACAACACGGTCTTTGTAGACTACTACACCATCCACGGTGTACAGATGATCGCGGAATTGATGGTACTCACAAAGTGGTTCAGGCAACTCTTGGCGGAATTCCGGCATTCCATCTTCAACTATGTTGACTAAAGTGGACATATTCTCATCACTGGTAGTTGCAATGCGAACCTTGCTTGTCCCAGGTGACGGATTGTAATGTGTGCAGGGATGAAGTTACAGCAAGGTGTACAGTGTCTCGCTATCATCCTGGTATATCTCTATGCTTCGAGTGCCAGCAAGAAAGGCATGGCGATGGTAATATAGACCCAGATGCTTCAGTAAGTGGCATATGTGTAATAGTGGAGATGTCATCTCGTAGATGCATCTTGGAAGGGTAACTGTCGCCTGTGGGGTGGCGGGAGACAGTATCGGCAGCCCTATGTTTCACTCCGGGTACGTGGGTCATGTGGAATCTGTACCGGAGGGTTTTTGTTTCAAGTTTCGAAGTCGTGTGTTCGATATATCATCGAGTGACCGGTCTCTAAATAACTTGGTCCACGGCGATAATGAGCTCCTCGCATCTTAGAACGATGTGACGAGACTTGTCCAGCGCATCGGCAACAGCTTGGGCTTCTCCCTCCACTGGAGCATAACGAGATTCAGCACTGTGTGTGAATCGGCTACCAACATGTGTTATTCTCCAACTTGTTGGGCAACAGAACAGCTCAGTCTTAGTGCAGCTACAGTGTTTTTGAAAGAGCCAGAATCCTATCCCGACTTTAGACCAATCTGTGGCAAGGCATGTCGGTTTGAACTTATCGAAGATCCGTACGCCCTCTTCTACCTCGCTCACAATCACTCGCTTCGATTCTGCCAGTAGCTCTTCGAGGTTTTCATTCCAATGAAAGGGTGTGTCTGGCTTAAAGAAGTCACGGAAGGGAAGCATTCGGTAAGTCATGCTAAAGGCATATGAAATCTGGCTGATGAGCCCAAACCAAGATCGGATGTCCGTTGAATGTGGGAAATCAATGATAGCATTACGGAACTTTCTGCAAGGTCTTACAATGTCTGCAGTGATTTCGAAGCCTGCAAATTCCACTGTTTCCTGTCCAAAGATGAACTTCTCCGGATTGAGGGTTATGCCGTTCCTACCACATATGTCCAGCCAGTTGCATGCCTGGAAAAAGCTTCCTCCAGACTGTTGGACCAGAGATGTGTGTCATCGATGCACTTAGTCTTGTTTGGGACCTATGCGCAAATCTCATCAAACAGTCTCGAGTAGCCATCGCCCGACGCAATGTAGCCCTGTGGTGCGGTGCAGTAACGGTATCTTCCCCAGGGGGTGATAAAGGTGGTAAGATGCCTATTTCTTCTCTGAGATGGACACTGTGATAGCCATTCCATGCATCAAAAACAGACTTTATTGTCCCCTGTGGCACTGATCTTGCTTGATGGAATGATGACTGCATGTGGTGGGTCTCACGTGCGGTGTGTGCATTCAAAGGTTGCAAGTCAACGGTGCGCCTCGGTTTGCCATTTTTCTTGGCACAAACGACCATCCGATGGCACCATTTCACTGGTTCACCAACCGGTACTGGCTCGATCACTCCTAATCTGACATCTCTATCCAGTCCCGCTTTGATATCGTTTCGCCAATGAATAGGTACTGGCACAGGAGTGTGTATCGCTACAGGTGTGGCAGAAGGGTCCACCATAAGTTGAAGTGGGGGACCCTCCATCATAGGTAATGGCAGATGTTCACTCGTGTTGAATGTGCTAGACTGGTAGTGGTTGAGCAGATATTGTCGGAGTGCCTCACGGTTGTTCTCATTTGCAGGGAATGGCAGCTTTGTAGGAGGAGGTGGTGGTATCTGGCGGCGTGGGCAGTTGCATTCAGTGGCTAGCCCTATGTCATTGCTATCACTAGCAGGTGGACCATTGTTCAAGGTGTGAATTGTCTGGTTGCCGTTAATATCACCAATCATTGGAAATGTGTCTGTAATCATTTGAAGGCAGACACAGGCCTCCCTGCTGATGTAGAGCTTTTCTGAGTTGTCGGTAACATATGTTATCTGACGGGTCTCGATCAGGTTGCCCTGTTTGTCTTTGCCGGCGAATAGAAGTATGATTGCACCTAGAATGGTTATCCCTTTGTTGTTGGCAGCATGTATCTTTAATGTAACGGAGATAAGGTCGCTCTTCTTCATTCCGAGTCGATAGATGACCTTGATGCCTGCTAGACAACTCTGGCAACCGGTGTCGGCCATGCAGGGGAGGATGACCGACTTAGGTGTAGAGGTGAAATGGAAGCCGAGTGATTTATAATCCTCGCGATGGACTCCCACAGTCAGTTGACAAATGGCTGTGATTTGGAGGGACGCTTCATCCAAGTATCAGACAGCTGGCTGTGAAGGTGATGGTCAAGAGTAATGGACTTACTATCGCGGTGCTGACCAAGGTTGTTGATAGCGCAGAGGGAGTCGAACACGACACCTTCATTCTCGGCAGACGATTTTGCCATAGGCTCAAATTCGTTTTTATTCCTACACATTGTCAAAGTGGTGGTTGATTCCACAATGTTCACATGTATGGCCATAAGCTGCACACTCTTTTTTTCTAATATGTGGGGACGAGCGAATCCCGTCCTTTCTTTCCACAGTAAGAACACAACTCGTGTTTGTCAGTGTTTTTTTTGTTCGCGCCGGTTGCGATCTTTCATGGAGTCACTTGATTTACTCGACGTTTGTATGAACTACTAGCTGCTTCTGCACCATGAGTGTGAGTGTCCAGTAGACGTTAAACAGAACGTTTGCCAGATTCTTTGGCCTCAACAATTTGAATACTTCCTCTAATGTCATCTCCTGATTTTTGTCACCCAGGAGGTCGAGCTGGATTTCAGTGTTATCTAAGCCTCGACTAAGCACATCACGAAGAACTGCCTCTGTATAGTCAACATTCTCATCATAACTGGGGCATTTGATAACACATTTTCAGACTCCTGCCTGGCCACAGAGCCAGGCACCAAATGAGCGAATCGGTTCATCTCTGTCTTGGCGCATATTGTGAAGAGTGACCCGAGCAACCATGGTATTTTCTTCTCTCACGGCGAGTGTGTTCATAACCATAATGACTTCTGCCTCGGATTTATTTGTTAATGTTCTACCAGCTGTAAGAGTAAGATCCTTTCGTAAGTGCTCATCGCAACACTCTAACAGTTGAATCACTTTATCCTTGCCGGAAATTTTGATGGCTTCAACATAATCAGTCCATCTTGATAGGAAATATGACCAGTCCTCACTGGTGCCGGCAGATGATATGATTGGTTGTTTGACTTTTTTAACCTTTGCGATAGCAGCAGGTGATGCGGTGGCATTATGGATGGTTGCATAAGTGGTGATTAGAACTGCGGCCACAATGGCATACACGTCAAGGGTGGCGTATTCACCGACTGTAATAGGGCAGTCTTTCAATGGCATCTTTTAGCAGGTGTGTAGATTCAGTGAGTGGTGGTAACTGGGTATTGTATTAGCTGTCAATGAAGTCCCATCATAGATAAGAACTTGTCTATTTTGATCACTTTTATTGGTAGGTCACAAATGATGGGAATATCTAAAAGTACAGTAATCACAAGTTGTATTAATGTGTCTATATTATTCTCTTATAGTTAACGGATGATAGTCCGTTCCGGTTCAATTTTCCGGGTCATTGTCTATTGCAAATGAGTCGCTAGTGTGATGTTTACATCACCGTTTATATCGATATAAATGTTACTAATAACACCGCTATATTTCCACCAGTTGGAAGTTAATTTGATGTTCCTTTTGCGACTTTTGACATTTAAGCTCTTCAACATTGGAGGCAGAGAATGTTAGTATTGGGGTTTGTTGCATGCAATCGTGAAACATCGGGTATATCCGTATCCTATGTATAATACTGTAACGCCTGTCAGGGTCGATATGCATAAACGAGGATTTTTATAAGTAGATTATTGTACATTGAGTCAAGAATAAATCAGTTTATGTACACATACGTTTTTAATGTATTTTAACAGTTAGTCATCAGGCATACGGTACAGTAGAGTTATTAATTAATACAACGTATATAATTCCAAAATGAGTCCGGGTATTTTATATGGGGACCGTATGCTAAACGGTGACTAATTATTACCTTGCGTGGGAAAAAATCGCTGGAAATACCCAGTATGACTCATTTATATAGGCAGAAAATCTATCAGGGTGGCGAAAACAACCAATAGAAACGCGAGTTATAAATACTTGAACCAATGAAAACACGGATAGACTTCGATCCGTTCTACCAAGTCGATCAGTTTTCCGCCATCTTGATAGATATTTCAATGAAAACAAATGTTTGTAACATGAAAACTATAGCAAATCTAAGAAATATTTTATCTGTCGTGGTCCTAATCAATACTTTGGAAGACAAAGATGTGATTGATATAGGATGAGGTATGGAAATATATACGAGTTAGTACAAAAATCAACCGATAGAAAACTCTATCGCGACTGAGGCGAGCGATAGACATTTGAAATCTAGCGCTTTCGTAACTTTTACAATAATATATGAACCAACTTATAAATAGTACTTGAACTTGAAATAATATGACAGGATCTTACCGGAATGATTATAGGTTAAAAAATGAGTGGTGATTACTTCAGATTTCTTCAGGATGTCCAGTTTCTCACAAATGAATGAGGAACGCTGAGATAACCGGAAGTGGTAGAAATATTATCAAACAAATGAAACAAATGGGAATCTGAAGTAATCATACACTACATTTGAGAATAATTAATATACAATGTTGCGTTACCTAATTCGAATGGCTATTGCTCATGAAATTGTGAATTAAATCTTATTTATGTTAATGAAATTATAATAGAAATGTCTTTCATGTCTATCTAGTCTATCAGAGTTCTATCAAGTCTTATAATATATCCTAACCTAGTAATTTAGTGTTCATGAGGTTGTGATGAAAAGTCTTATTCATATTTATTTATATTTAATGGAATCATGGTTGATGTATTTATCACAATACACCTCGTGTATATCTCTAGAATACACCAACGCTACACCAACGCTATTCGCCTGTGTTACACATTATGTGAAAGTAACACATTATGTATCTGTCATTAAGTTGAATATGTGACGTTATTGTATCGATTTTTTTGGTTAGGTCGCATGAGCGACCGCACCGTTAAGAAATTGACTCAGGGCGCTGCCATATTGAACCGTCACGATCACGTGTTAAAAACACGGCATTCGCCACATGGCGGTTGCTATTGTTTTTCTTAACAGTGCATCAATGGAATGTACAAACCGCTATTGATATTAAAACATAGTCATATTCCGACCACTTTCCGGCTAAAAGGAAAATTCAAATTCGGTGTGTGTTATAATTGATTGTGTCGTTTAATGCACTAATTGAGATCATCATGAATTGTTCTTTGCATATTTAAACAGGGAAAAAATGAGTATGCCTTAAATCAAAGAATTTTCCTAAACTCCTTGCTTAAATGAGGTCTTGAAACTTATCTTTTTTGACAATTTATTGCCGTTTCTGACAGATTCCTACCAAGTTTATGTAAATAATTTTGAAACAACGATGCATTTACTCAATAATTATAATATGCTGAACCTATAACGATGGAAATAATAACAAAATTTAACAGCTACAATTTTTTTTTTACTCGATATAACAGAAATATAAAGATAGTTTTCTGGTGTGACATATTTTCAGCACGTCGTTAGAATCAGATACATCGCCGAACATACACAAGTTTTGGAAACTAATTTTTAACTGTTGTTTTTTAAAATAATATATCCACAAATTAGTTTAAATATGGATACGAATTATTTTAAGATATATTATGATCGCAGTAGTAAATTGTATAGAACATAGCAGTAAGTACGTTAGACAATATACAAGGTAAGTTTCTTAAATATGCAAATGTCAATACATATTGATTGAGATCAGTACATTTAAACATCAACGTTACTATCAGGCACACCTGCAGCCGAGAATTCGCTGTGTAAGCCGGAACCTTGTCGGTATTTGGTATCACCCGTGTATTTAGCACCCTTTACACATTCATTCACTTTAATTGCCACATCGTTTATAAGACCTAACCATTGGATGCTTTTTAAAAGCAGCCAACTTGTTTATTTATACACTCGACATGGGTTATGTTTATAGGGAAATTAAAAATATCAGTTTTGATTAACCAACGTTTATATTTTCTACGTACATGTTTATAAGGTGGCATAAGGGGGCCGCCATTTTATTTTATTATGTGACTAAAAGTAGTTCCAAAATGGCGCTTTATTATGTCAGAGGTCTATTGCGTAGCATAAAGGCCGAGGTGATCAGATTGAGTTGCATGGTGACTATTGGAAGACGAAACACGTTTGGTATGAATATTTTATTCAAGAACTGAACGAATAATATCCAGTTCATCAATTCAGTTGTAATACTTCGGATGTATGAAGTTAGATCCAGTTTAATCAAGTCTGGCCGCTCTCGGGTTGTAAAACTCAGTGTTGCATTCGGTTGCTTGCAAGGTTTTTTACATAACCAATGTACACAAGATAAAATGAATATATACCCACAAATAAACGTCATGCTACTGTTTTACGCAACATGCTCACTATTAATACTAATAAAGCCTCACTTCCTGGGCTTTACTGGGCCCATGCCTCTATATATAAATTAACATGTGCTTTATTTAATTTATTAACATTATTTAATATTCAACAAGGCCTTACTATCTATTTTCTTTTTTTTAGTATACGATGGTTTCCGGTAGATACTTCACTATTTTGGTACCATCCATTTGTCGTTAAGATGTCGGAATTTCACCTGGTGTGGCTGTATGCAGTGCCGTTTTTTATCTTCTTTATTCACTCGGTAAGTCGTAGTGTGAGACTTAAATATGTAGTGCCAGTTTCTATCTACCTCAATCACGGTAAGTT
Source organism: Panopea generosa (assembly GCA_029582155.1). Taxonomy (NCBI): domain Eukaryota; kingdom Metazoa; phylum Mollusca; class Bivalvia; order Adapedonta; family Hiatellidae; genus Panopea; species Panopea generosa. Next base: position 48,288,700 of record CM055895.1, read on the forward strand.
GTAGTGTGAGACTTGGATATGCAGTGTCAGTTTGTACCTACCTTGTTCACTCGGTAAGTTGTAGTGCGAGACCTGGATATGCAGTGTCAGTTTATACCTACCTTGTTCACTCGGTAAGTTGTAATGCGAGATCTGGATATGAGTGTCAGTTTGTTCCTACCTCGTTCACTCGGTAAGTTATAGTGCGAGACTTGGATATGCAGTGTCAGTTTGTATCTACCCTATTCACTCGGTAAGTCGTAGTGTGAGACCTAAGTATGTAGTGCCAGTTTCTATCTATCTCAATCACGGTAAGTTGTAGTGCGAGACCTGGGTATGCAGTGTCAGTTTGTACCTACCTTGTTCACTCGGTAAGTTGTAGTGCGAGACCTGGATATGCAGTGTCAGTTTGTATCTGCCCTATTCACTCGGTAAGTCGTAGTGTGAGACCTAAGTATGTAGTGCCAGTTTCTATCTACCTCAATCACGGTAAGTTGTAGTGCGAGACCTGGGTATGCAGTGTCAGTTTGTACCTACCATGTTCACTCGGTAAGTTGTAGTGTGAGACCTGGATATGCAGTATCAGTTTGTACCTACCTTGTTCACTCGGTAAGTTGTAATGCGAGATCTGGATATGAGTGTCAGTTTGTACCTACCTTGTTCACTCGGTAAGTTGTAGTGCGAGATCTGGATATGAGTGTCAGTTTGTACCTACCTTGTTCACTCGGTAAGTTGTAGTGTGAGACCTGGGTATGCAGTGCCAGTTTGTATCTACCCTATTCACGCGTTAAGTTGTAGTGTGAGACCTAGATTTGCAGTGCCAGTTTGTACCTACCTCGTTTGATCAATAAGTTGTAGTGTGAGACCTGGGTATGCAGTGCCAGTTTGTATCTACCCCATTCACGCGGTAAGTCGTGGTGTGAGACCTAGGTTTGCAGTGCCAGTTTGTAACTACCTCGTTCAATCTGTAAGTTGTAGTGTGATACCTGGTTATGCAATGCCAGTTTGTATCTACCCCATTCACGCGGTAGATCGTAGTGTGAGACCTAGGTTTGCAGCGCCAGTTTGTATCTACCTCATTCACTCGGTAAGTCGTAGTGTGAGACCTAGAGTAGCCTGGTTACATAAGGCGTGCGTGGACAGCCTTTTTATGGTTTGGATATTGGACCTTCTGTCCATAACTGCCAGGAGGCGTAAACTGGATTAAGGGATTCTAGACCTTTTCTTTCAAAGTGTATATTTGCAACGAAAAAACCCACGAGGCTCGTTATTTAGTAGGAATACACTAATCTAGTGTTTTATTAATTCTTTTGACTAAAATATCATGGTGAAGGCTCATCAATCGCAACATGCTGGAAACTGATTTCAAGAGAAGAAAATAAGTAAATGTAATCCGAATTAACATAAATTTCGGTTTTGTAGTATATAAAGTACATTTGGTCACTCTCTTATTGTGTCAAAACTGTATAAATGTCACTATTTTAATTTTACTATTAAGTAACATTGTATTATGGATCGATGGCCCAAGACTGCTGAAATAAACTTTGTAACTTGTAATAATGCTTGATGATATGATAAAATAAAATAAAATGAACTTAAAATAAAAATCAACTTACGGACGTCCAATATGTCGCACCCGTTTAATTAAGAGAGTCTGTGTCGCAGCCAGGTATCTGTTTTAATTCACGACAGAGTCCGACATTTTAGCTGCATCAGTCTATGGAACCGACTGGTCAGTTGTCAGCATAATACTAGTCATGTAACATGGTCATTTGTTATTATTGTTTGTTTTACAGACTTTTTTTTATTAAGGTTGCGTTCAATTAGGCTTCACATTTGTGTAATTGTATTGCTTATATTTGATAGTTATCATATCTAAAACCAAACATTCATTTGTTGCGTTTTTTTCACAGGCTTTGTACTGTTTATTAGTTAACATACTGTTGCGACCAAAAGACCTGTATGTGACCAGTTATAGTTACCTAGCTGTGAAGTATGCAAAGCTTAATATTCTAGGTGGACCAATGTAAGTTTATAATAAAATAACCTTAATTTAATGTAAGAAATTATCATCTAACTTCCCATATTATTCTTGTAACAGGGCTGCATGTTGGCTTCGTCTTACATCAGTGGTGGTAAAGCCTGTCTTTCGAGTGGTGTGTTAACGGTTCGATCCCAACCGAGTGATAACAAATACTTTACAATGTCAGCAAACAGGTTTCCCGTTTAAACATAAACATTTTCTGTTAGGCTAACGGGAGTCGTCAAATGGAAACCTAGTTGTATGACGTCCATTTTAATACGACTGTACTATTTAATGTTGAAAGTGACGCCAAACATCATCAAACTGAACAATTTGACAATATATACTGTATTAAAGTTCCATAATGGACAATTCTATTACATATTACTACCATGTGCATAAATAAACTATAAGAGTACATGCCTAGATGCGTGCGTGCGACTCATATGGGTTGACTCTCCGCATACGCCATGCAAACATTGGTAATAATACTTGTCAAATAGGTTTACATGTAGTTGTTAATATATAACTTCCTACACATGAATGGCGTAAATATATATTTGTTTGTTATTGTGTTTTACAGAGGACACTTCGTCGCTTACTACGGGGGTAGTTGGATCTTCTGCTTGTCATCCCTCACGTTGTCGCTACTCGCATTTTCTTCATTTCCCGCACACTGTGCAATACTGGCAGCATTGTTCCTTGCGGTGGTGTGGAACGGTGCGAGTTACTACGTGCACGTCTTCAGTGAACGTGGATTTGATGACGTAAACGGATGAAAAACACGAGTCAATGAACGTCTCACACCACTATTACATTTCCCATAGGGCTCCATTGTAACATTTATGTCCAAAACACAGTGAAAAAGCAAAATCTGCAGCATGTCTTGGCTAAAATTCTTCACTGGTTCAAGATATGTAATTTTAAAAGGGAAAAAGCATACCTTGACCAGGTTTTTTTTAATTCAATGCTTCTTTGAGACCTATCAATTTCAGGAGTAATAATATGTCAACTATTCGCCCACGATGCGGTTCGAACCAACGATTCTGAAACGACACAGAATTGTCCAAAAAGCTGGTATTGGCATCAAATTTTCAGTGGTGGTTTCTAAAACACTAACCATTTAACTCATGCTAGGAAAAAATATATCACTTCAGTACAAAGCCCTGAAAAATAAGAAAAAGAGAACTAAAGTTTTATTTCTACCTCCTTCATCTGTACTCAAGGGAGACAATAGTGGTGTGAATCAATTAATTAATTTAAATAGCTTGAAACAAAGTAATGACACAGAAACAAAAAAAAAGAACAATTACCTTTCCCGGCATAACCATTGTCGAGCTGGCAAATGGCAGGTGTATTGTGCAGGACGGTGGTCTGGTCTGTAAATGTATTTTATAATCTCTACATTTCTTAAATGAATCTGTTAACAATTCATAAATTAACTTTAAATCTAAGAAGCGCAATATGTTGAGTAATGGGTATAAATATTACAATTTGAGTGAAATTGTTTTAACTTGCAAGAAAATAATATATATGGCTATATGAACATCCTATATGAGGTATTATGGGGCAGGTAATAGTAACCAAGATAATAGGTCAATCAAATGAATGCTCCCTGAAATGATATTTGACTAGAACCTGTGTTCTTCAAATATTTATTGTTTTTTTTACAATAAGATTAATTACCTATCCCTGCATAGCCATGGTCAAGCTGTACACATGGAAGTTGCTGATACTGTGTAGCTGTAGACCTTTCTGTAAATGTATTGTATATATATATATATTTATAAAACATACCAGTCTGGTACCATTTATATAGGCTCCTCTGAAAATTATCAGCGGGAATAACAAAATAAAAAAGGTATAATTAAATAAGAAAAGTTATTTTTAAAGAATCACTCAAATTTTGTACCACGGTCACCCATTAATTTAAGTATTCCTTTCATATAAATTCTATAACTTGATTCAATTTACACTTGCATGGTTCTTACCTTCTATGACTTGAATATGACACGGCCCATCAGCAGTGCATATACCATCATCATGCAGCACATCTCTTTGTTAACAATTTATTAACAAACTGACAGTTACATATACATGTATATCACTTTATTTTTTTTTCTGTATTTAATTTAAGAAACGATATTGTCTTTTTCTTAGAGAACACATAGAGAACACTTAGGAACTGTCATTTAAAGAACAGGTATGGTAAGTAAATTAATTTTGAATATTTATGTTAGTATGGGTTTGTACTTAAAGATAATATAACATTGGGAGACTGACTAATATTTACTACCCTTGCAGTAAAAGTTGACGATTTAAGTAATATGCAGATGACTGATTGCGATGAAAGTTCAGAGCTTAAATGAATCACTCTCGAGTCTACTTCCTAGGTAAAAGCAGTACCGAGTGTCGTTTTATGAAAGGCATCAAACCAGCAACCTCTAGTGTGAGGGACCAACACTCGGAGTGTCCAATAATTACACTAACGGGTACTGTTCCGCTTCAGAAACTTTTATTAAGTATTAAAACAAGAGGGCCTGAGGACGCTCTACTGACTCATAGTGGCCATAGTACTTTCTGAAATTCTACTATGCAATAGAAACATCGACCATCTTGAATTTTAGATAGAAAAAATAAATCTTTTGTATAGTCTCCTATGCAATAGAAACATCGATGTGAAGTTTCAGTTTAATTGGCCTAGTGGTTTCAAAATAAATGAAAAAAAGGGAACTTTCTGTTTTCCCACAGTATCCCTATGTAAAATTCTAAGTCCCCTTACAGGGCCCCTATATATTTTAGCCCCTAAATTCTTATCTGCAATCAAACTCCTACACTTAGTGATAATTTATATCAAATATATACAAATCTGACATACCGGTTCTTAAGAAAATAATTTTACTAATTCCCAATTTGTACCCTTTTGGGGCTTCTCCTGACCCCTTAAGACATAGGAACCCAGTCATATTTATAAATCTTAACCTTCTTCACCTAACAATGCTTTAGTGAAAATATAGTCAAAATCATTTCAATTTAAAAAAAAATAAAAATATTATATTGACATGTGTCCCCTAATTGAACTCTCGGGGCAGGGTCATTTTAATCCTAGGGACACCATTTGAACAAATCTAACAGAACTATAGTTGGTCATCATTACTACTTAAACATTTTGAAAATCTGTTGGGCCGTGCATGAGAAGAAGATTTTTTAAGTTTTGGACTATTTTTAGTACAGTGGCCATCTTGAATTTCAGATCGAAAAAAAAAATCTTTGGAATAATCTCCTATGCAATAGAAACACCCATGTGAAGTTTCAGTTTAACTGGCCTGTGGTTTCAACACAGATGAAAGAAAAAGAGAATTTTCTGTTTTCCCATAGTATCCCTATGTAAAATTCTAAGTCCCCTTACAGGGCCCCTTTAAATTTTAGCCCCTAAATTCTTATCTGCAATCAAACACCTACACATAGGGATAATTTATGCAAAATATGAACAAATTTGACATACAGGTTCTTAAGAAAACGAATTTAGTAATTCCGAAATTGTATCCTTTTGGGGCCCCCTCCTGACCCCTTAAGGCAGTGGAACCCAGTCATTTTTACAAATCTGAACCTCCTTTATCAAACAATGCTTCTGTGAAGATATAGGCAAAATCATTTCCATTTAAAAAAAAATATATAAAAAAATATTATAATGACATGTGTCCCCTAATTGAACCCTAGGGGCGGGGTCATATTTAAGCCTAGGGACACCATTTGAACAATTCTAACAAAACTATAACTGGTCATTATTACTACATAAACATTTTGAAAATCTGTTGGGCCGTTCATGAGAAGAAGATTTTTTAAGTTTTGGACTATTTTTAGTAAAGGCGGTCATCTTGAATTTCAGATCGAAATAAAAAATCTTCTGTATAGTCTCCTATGCAAGAGAAACACCCATGTGAAGTTTCGGACGACGGACGACAGACAACGCGCCATCGCATAAGCACTTCTGGCCTTTGGCCAGTGGAGCTAAAAACTGACAAAACCCAAAGTTCTTGGTTATGTACAGTATTAATGTAGTGTCTTTAAACTGTAGAAACATGTTTTATTAATGTATTGAATGTTCATACTCACTTACAACTACCTCGCTGTTAAGCTAGCTTTTATATAAAGACATAGTTAAGCAAAGAAGTATGGGTTAGTACTTGGATTGCTGATCGCGTCACTTTATTTAATTAACAATATTTGATAGAGACACGTACAATATACAGTTAAGCTATAATAATACGAACAACATACAATGATATACCAACTATAAATAATATAAAGAAAATAATTCAATTAAAGAGTGGAGCGGTAGTCCAGTGGATAAAGTGATCATGAATCGTTTGAAGCCAAGTTAATATTACGTTTTCAGATGAATGTGAATTCAGGAGTCATTGTGTTGATGCGTTATATAGCTAAACTTCTGATTACTTTATTGTTTACACAATACCTTCAAAGGTTATCCGACATGCTGGTATGTCTGCTTTTTTTAAGATTACAAGCTAGTCATTTTGTATTGCATTCAGCGGAGACACAACTAAACACGAACATTCCCTCAATATTGAATACAGCATATAAATATAAGACTTTTTCCAAACCCAACCGGTAAATTAATAATCATGTCCAGTTTTTGTATCATTAAATTATCTAAGCAGGCAGCTTGTTCGGGCTTGAGATGGTTAATGTGAGAAAAATGTTTACGCAAGGTTAACTGGGGACCAGTTTGTAGTGCTCTTCAATTGGAGGTACAGAAAACATACAATTTTATAGTCACGATCATTGGGTGCTTACATTTGAATTAAAAGTGAATACTATGCCAAATGAATACCGGTACGAAAAAATACAAGAAAGAGGGGAAAACAAGAGTAAGATAACATGTTTTTTTAGTTTATAAACGATGAATCAAAATATTAATAATAAAGTTTTGCTGCTTATTCAAAAAAGTGATATCACATAGTTGAAACTAGTATTCAAGAAGTTGATATCACTTATTCATTTCAAATAGTTGATATCACTTATTCATTTCAAAAAGGTGATATCACTTATTCAAATGAGTGATAATTACTATATGTGATTTTACTCATTTAATTGTTTTAAATAGGTGATATCACCTATGCAAAAAGGTTGATATAACTTGATTGAATAAATTGTATCACTTATTTTAATTGATCAGGTGGTATCACATATTTAATAAGTGATATCATCTAATTTCCTATTTGAAACTAATGTATGTGGTGCTGTTTTACTATTTAACCTCGATAAGTGGTATTACTCACTTGAACTTAGTCTCAGTACCAATGGACTGTTGGAGGCCAATAGAGGCCATATTATTGATACTACTCAGCCTCAGTACTAATGGACTGTTAGAGGCTGATAGAGGCAATATTACAGATACTACTAAGCCTCACTACTAATGGACTGTTAGAGGCTGATAGAGGCCATATCATGGATACCAATAAGCCTCAGTACTAATGGACTGTTAGAGGCTGATAGAGGCCATATTACGGATACTACTAAGCCTCAGTACTAATGGACTGTTAGAGGCTGATAGAGGCCATATTATGGATACTACTTAGCCTCAGTACTAATGGACTGTTAGAGGCTGATAGAGGCCATATTGTGGATACTACTCAGCCTCAGTACTAATGAACTGTTAAAGGCTGATAGAGGTCATACTGTGGATACTACTTAGCCTCAGTACTAATGAACTGTTAAAGGCTGATAGAGGTCATATTATGGATACTACTCAGCCTCAGTACTAATAAACTGTTAGAGGCTGATAGAGGCCATATTGTGGATACTACTTAGCCTCAGTACTAATGGACTGTTAGAGGCTGATAGAGGTCATATTATGGATACTACTAAGCCTCAGTACTAATGGACTGTTAGAGGCTGATAGAGGTCATATTATGGATACTACTTAGTCTCAGTGCCAATGGACTGTTGGAGGCCAATAGAGGCCATATTATGGATACTATATAGTCTAAGTACCAATGGACTGTTAAAGACTGATAGAAACCATACTATGGATACTACTCAGCCTCAGTACTGATGGACTGTTAGTGGCTGATAGAGGTCATATTATCGACAGTACTTAGCTTCAGTAAAAATGGACTGTTAGAGGCTGATATAGGCCATATAATGGATACTACTTGGCCTCAGTACTAATGGGCTGTTGAAGGCTGATAGAGGCCATATTATGGATACTACTTAGCCTCAGTACCAATGAACTGTTTGAGGTTGATAGAGGCCATATACTGGATACTACTCAGTCTCAGTACTAATGGACTGTTAGAGGCTGATAGAGGCCATATTATGGATACTACTCAGCCTCAGTACTAATGGACTGTTATAGGCTGATAGAGGACATATTACAGATACTACTCAGCCTCAGTACTAATGGACTGTTAGAGGCTGATAGAGGCCATATTGTGGATACTACTTAGCCGCAGTACTAATGAACTGTTATAGGCTGAAAGAGGCCATATTATGGATACTACTTAGCCTCAGTACTAATGAACTGTTATAGGCTGATAGAGGCCATATTATGGATACTACTTAGCCTCAGTACTAATGAACTGTTAGAGGCCGATAGAGGTCATATTGTTGATACTACTTAGCCGCAATACTAATGAACTTTTAAAGGCTGATAGAGGCCATATTATGGATACTACTTAGCCTCAGTACTAATCGACTGTTAGAGGCTGATAGAGGCCATATCATGGATACTACTCAGCCTCAGTACTAATGGACTGTTAGAGGCTGATAGAGGCCATATTACAGATACTACTAAGCCTCAGTACTAATGGACTGTTAGAGGCTGATAGAGGCCATATCATGGATACCACTAAGCCTCAATACTAATGGACTGTTAGAGGCTGATAGAGGCCATATTACTGATACTACTAAGCCTCAGTACTAATGGACTGTTAGAGGCTGATAGAGGCCATATTACAGATACTACTTAGCCTCATTACTAATGGACTGTTAGAGGCTGATAGAGGCCATATTACAGATACTACTTAGCCTCAGTACTAATGGACTGTTAGAGGCTGATAGAGGCCATATTACAGATACTACTAAGCCTCAGTACTAATGGACTGTTAGATGCTGATAGAGGCCATATTACAGATACTACTCAGCCTCAGTACTAATGGACTGTTAGAGGCTGATAGAGGCCATATTACAGATACTACTAAGTCTCAGTAATAATGGACTGTTAGAGGCTGATAGAGGCCATATCATGGATACCACTAAGCCTCAGTACTAATGGACTGTTAGAGGCTGATAGAGGCCATATTACAGATAGTACTAAGCCTCAGTACTAATGGAATGTTAGAGGCTGATAGAGGCCATATTATGGATACTATTTAGCCTCAGTACTAATGGACTGTTAGAGGCTGATAGAGGCCATATTACAGATACTACTAAGCCTCAGTACTAATAGACTGTTAGAGGCTGATAGAGGCCATATTATAGATACTACTAAGCCTCAGTACTAATGGACTGTTAGAGGCTGATAGAGGCTATGCTTTGGATACTACTTAGCCTCAGTACTCACAAAAGTCATCATATCTAATAATTTTTATTTTAAGCATTTCAATGAGAAAATATATGCAAAGAAAAATAATGATTAAGAAGAAAGTAAGGTTTTGCAAAATTCTGTTAAATAATGTAAGTGCTAGGTGAATACCATTTCTGATAGTCAAATGCTGGGGTGCCCCTGTCACGCCTGCTAAACGCACTAATGGTACAGTCGCCTGTACCATACGTACAACTTCCAGTTCAGCATTAAATGTCATCAAAACAACACGTGGAAGGTAAGAAATATGTGATTTTTCAATATCAAAATTGTTTTTAAAAATCTAAATCCATAGTTCGTCCCGTTTTATAAGCTTAAACAATTTTGATATTGAAAAAAAAACATATTTCTTACCTTCCACATGTTGTTTTGATGACATCTAACGCTGAACAGGAAGTTGCACGTATTGTACAGGCGTCTGTACCATTAGTGCGTTTAGCAGGCGTGCCTGTGCTTAATTGACCTGTGGAGAAGCCTGAATATCTTATATCAATCATTAGAGAGACTGTTGCCGGAAGGTTGTAGTTGTTGTATGGGGTTTATTGTAGCTTTCAATTGCGTTTCAGTTATATCTTGACAGTGTCTACTTGAGACAGTATTCTGAGCTCTGCCACAATGGAGTATCATGCCACAAATACATCGTATGATATGTATCCAGTTTAAGTAATAAAACAATAAATGTTGTGGAAATTACTAAAAGTTGACATAATATATCAATTAATCTGATGTACTGATTGATTTACAACAAAATTACTTTTCTGCACTTTGTTCCCCCACCCTAAGAAAAAATACAATGAAAAAATTGATGAATAAAAATATAAGCATTTCAATTTACAAATATATATCTTATAGTAAAATCAATGCTGACAGTGTAAATTTAGAAATAAAAAACTGTTGGTTAAAAAACTGAAGGGTTATACTCTCAAATATATTTCAAACACCGCTACTTTAAGTTCACAATGAACATGTACCTGATATAACATATCTTATACTGATATCAACATTTACTATTCTAGAATTAAAACAAGAGACCCAAGAGGGCCTGGGGACGCCGTACTGACTCATAGTGGCCATAGCACTTTTTGAAATTCTCCTATACAATAGAAATATCAGGGCAGGGTCATTTTTAATCCTAGGAACACGTTTTGAACAAATCTATCAAAACTAAAGTTGGTCATCATTAGTACACAAACATTTTGAAACTCTGTTGGGCCGTTCATGAAAAGAAGATTTTTTAAGTTTTGGATTAGTTTTAGTAACGGCGGCTGTCTTGAATTTCAGATCGAAAAAAAAACAAATCTTCTGTATAGTCTCCTATGCAACAGAAACATGCATGTGAAGTTTCAGTTTAACTGGCCTAGTGGTTTCAGAATTGATGAAAGAAAAAGAGAATTTTCTGTTTTCCCATAGTATCTCTATGTAAAATTCTAAGTCCCCTTACAGGGCCCCTATAAATGTTAGCCCCTTAATTCTTATCTGCATTCAAACCCCTACACATATGGATAATTTATGCCAAATATGAACAAATCTGACATACTGGTTCTTAAGAAATCGATTTTAGTAATTCGCAATTTTTACCCTTTTGGGGCCCCTCCTGACCCCTTAAGACAGTGGAACCTTAAGAAATCTTCTGTATAGTCACCTATGCAATAGAAACATGCATGTGAAGTTTCAGTTGTTTAATTGGCCTAGTGGTTTCAGAATAGAAGATAAAAAGAATTTTCTGTTTTCCCATAGTATCCCTATGTAAAATTCTAAGTCCCCTTACAGGGCCCCTATAAATTTTAGCCCATTAATTCTTATCTGCATTCAAACCCCTACACATAGGGATAATTTATGCCAAATATGAACAAATCTGACATACTGGTTTTTAAGAAATCGATTTTAGTAATTCGCAATTTTTACCCTTTTGGGGCCCCTCCTGACCCCTTAAGACAGTGGAACCCAGTCATTTTTACAAATCTGAACCTGCTTCATCAAACAATGCTTCTGTGAAGATATAGGCAAAATCATTTCCATTTTAAAAAAAATTATTATAATGACATATGTCCCCTAATTGAACCCTCGGGGCGGGGTCATCTTTAAGCCTAGGGACACCATTTGAACAAATCTAACAATACTATAGTTGGTCATCATTACTACATAAACATTTTGAAAATCTGTTGGGCCGTTCATGAGAAAAAGATTTTTTAAGTTTTGGACTTTTTTTAAGAACGGTGGCCATCTTGAATTTCAGATCGAAAAAAAAATCTTCTGTATAGTCTCCTATGCAACAGAAACATGCATGTGAAGTTTCAGTTTAATTGGCCTAGTAGTTTCAGAGAAAGTGCTGCTAACAGACGACAGACGACAGACAACGCGCCATCGCATAAGCACTTCTGGCCTTTGGCCAGTAAAGCTAAAAATCAATAGACGAGTATGGAAAATTATCAAGGCTACGAATTGACCAGGGCTAGGGTTCACATTAACTTAGGTTAGGGTACGAATCGACCAGGGCTAAGGTATGAAATGTCAGGAAATTTACCTCTTGAACTTATAAAAATTGAGTGGTCTATTCCAGCAGTTTCTGAACACTGTATCAATCTGTTGTATGATAGTCTCGAAATAAAACATCATGATCGCCTTCAGCTGTTCATGCTTTCTCCCATCAATTAACAGATTGTCGCGATTATCATTAAACATCACACAAAAACTACACCAAAAACTACAGTTCCTACCGTAAGCCGTCATCGTTGTTGTTGTTATCTCTTTCCGACCACTGGACCGAAAGTAGTCCCAATGGCTGGTACTTATCTCCGAGCTTAATTAGGATAATTGGCTTGGTCGTCCAGTGCGTTGAATGTTGGCACAATGTGTTCCAACGGTAGGAATGGGAGTGACAACAGCTTTCAGATGAACTGATACTTGTTCTTCCTCTGTATGTACGTCGTAGCCCGGCGATATATTCTCTGCGACCAGTGGAAAACACACCCTTTATCGTCACCTCTGGGAATACAGCACGTATTGCCTGCCAAGCAGCTGAAAGTATAAAATAAATATTAATAAATATTTAAAAATCACTGTGGGTGGAAATAAAAATGTGATGATTTGTTTATTATTATTATTGTTTGTTTTGTATATTTGCTGAATATTTTGAAAGCTTTTAAATATTTAGATAATATCATTAAAGAATATTAAAATATATGGTTATTATTTCGTACATACCTGCCTGAAAATCCAACATGAATTCTTGGACAATTGGGTTGTCGAGAGTGTCCTGTAACCGCTGTAATGATAAAATCAAAATGTAAATTATAATACATCAGAGTGAAAAATGTAACTGGATTTATATTATAAAATACTGGGATATTAATAGAATATATTATACTGAATGAGTTCTAGGTCACCAATATAGTATTAATGTACGTACCGTATTATTCAGTTATAAATATAGAATATAATAATAATAATAAACTCGATATAGTCTTTATTTTGACGCATTGACATAATACAAAATGCCAATGGCACTTGTTTGGTGTCTTCTCCTTTTTTCACAAAGGCATGTATAGACATCAACTGGTAGAACGGATCTTTTGTAATCTTAAATGTACCGTCCATGTACCAACGCTTGGCCTGATAGTTGGGACAACTATTCCGGTGTGGCCAATATCACGTGTCTGGCGCCGTCCACTGTTATATGTCATCTACCAAGAAATCATCAGCCTGGATGAAGTCACGATTGATCTGAAAATATAAAGACGAGCTACATGAAGACAGTTGTTACTATTTGTTATCATATAAGTAGTTAAAAATGTTAATCATTTTTCCATTGAAATATATAAAATGTTAAAATTATTTCTCTATTGAAATATATAAAATGTTAAAATTATTATTCTTCTATTGAAATATATTACTTACGACTTACCTCAAAAGAAATATCTCGTGGTTCTGCTGGTCTCTGTTTTTGCCGATGCAATTTTGGGAAGACAGTGATCTGTTTCTTTGATGGTATCCCTCATCACCGTTTCAACTATATCTGCAGCTGGTCCGAAAATTTGTGAATGTGCTAGTTCCTCACGTTTGTTGTTATCTTCACTTTGTTTTTCGCACCAGGATTGGTTGCATGTTCGTGTAAGTTGGATCCTCTGATCACCAAACTGCTTCACAAATGAATGGCATGGCATAATCTTGTTCCTGACTGAGCACGTCCAATACGTGTATCCATCTTTGGAACGCTGAAAAAAAGAGTTTCGTATGAGAATTACATATAGCAAAAACCAAGTATTTTAAGTGATGTAATATATTTAATATTTAAATTTAATTGTTATTAGATGGTTTTTATTGCATATTAAGTTTTTTTTTATTATATCAAGGTATATTTTGTAAGAATGTATAGACAAAACACTATTTACCTTCACTGTATATTTGAATCTGTCACTGCTGGCAAGCTTACGATTTCCTCGTTTTTCAATTCCACATCGGCTATTTACCTGAAATATAGTATGTGATATATTAACATATATTTAACATCATTATCATTCTCACAATTTATAAATACTGATGATAGTATTGTATAAATATATTATAAATATTACTTACTCTTCCAAAATTGGTACTGGTCTAACGAAACTCCTGTTCGAAATGTGGTTTCCAGTTCAGTTTCCAACATCGCCATGTCCTCAGCATCATGGCGTGATTACATTGCTGCCAATGTGCTGTTCACTGTATCAGCGCCATGCGTGATGATACTTGATATCTCCAAACTGGTGTCCTTGGATACCGTGAAGGTCACATTCATCGTGTCTACTTCAGGGCAATTTGCGCAGCTCCATCTTCTTGTCATTTCTCCCTTCATCGTTTGTCAGTACTCAATATGAGAAATACCTGGAAAAAAAGAAATAAGTATTGTATTATACTGGTTTGTATCTACTTTCATTAATTCCAATTATATAATAGTTTTAATATGTTTCTCATCTAATTTCACTTTGTTATAGAAGGCACGGTGTAAAACGCTGACGCTTAAGCTGACAATATAGGTTTCCTTCTTTGTGCATATCGGTTTCCTTCTTTACCTATATTGTCAGCTTAAGCGTCAGCGTTTTACACCGACCCGTTATAGAAAATTAACCTGTAGGCATAGTGCCACCATTGCAAAAAGGAAGTGCTTCTGTGGGGTAGTCGCATAATGGCGGTTATAAATAATCCTCAATTCTTCTTCTTTAAAAATGCATTTTCCTTATTTTAATGCTCATTTTTTTATTTGAATGGCATTATTGATGTATTTTGAACATTTTGATAGCATTGTCATGTTTGAATTGTGAATTTAGAAAAAAAAAATGATGCTTGTAAATTTGGGTATGAATTCATGATTTCGGAAGTCTACTTTCACTTTGTCACCAGTGTACACACTGAGCAGAAAAAAAATCTCTTATATGACACATGACCCCTACTTTTCTCATCATATTTTGATAGTGCAGAGGTTGACAAACAGTAAAATTTAGGTTTCACTTTTTTCATTTGGGACCCTCTATGAATGACAAGCCTTCAAACTTTTATTATTTACTATAGAATAAAGAACAAAAATCAATGGTGGGGTTACACCTATAAGAGAGACTTGAGTGAAATGGGGGTGATTTTCCAAAATGTTAATTGTAGGTAAAATTACCTCTTTTTTACACTCTCATAGTATTAAATGACAAATTGGAGACATTTGCTTCATACAAAAAAAACATTGTGGCAAGTGTATGCCTCAAATAAAGCATATATGTGCATATTTACATTGAAATTTCATGAAAAATCACAAAATTTTGAAGATTTTTTATTTTGGATGATTTAAATGTGCAATTTTTAGCATGTACATTGTGTTGAATAATGTATTTTGGTAAGATAATGTCTTCAGTGTATCATGAGACTATTTTGGTGTAAAAATTTTAATGGAATTAGGTAAAAAAAAATTTTTTTTGGTAAAATTAGTCAAACACATCAAAATTGCATGTCGGTCAACATCTCGCGCCTGTATATAATGATCATGTAAAAAGTGGTATTTTGACAAAAGTTTCAGTATTAAATGCCTGCAACTTGGCAGTATTTCTTCAAATTGGTAGTACTTAGTAAAAATGAGGTAATTATGAAATTAAAAAAAAAGAGTTTCCTTATAGGCATAGTGCCACCATTGCAAAAAGGAAGTGCTTCCGTGGGGTAGTCGCATAATGGCGGTTATAAATAATCCTCAATTCTTCTTCTTTAAAAATGCATTTTCCTTATTTTAATGCTCATTTTTTTTTATTTGAATGGCATTATTGATGTATTTTGAACATTTTGATAGCATTGTCATGTTTGAATTGTGAATTTAGAAAAAAAAAATGATGCTTGTAAATTTGGGTATGAATTCATGATTTCGGAAGTCTACTTTCACTTTGTCACCAGTGTACACACTGAGCAGAAAAAAAATCTCTTATATGACACATGACCCCTACTTTTCTCATCATATTTTGATAGTGCAGAGGTTGACAAACAGTAAAATGTAGGTTTCACTTTTTTCATTTGGGACCCTCTATGAATGACAAGCCTTCAAACTTTTATTATTTACTATAGAATAAAGAACAAAAATCAATGGTGGGGTTACACCTATAAGAGAGACTTGAGTGAAATGGGGGTGATTTTCCAAAATGTTAATTGTAGGTAAAATAACCTCTTTTTTACACTCTCATAGTATTAAATGACAAATTGGAGACATTTGCTTCATACAAAAAAAACATTGTGGCAAGTGTATGCCTCAAATAAAGCATATATGTGCATATTTACATTGAAATTTCATGAAAAATCACAAAATGTTGAAGATTTTTTATTTTGGATGATTTAAATGTGCAATTTTTAGCATGTACATTGTATTGAATAATGTATTTTGGTAAGATAATGTCTTCAGTGTATCACGAGACTATTTTGGTGTAAAAATTTTAATGGAATTAGGTAAAAAAAAAATTTTTTTGGTAAAATTAGTAAACACATCAAAATTGCATGTCGGTCAACATCTCGCGCCTGTATATAATGATCATGTAAAAAGTGGTATTTTGACAAAAGTTTCAGTATTTAATGCCTGCAACTTGGCAGTATTTCTTCAAATTGGTAGTACTTAGTAAAAATGAGGTAATTATGAAATTAAAAAAAAAAGAGTTTCCTTATAAGAGAGACTTGAGTGAAATGGGGGTGATTTTCCAAAATGTTAATTGTAGGTAAAATTACCTCTTTTTTACACTCTCATAGTATTAAATGACAAATTGGAGACATTTGCTTCATAAAAAAAAACACATTTTGGCAAGTGTATGCCTCAAATAAAGCAAATATGTGCATATTTACATTGAAATTTCATGAAAAATCACAAAATTTTGAAGATTTTTTATTTTGGATGATTTAAATGTGCAATTTTTAGCATGTACATTGTATTGAATAATGTATTTTGGTAAGATAATGTCTTCAGTGTATCATGAGACTATTTTGGTGTAAAAATTTTAATGGAATTAGGTAAAAAAAAAATTTTTTTGGTAAAATTAGTCAAACACATCAAAATTGTATGTCGGTCAACATCTCGCGCCTGTATATAATGATCATGTAAAAAATGGTATTTTGACAAAAGTTTCAGTATTTAATGCCTGCAACTTGGCAGTATTTCTTCAAATTGGTAGTACTTAGTAAAAATGAGGTAATTATGAAATTAAAAAAAAAAGAGTTTCCTTATAAGAGAGACTTGAGTGAAATGGGGGTGATTTTCCAAAATGTTAATTGTAGGTAAAATTACCTCTTTTTTACACTCTCATAGTATTAAATGACAAATTGGAGACATTTGCTTCATAAAAAAACACATTTTGGCAAGTGTATGCCTCAAATAAAGCAAATATGTGCATATTTACATCGAAATTTCATGAAAAATCACAAAATTTTGAAGATTTTTTATTTTGGATGATTTAAATGTGCAATTTTTAGCTTGTACATTGTATTGAATAATGTATTTTGGTAAGATAATGTCTTCAGTGTATCATGAGACTATTTTGGTGTAAAAATTTTAATGGAATTAGGTAAAAAAAAAATTTTTTTTGGGTAAAATTAGTCAAACACATCAAAATTGCATGTCGGTCAACATCTCGCGCCTGTATATAATGATCATGTAAAAAGTGGTATTTTGACAAAAGTTTCAGTATTTAATGCCTGCAACTTGGCAGTATTTCTTCAAATTGGTAGTACTTAGTAAAAATGAGGTAATTATGAAATTAAAAAAAAAAGAGTTTCCTTATAAGAGAGACTTGAGTGAAATGGGGGTGATTTTCCAAAATGTTAATTGTAGGTAAAATTACCTCTTTTTTACACTCTCATAGTATTAAATGACAAATTGGAGACATTTGCTTCATAAAAAAAACACACATTTTGGCAAGTGTATGCCTCAAATAAAGCAAATATGTGCATATTTACATTGAAATTTCATGAAAAATCACAAAATTTTGAAGATTTTTTATTTTGGATGATTTAAATGTGCAATTTTTAGCATGTACATTGTGTTGAATAATGTATTTTGGTAAGATAATGTCTTCAGTGTATCATGAGACTATTTTGGTGTAAAAATTTTAATGGAATTAGGTAAAAAAAATTTTTTTTGGGTAAAATTAGTCAAACACATCAAAATTGCATGTCGGTCAACATCTCGCGCCTGTATATAATGATCATGTAAAAAGTGGTATTTTGACAAAAGTTTCAGTATTAAATGCCTGCAACTTGGCAGTATTTCTTCAAATTGGTAGTACTTAGTAAAAATGAGGTAATTATGAAATTAAAAAAAAAAGAGTTTCCTTATAGGCATAGTGCCACCATTGCAAAAAGGAAGTGCTTCCGTGGGGTAGTCGCATAATGGCGGTTATAAATAATCCTCAATTCTTCTTCTTTAAAAATGCATTTTCCTTATTTTAATGCTCATTTTTTTATTTGAATGGCATTATTGATGTATTTTGAACATTTTGATAGCATTGTCATGTTTGAATTGTGAATTTAGAAAAAAAAAATGATGCTTGTAAATTTGGGTATGAATTCATGATTTCGGAAGTCTACTTTCACTTTGTCACCAGTGTACACACTGAGCAGAAAAAAAAATCTCTTATATGACACATGACCCCTACTTTTCTCATCATATTTTGATAGTGCAGAGGTTGACAAACAGTAAAATGTAGGTTTCACTTCTTTCATTTGGGACCCTCTATGAATGACAAGCCTTCAAACTTTTATTATTTACTATAGAATAAAGAACAAAATTCAATGGTGGGGTTACACCTGTATTAGACCAACGATGCTGCCAGCAGTTGCATATATCGCACTGTAATGGATGCTGCCTCTTCGTAACATGACGCAAAGGTTATACAGGATTGTTCACTTTCTCCGAACCGGAAGTAGAGTGAACCAGTCTGTCGAGTTTGAAAAAGTGAAAGTAGACATTCCCGGGAATTCTCGAAAATTCCCGGTTACCATGTGGATCAGAAAGGAAGAGGATATTTATCAAGAAGGTTCCCCTGTCACTGCGCATGATTTTTTCATATTCGCAATATCTCTCCTGCGGATATGAAAAAACAAAACCTCCAATTTTGGAGAGTATTGAACCTTCTTGACGTTTATCTGTTTTATATTACATTTTTCTGCATTGTGAAGGAAAAATGATATTGTTTTGACGAATATAAAATATATTTTTCTACATTGTGAATGAGAAATAACATTTAGACATTGATTGGTAGGTGTTTTCGATCAGAGTTCTGTAAATATCATAATAATGTGACTTTAAAATTTGGTTTTACCAGTGGGAGTTTGTTATTTTTAGGTTTTTATGAGTATAACAATGTAATCGATAACTTATGTACCTTCATTACAAAAATGGTTACCAACCCCCCCCCCCCCCAGTCCCCCCCCACCCGCCCTCCCCCTTCCCTTACACACATACAAACATGTATATGGAACTGCCATTATAAGAGTTTAAAAGCAAAAACATCAAAATAATACACCGCATTAAAATGCACCCCACCCACAAACAGATCTATAACAGTATACTGCAGTCTCAACAAACGTTTACTCTTTGAGACAAAATGACAGTGATTGTTTGTATTTATACTTATTAAAGAGTGGTTTAAAATATTAAATATTGTTCTGTAACTTCTGTGTATCAATATTAAGTGTGTTTTTTATTGTAGAAATTGTAAATACAGAAAAGAGGTAATACTTTCTTAGCTTTACACAGGAAGTCTATCAGGGAGAAAGTCTTTGTAGTACAAGAAAGTACAAACTCCTCCAAGGAGTGAGATGTCAGTTCAAGTCTGACCTTGGACAAATTGATAGACTTCCATTTCATTTTTCATAATGATATATAATAAAGGCTTTCAATTGTGCAATGATGTGGACTTTGGTTAAAATATTTGGTATGAAATATGGCTTATTTATACAAATAAGACAATCATTAAGCAAAGTTTAACTTATAAACTTTTTAACTTTTTAAACCCTATTTAGTTTCCATTCAGTAAGACAAATTGAAATGAAAATAAAGAATATTGAAATACTTGCATACAATCATTCAGTCTGTATGTCAACTATATATATAGTGTGTTATTGTCAGTCACTTCAATTATTAATTATTGTATTCTATTTTTTTAATAATGTTAAACTTAAACCTAAAATAATAATGGTGTGTATGGCATGCTATAAGTACAAGCATTTAGTTATTTAAGATTTGGAGATACTAATTAGTTTGAACTTTTGATATATGACACTGTCAAAGGTTCACGTACAGCAAGCCAAAAATAGAATTAGTAACATATTTTATGGTCATTTAGCGAAGAGAGTGGACATCTGATATATAGAAAAACATGCGTTATGTGTTAATGATGTGCAATGTTGAAACAATAGAAACTGCATTTCGTTTCTCTATGAAAATCAGTTGAATTTGGGTAGTGCTAAAAGTACCAGTTTGCATTTCATTGGCACCATGATGTTGCTTTGCTTTTAGCTTGTAGGACATTACATTTCATGGGATGCTTACTGTAACCTAGGTAGCCATAAAGATGTGCACAACTGTGCTTATTCAACAGGACTTGGAACAAAGTCACTATTCAAACAATGACATTAAATTGGTAGCTAAATATTTCTGTTTTTTTAAATATAAAAACAAACATCATCATAGTTATTCTTTCATCTTAAATAATTTGAAAATATATTGTAAATTATACAATTCTGAGTTTTCATTGAAAGATGAAAAACATTCTCTAGTCTAGTTCGGACTTCAGACATTAATCTAGCCTGTTTTTCATCACTGGATCAAACTCAAAATTATGCTACCATTCCTGAAATAAACACAAACTTATTTACTAATATAAGCATTTTTCACTATCCTCATTTCATAAATTCAAAACTGATTTACAATACGTAGTATGAAGCCTCCAACAGGTATCCTTAGTTGGGATTGAACCAACATATTCCATCTTAAAGACAGATGTACTTCATTGTACTATAAGGATGCATTTTGAAGCTGCATTAAACTTACACTGTACATTAATTATGATAGTTCAAATTCCTGTTTTATTTTTAAGCCTTACAGTAATTCAAGCTTTAGAAATGTTTGCTTTTAATTATCAATTTTGTAAAAATTAAATCGTCACCATTAAGCAAACTTAAATAAACCGACAATTGGAAAACTTTTTCAATAATTTTACACTCTTTTTACAGCGACACACATACACATACAGGTATGAAGAGGTACATAGGTAAGAGAAGTAAACTTACCTTGACACACATACACTCCTTGTACATAGGTATGAGGAGAGAGCACCTTACCCCAACACACATACACTCCTCATACATAGGTATGATGAGAGGGAGACTTACTTTGACACACATACACTCATCATATATTGATATGAGGAGAGGGAAACTTACCTTGACACACATATATTCCTTGTACATAGGTATGAGGAGAGAGAAACTTACCTTGACACACATACACTCATATATGGGTTTGAGGAGAGACAATCTTACCTTGACACACATACACTTTCATACATTGGTATGAGGAGAGGGGATCTTACCCTGACACACATACACTCTTATACATTGGTACGAGAAGAGGGAATCTTACCCCGACACACATAAACTCCTTTTTTCTTCTGCGTTGCCTTGAAACTGAATTGTTTTTCTATTTTCTTGTTTGATGAGATTTTTTACTTAGGCGTAAGTTTTTCTATTGTGTTTATTGTGCTATGAGTAGAATCTATACATATAACATCAGGGGCATAATGTTTAAATTCTATAGCCTGTTCTTTGGTCATCAGAACCAACATGACATCTTCTTTCCTAAGTTGGATAGAATTAGATTGTGTGTGTTGCTGCTTATATAACAGCACAGGATTATTGGGGAGTGACTGCAGAATTTGAACTCTTAAATGCACTGATGTTGACTACTAATATTTTGTACCATGGATAAACGTGACCTAATCTGATTCCTTACAGGTTCTGGGATAGGAAGGAAACGAGTTTGATTTAAACCAGTTGCGTGAAAATGAGTCTGTATGTACTTCACAGAAACAACCCCAGAACTTTGCACTATTACATTCATTCTTGATGGGCAGATCTTACCTATTTTTGCTGAGCCTTTACGTGCACGTTTATTACTTAAAACAGCATTCTTAATGTTATTACTATTTTCACTAAGTTTTGAACCACTACGATAACATATAAAGTTCTTGTATACTTTACCACAGACCTTTTTCGTAGCTTAGCACTTAAAACACACATTATTTGTACATTCCTCATTGGATTTCCAACACATAAATTCCTGTTCAGTTTTAAAATTAAATGTTTGTATTGCCATTTCAGTTCCATGGATAGTCTTAAGGTGTTCAGCCATTTTATCTACTGTCCTAAACTTTTCAGAACAAGATGGTACACTGCAAGGAATTGAAGTCAATGGTTTTTCCTTTTTGTCTAATGGACTAGAACGGCATTTACGACTATGTCTTTTCAATTTTTTCTTTGAAGAGAAATACATATTGCAATGACTACAAACAGTTCCAACAAGACAAGAATCTTTACCTAATGGTGGGTTTATGTAAACGTGATCAGTAAAGCTACTGCAGACTGCTACTATCAATGTTATCAAATGCTACTGATGGATCTAAAGTTATTACACTCTCGTTGAAAGAAGTACTTTTTAAATCATCTACAACAGAAGTATTACCACAATTAAGTAATTCATTTGCTACATTCTGGTAAGGAAATGTGGATCCAGTGACATCATCAATTGCAATATCAAAATGATCTCCTACCTTGGTTGTATACAAAATATGAATAGGAGCTGTTGATATGTAACTGTTTTGTTCATTAAAAGTGATAGTATTAACAACATTATTATCATTAACACCTTGTGTAACAAAAATATTATGCCTGAAATGCCTACTTAAAGCGACTATACACTCAAATCCAGCATATACACCATCTAAAGATAACCCGTTTAAATCGTCACTCATTGATCCTTGGATAAAGAAATCATTGAAATCATCTTCATGTTCCCTAATATAAGACACTGCAATTTGCCGTAACTCGGAATAACTACTTTCATGACCAAATAATCCGAAACTAACAGCTCTAAATATACAATTGCCATCTCCATACACATGCCGCCTTATTAAACCAAAATACGAATATATTCATCCTGATTAAATACATTAAGAGGTACAAGAGCTCTACTACATATGTCTACACATTGCATGCTGAAACTGTTCATCCGAAACAAAAGTTGTTTTCTACCATTACAATTAACTACAAAATAGTATGTTCACAGACACATGCTTGTATTTGTGAAAAAATATATCACCGAAGTTAGTATAGTATTTCACAAATCAATATCAATTTTGATGTGCAGAAAATATTTAATTTCCAATAAATACTTAATAAATTATAAAAGTATTCTTTAGTAAAATATACTTCAATAACTATTAATTACTATTTGAATATTACTAGTATTTGTATTATCTTTCTTTTGTTGTTATACTAGATCAAAGGCATCTGGAGCTATCTGGTTGTGTAAACCGGAACCATCAGTCTTGAAAGAGAAATACATTAATATTAATGATCAAAACATTTGGAGTACACTCAGTTCTTTCCTTTAATCAAAATCAATAGGTATCAGGTGAGTTTAACTTACTGTGACACACAAACACAGATGTCACGTGAGTGAAACTTAACTTGACAAACATACACTCTTCATAAACAGGTACCAGGTAAGTAAAACTTACCTTGAATCACATACACAGGTGTCAGGTGAGTGAAACTTACCTGAACACACATACACAGTTGTCAGAGAGTGAAACTTATCTTGGTTCACATACACTCTTCATACACAGGTGTCAGGTGAGTGAAACTTACCTTGACACACATACACTCTTCATACACAGGTGTCAGGTTAGTAAAACTTACCTTGACACACATACACTCTTCATACACAGGTGTCAGGTTAGTAAAGCTTACTTTGACACACATAAACTCTTCATACACAGGTGTCAGGTAAGTAAAGCTTACCATGACACACATACACTCTTCATACACAGGTGTCAGGTTAGTAAAGCTTACCTTGACACACATACACAGTTGACAGGTGAGTGAAACTTACCTTGGCACACATACACTCTTCATACACAGGTGTCAGGTTAGTAAAACTTACCTTGACACACATATACTCTTCATACACAGGTGCCAGGTTAGTAAAAGTTACCTTGGCACACATACACTCTTCATACACAGGTGTCAGGTTAGAAAACTTACCTTGACATATATACACTCTTCATACACAGGTGTCAGGTGAGTGAAACTTATCTTGACATACATACATTCTTCAAAAACAGGTACCAGGTGAGAGAAACTTACCTTGGTACACATACACTCTTCATAAACAGGTACCAGGTGAGTGAAACTTACTGTGACACACATACACAGGTGTCAGGTTAGTAAAACTTATTTTGACACATATACACTCTTCATACACGGGTACCAGGTGAGTGAAACTTACTGTGACACACATACACAGGTGTCAGGTGAGTGAAACTTACTTTGACACACATACACTCTTCATAAAAAGGTACCAAGTGAGTGAAACTTACCTTGGTACACATACACTCTTCATAAACAGGTACCAGGTGAGTGAAACTTACCTTGACACACATACACAGGTGTCAGGTTAGTAAAACTTATTTTGACACATATACACTCTTCATAAACAGGTACCAGGTGAGTGAAACTTACTGTGACACACATACACAGGTGTCAGGTTAGTAAAACTTATTTTGACACATATACACTCTTCATACACGGGTACCAGGTGAGTGAAACTTACTGTGACACACATACACAGGGGTCAGGTGAGTGAAACTTACCTTGACACACATACACTCTTCATAAACAGGTACCAGGTGAGTGAAACTTACTGTGACACACATACACAGGTGTCAGGTGAGTGAAACTTACCTTGACACACATACACTCTTCATTAACAGGTACCAGGTGAGTGAAACTTACTGTGACACACATACACAGGTGTCAGGTGAGTGAAACTCACCTTGACACACATACACTCTTCATAAAAAGGTACCAGGTGAGTGAAACTTACCTTGGCACACATACACTCTTCATAAACAGGTACCAGGTGAGTGAATCTTACTGTGACACACATACACTAGTGTCAGGTGAGTGAAACTTACCTTGACACATATACACTCTTCATACACGGGTACCAGGTGAGTGAAACTTACTGTGA
This sequence comes from Panopea generosa, assembly GCA_029582155.1. Classification (NCBI taxonomy): domain Eukaryota; kingdom Metazoa; phylum Mollusca; class Bivalvia; order Adapedonta; family Hiatellidae; genus Panopea; species Panopea generosa. The sequence continues at coordinate 48,314,110 of CM055895.1, forward strand.
CACACATACACAGGTGTCAGGTGAGTGAAACTTACCTTGACACACATACACTCTTCATAAAAAGGTACCAGGTGAGTGAAACTTACCTTGGCACACATACACTCTTCATAAACAGGTACCAGGTGAGTGAAACTTACTGTGACACACATACACAGGTGTCAGGTTAGTAAAACTTATTTTGACACATATACACTCTTCGTAAACAGGTACCAGGTGAGTGAAACTTACTGTGACACACATACACAGGTGTCAGGTTAGTAAAACTTATTTTGACACATATACACTCTTCATACACGGGTACCAGGTGAGTGAAACTTACTGTGACACACATACACAGGGGTCAGGTGAGTGAAACTTACCTTGACACACTTACACTCTTCATAAACAGGTACCAGGTGAGTGAAACTTACTGTGACACACATACACAGGTGTCAGGTGAGTGAAACTTACCTTGACACACATACACTCTTCATTAACAGGTACCAGGTGAGTGAAACTTACTGTGACACACATACACAGGTGTCAGGTGAGTGAAACTTACCTTGACACACATACACTCTTCATACACGGGTACCAGGTGAGTGAAACTTACTGTGACACACATACACAGGTGTCAGGTGAGTGAAACTTACCTTGACACACATACACTCTCTGTTAAACAGACATTTGATCATTGATTTTCAATTAAAACCTTTACATCAATCATTACTGACTGCAAGTCTAGTAACACATGCTGTATAAATGAGGTGAATATTTGTATCAAGCTATATCAAATTCATTTCAGGGATTAAGATCATTTGGAGCAGTCAGCAGACACTGTGCTAATTTGAACTTTAAACTGTATGACCTAGACTTGATCTAATACTTGAAAGGACACACAGTTTTGTATGATGCTATTCTTATATCATAAAATAGAAGATAAAAACTGACAACAAAAAAGTTATAAGAAATATATTGTTTTAATTATACCTGGATGACTTCAGATAGTGCCTGATCAGGGCTAACTACCAGTACATAGTCATTTGGCACTACCTGTAATATATGCAAATATTTGCTTCTTTAAACCTATATAAGGGTTTCTCCATGACCTATTGGTCTAAGGCGCTGTTTCAAGATCATTGACCTCTCACAGCTAAGGTCATAGGTTCGAGATCCACTTGCTCCAAAAACTTCAATAGAGGAAGTTTGCCAGTTACTTGTGGAAGAACAGCGCTTATACTCGGATTCATTATGAGGTCTTCTACCACCAATAAAACTGGATAAGCTATATATAGCCTGAAATGTGTTAAAAATAGCTTTGGTGCTATTGCCTTTGCATTATTTATGTTACATAAATGCTTCAGGAACTTTTAAACTATGGTTGATTTTCATTCTATAAATAATTTATAACGATTAAATGACAAAACAAGACTGAATCAATTTTTTAAACTGAGTCTGATTATTTGTCATAATGCAACACCATGGACTGTTGTCATATTTATCTTGATCTTGGACTCATTATCCAAAAGGCTACAGAGGTAATTGTCAGTATATTTATGTATAAAAGTTGCAAGTGCATATTAATTGTTTTGAGGCATTTCAATAAAGAATATTTATTCAACATGTTTTTTTCTCCATTGGTACTTGTATTGTTTTATTTACTAAAAATAACTGTGAATGTATGAAATGAGATTATTAAAATACAACTTTATTTTACCTGGGTGATCCTATCTGGTGTAAGACCAGGACTGACAGCAACATGCTGATTTGGCACTACCTACAATCGACAACATTTAATGTTAGCTAAGTTGTATAGATCTATTACATTATTGAAATTGTAAAAAATATTTATACATTAGTTACATTTTAATAAAATTAGTCCAATCAATCAGACATTTGAAATGCTATTGCAGCCTCATCAAAATTTGATAGATTATAATAATATAATTACATAATGTCATTCACACACAAATTCAGTGAATCCTGGACAATTGAATAGAACTGATGACACAGCTCTGTAAACAACGACAAAACGTGTTCCTTTAAAGAAAAACATATTGTAGAATGTGGGAAGATATATGTAATTGTATTGTTTAAATGCAACTCTATATTACCTACAGGTGCAATTCCTGGAAAAGGATCTACAGCAAACTGTGTCGGCACTACCTACAATCACGGCAAGTGAATATTTCATGATATCAACTTATTTGTGTGCTAACATATTAAAGTTTTGTTTGATATTTTAATGTCTTTATTTTTTTTGTCCAAAGCAATATTTAATTGTGTTATTAATGTTTGTTTGAATATTTAGCATCATTATTATGCCACTGATGGCTAACAGACGATCAGTTAAGCTAACAACTTGGTTCCTGGAAGGTTAACCAGTACCAGTGCTTGACACACCCCATCTCTGCAAGCAACTGACAACTTTCCTACTTCAGCATCAGTAACAAATGACAATATATATCAATCATCACTGAGACGGTGACTGTGTGGTGATTTGAACTATGACAATGAAATGATAGTCAGACATGCTACTGACTGAGCTAACCGGGCACACCTATTGATGGAATCTAAAATGATATACATACCATTTAATGTATTTAAGTGTATTCATTTCATTTTTAATGGATATTCTTTATCTTACAATGGTTACCCTAAATAATAACACATTATTTCTTTTAAACAATTGTAAAGTATTCTCAGTGACTCTCCTGTCATTCTTTTTAAACTCAATTTATAAGAATTTATTTTAACAATTAAACTACCATTATAGTTGTGCTCATCAGAAAAAAACAACAACACAATGACAGGATCTGAAAACATAAATTGCAATGGATACAATTAAACCATTTTCAAAGATTGGTAGAATGTGGGGGGGGGGGGGGGGGGAGTCAAATGGATAGAGTGTTGACTTCTCATGCCTGAGGTTGCGGGTTTAATCCAAAGCTTGATCAGATGCCTCTCATAAAACAGTTACTCACCAGCACAGTTGGCTATATAATGATTCAAACTCTTTACCCCTTGACTGAAAGTGTGACACATTACCCACTTAGTGCAACATATTGCAATTTCTTGAAAGCCTTGTAAAGATTTTTTATTTTGCTTCTTTGGTGACAACAAATCGGATGTCAAAATAATTAAAAAGCTGTGCATTAACACCTTATTTATGAGCTTAGTTACCAACCAAGATATTAACCCTGCAGTGGACGGATGTACACACACCCTTAGTATAATATTCTTTATTAAATTATCAACCAGACCATACATTGATTTATTGACATGCAATTTAAAACTAAGGCTATTATAGTCAATTAGTATACTAAACACTTGGTGTGTTTGTTGTGTGTGTGTGTGTGTGGGGGGGGGGGGGGGTGTTAGTAGTACGAGAGCACTGAATCTATGTTCGATAGGGGTGGGTGGGGGTGCTGGAGTTCGATCCTCCGCCACGACTATGTGTGGTGTCCTTGAGTAAGACGCTTTTCCCGCATATGCTTAGTACTGGTTCTACTAAGGAAGAGCGTGATTTGTCAAAGTTGTAAACTGGTACCAAGTTTCACAATTGTAGCCTAGTAAAATTAATAAGTTTGAACTAAACTCTAGTTTACATGTACATGATTGACTTAAACAAAACATAAACTAAGATTATCACATGTACCTGCGTTTACATCCAACCACTAATTCCATGTAAAAGACATTATTATTACCGAAAGCATTAACATTTCATGTTTACTGTCAATCTTGGATTTTAGCGGTAAATAGAAAAATCCGAGTATTCCGAATGTTACAAGTTGATCATGCGCATTGACAGGGAACTTTCTTGATATTTAGCCTCTAACGATCAGAAAACGCTTCACTATCTAGATTTGATCCCTCCTTCTGTGTCATGTGACGGTTTTGGCACCGCCTTGATGGACATTCGGAGCTCCTCGGACACTGCTCTAACGTTTTGGCATCGGACCACCTCGCCAATTATCCTAATTGAGCTCGGAGATAAATACCAGCCACATTTGTACTACTTTCGGTCCAGTGGACGAAAATAGATAACACTACAACAACAATGGCGGCGTACGGTAGGAACTGCAGTTTTTGTGGGATGATTAATGATAATCGCGACAATCTGTTAATGGATGGAAGAAAGCATGAACAGCTGAAGGCGGTCATGATGTTTTATTTCGAGACCATCATACAACAGATTAATACAGTGCGCAGGAACTGACAGAATAGACTACTCAATTTTTACAAGTTCTAGAGGTAAATTTTGTCGTAGACTAACCGGTTTTCGCGTAAACGTAAACAAGTTTCTAATTTCATGCACTTTGTAAACATTCAATTATTTCAATAAAGTGCAATTGATAACATCACGGTTTAATGCAACTGTTTAAGTACTACATCAAATCCCAACTATACAGCTTCAGTAAATATAGAAATTATGATTGATAATGGAAAATATGATTATCCAAGTTGAAATTGATTAATTGAATGTTTAGTGTCATTTTTATGCCATCAACATCTAACATATGATTAGCGGTACTTGAATCTCATACTCAAAGAGAGGTAAGCCAGTAAGTGCCTATTTCACTAAGTACTGCGGTTGAATTTAATGCTCGCATCTTCAATTTCCCCTTTATCGCACTTCTATAATTTGTGTAAAGTTTACTGCATAAGCTTAAATTCAGAGTACCTCGGCGATCTCTAATACAGTCGAAGTGTACACACTGTAAATTGTGTATTGGTGTGTGTTATCGCATTGTTCAAAAGGTGTTATTGGACTCTACAATGCTTAATTGCTTTCAATTACAGTCGTTTCATAACCTGGTTGATTCGTACCCTAGCCCTGGTCGATGATAATTTTCCATACTCATCTATTAATTTTTTCAATTCTAGAACAGTTGATATCAGTATAAGATATGTTATATCAGGTACATATCCCTTGTAAATTAGCGATGTTTGAAATATATTTGAGAGTATTAAAACCCTTCAATTTTATTACCAATAGTTTATAATTTCTAAATTTACACTGTCGGCATTGGTTTTACTATTAGATATATATTTGTGAATTGGATTGCTTGTTATATTCATTAACCTTCCGGCAACAGTCTCTCTGATGATTCATATAAGATGTTCAGGCTTCTCCACTATTCACCTAGCACTTACATTCTTTAACAGAATTTTGCAAAAGCTTACTTTCTTCTTAATCATGTTTTTTTCTTTGCATATATTTTCTCATTGTAAATTTTATTTAAAATGAAAAACAGTTATATGATGACTTAACCTGATTAATAAGTTTTATTAGTGAAATATATTTCAATGAATGTCTTTCACACTTTCACAGAGCTTGAAAATGTGTTTAATTAAGTGTTCTTACCCTACTAGGCTAGTGCTTGCATTCCTTCCTGTGGAGAACCCTGACATTATCTATCATTTTCTTTCGTCTCTCAAAGCTGATTCAAGTGGGAGAAATCATTGGTTACCTGCGGATATCAAATGCCATGAAAGATCACAATACCACCCCCCCCCCCCCCGCCCCACAACAAGAGGTCTCTCGACAAGATATATTAGTTAAATGACATCAACTGTAATGTGCAAAAAATGCATGTGTATGTTGCCAATTGCTCCGAACCGAGACAACAAATAGTTTCCAAAACAGTTACAAACCAGTTTGGACTCAACATCGGTCCTAAAATGTTAATGTAGAAATAAGAAAAAGTTAAACATTAGAGAGGAAGCTGACGGAGGTTTGTTTACTAGTATAATTAATAAGTAATATTTTTAGTATAATTAATATAATACACTTGCATTCATTCTCTAGTTTGGGCTGTTTCTTTATATATTCAGCTAAAATTATAACACAATACATACTTATATACATAATGGTTCCTGGTGTTGAGTACATCTTTATCTTTATAGTGTAATGTAGCACACTTTTCTATATGAAAAGAACTCCAGGTTCAAGTCCTGGTGAAGACCTCAACACTTTCAATCATTGCATAGTAAGAAGCCTCCAACAGATATCCGTAGTTGGAATTGAACCAACATCGTCCATCTTAAAGATGGATGTACTTCATTGTACTATAAGGATGCATCTTGAAGGTACATTTAGGCACGGCACACTAATTATAAATATAACCCTAACTAAGCATGACCCAAAAGTGATTGCAAAATCAGTACATTCCACTCCTATTGATTTGGGTATAAATAATGCAAGTCCCATTTTATGAATAATTGCAGCATGCACAATAGTCATGTTACATTTGTATACATTCATATATTTAAAATGAAACTCTTGACTACTATTTTAAGATATTATTATATCATGACTTACCAGTTGTATTCTGTGTAATTTAGTTTTGTTGCATGAATTTGTTCTATAATATGAACAAATTATCACAGTTTACTTAATTAATAAATTCACATTAAAGTATCTAAAAAAAGGTTATTGATAATGGATAGTTTTCACAAAAAAACATAGTAACAAACAAACAAACAAATATTTTATTAGACATAAAAACAGCACTTGGGTGTTTTATACTCATACCACAAATATCAATGTAAATATAAAACAAAAATTAATCATAATATTGTCAATATTCATCCAAATGAACCCAAAGTTGGCCCCTGCAGAATATCATTTTCCTATGATCCTCTCAAGATGATGATTGCTTATCTCTCACTGCTAAGGTTGTAGGTTAGAGTCATGATTGCTCCAAAAACTTCATGCGAGAAAGTTGGCCAGTTACTTGCGGAAGTGTGGCCACCAAAAACTCTATATGTTATTATATAAACTGAATGTTTTGAAAATGGCATTAAAACCCATTAAAAAAAGGTATATTTTCTGGAAATACAATCATTTTAAATATTGATAAATATTTGAACATGCGAAATAATTTTGTGAAATGTAGCCAAGGTGTTTGTCTATCAAGCCATGGGTTGCAAGTTTGGTCTGCTGTTAAGCATTATGGCCTCTCAAAATCAACATCCAATACTGGATCTACCCAGGACATGAACTCAATATTAATTCACAAAAGCTGTATGATCATTTGACAATCACAGCTGAAGCTGCACTTAAAAACTTTAATAATATAGAGACGTTTTTTTAAAAATTTACTTGCATTAATTTTATCCATCCTGTGTCGCACTATAATGAGTAAGGCCTTAGGCCTTCTAAAGGACCCCTTATAAATTTCATGCATGGTTAATCATTCCCATGAGTAGGGGTTTGAAGTACAAATCAAGATGCAGGGGAGTAACGGGGCCCCTTAAATTGTATTACACAGGAATATTTGTGGAAAATAGAAAATAGTGTCACCATGTAATAATTCTTATAATATTTTTATGAATAATATTTAATATTGTACCATATTGCTATATTAGAAATTTCTGTAATTAATACAGTTATTATGATTAGATAAATAATCACTTGTATATAAACAATCCTCAGTTTTATCAAAGCGTACAAGTAAATAAGCCTATAGTCATGAGGTGTCACATATGTTGTACATCTTGGGCTGGAAGGAAATAATAGTGCCAGAATGTTTGCACATTAGTTGTCACAAATTGGGAACATCCTGTATAGTGTAAATGACATGTTGTTTGAGTGATTGGTATAAGTAGTTAATGAATGGAACTGACCAATGAAAGAAAGGATTCATTAGGTTGTTAGGGAGTTTAAAGACTATGAGAGAGATGATTGAGTGGTACTAAATATGGGAGGAGTCTGAGAAGAAAGAGTGTGAAATATGAAAGTATGTAGGTAGTAAGAAAAGGGAGGTTGAAAGGTTAAGTAAGGAAAAAGAGATTGAGGGGTTAGAGTAGGTTGAGAAGTGCAGGTTAAGATAGTTAGGAAATAAGGAGAAAGAAAGTTAAATAGGGAACATTTGAAGTGAAGAAGAATTAAGATGTTAATGTTAAAGTGAACTGTGAGATATGAACTTGATGATTAAATGGAAATTAAAATGATGTAAATTGAATACAAGTGATATAGTAATAATTGAACATTCCCCTAATAGAGATAACGTTAATATATGGCCAGTTACATACGGCTGATTACAATATTCTCATTTTGTCATTCATTTCATTTGTGTAAAAAAAATGATCAATCTGAACCATTGTGTAATAAAAATTCAAAATAATTAGACTTGGTTCAATAAAGAAGATTATACTCCCATAAATGTCCAGGATGGACAAAAAAACGGCTTAAATGGGAAGGGTGATGGGCTTATGACATTATTCTGTTGTTTTTGTATTGAACTTTTTCTTTTATTAAAATGTTCAATTTTTAATTTTCATTATAATTATAGTTTGACATTTGAAAAAAAAAATCCAGTGGATTAAAAAAAAACAGAAGTTTTTTACAGGTTTTGTAGTTAAGCTGTTGTAAATATTTAAGTAGACTTTATTGTTTCCATCTATTTTTCCCATACAATTATTATTATTATGAAAAATGCAAATATTTATACTTTAAAGTATTGAAAGAATATGAGAAAAAACAAGCAGTTATAGCAGTTTCAGATGATGCTGATGTCTGTAAATAAGTAAATGTAACATATATTCTTTAAATCAAAACAGATAATACTGCATACACTTTCTTTGAGATAAAAATATAGTATACAAGTATGTAACATACAACATATATGGTTATGATGAATACTTCAATGGAGTTATCTTATTTAGTTTTTTCAACGCCAACTGCGGCGTGGTCTAGTGGTAGAGCGTCCGCCTCGCATGCGGAAGGTCGTGGGTTCAATCCCCGGCCGGGTCATACCAAAGACTTTAAAAATGGTACTAGAAGCTTCCTCGCTTGACGCTCAGCATTTAGAGGAGAGTTCTAGGTCTGGTCGGCTCCGGTGTCAGTATAATGTGACTGGGTGGGGTATCATACCATGTGTCTGCGGCATGATACTCCAGTGTGACAGCGCTTACAATACTGTCTCAAGTAGACACCGTCGCGATATGACTGAAAAATTGTTGAAAGTGACGCTAAACACCATACAACAACAACAATTTTTCAACGCACTGAGTGTGGGTTTTTGTTTCACCAACACCTTCTTTGAATTACTGTCTTAACAGATTTTAGAATGGTGGTTTGCCTATTCTGTAACCAGTTGGACAATTGCAGAATCCAGTGCAAAAACACTGTTACCTAGAATATATTTCTGTAAACTTACGTTTCCTTGAAGTACTAGTGTGAATGACTGAGTTTGTGTTGGTGAGGCGTTGGCCTGCTCTCTGCTCATATGGTTTTTGACTGAATTTAAAGAGCAAACTTTCCTTACTAGTAAATGTTTTTTTTCTTAATGTTAGAACAAACTGAAACACATTGGTTTGTACAGTTATTGTATAACTTACCAGTATTTGATACATAATACATAAAAAAAAACTCAGAGTTAATAAATTTACTAAAGAACTTGGAAAGTTTGCCTCTTAATTTGCAAATATGAAAATGTTATATCAGAAATTTTGTACAGACTACATCATAATTTGTATTTTTTACATTTAATTTTGTTAAATGTTACAATGAAATAAAAAATTAGCTTTATATTGTGAAACTGAAAAAAAATCCAATGGTTATTATAAGCCAGTACAGCATTGTTAAACTAAGATCTGCTATACTTTGTATAACAACTTATTGAATATCCATATTTAGGTCAAAACAATGCCGTTATCACAATGAAATGGTATATGGCACACTTTATGATCTTGGTCATTGAAAATGATTCAATTACAGCTATATGTTTTGACTGATAGACCGGTTACCATTGTCTAATTATTAACAACTATGACAGGGAGACAATGTGACCTTTCTAAGCAAAAGAGTCAGAGCAGTACAAAAAGAATGGTGTTTTCTTTGAAATAGACGAAAATTCAACTTGATATTCAAGGTGAAGTGTTTGGTGTATAGTCCCAGAGACAGCAGGGCCTGATTAGCTCAGTCGTTAGCGTGTCTGACTATCAATCCAAGGATCATGTATGTGAGTGTTATGTTACAATGTCACCAGATTAAAAGAATCATATTTAATTAAGTAAACAAGAAGACATATGCAACAACATTCTCTTTACTAAAAAAATATAATTTTTGGAAGAAATACAACTAAGGTCTCCAAAAGGTATCAGTGTATCGTAACCTGTAAAAATAAAGGTCCGTGAACGAATGTGATATGTGTTTACAACTGTCACACGCTACTGTATGGGGCGGCAAAATCTGATGTTGGAAGAACTTGTGACCAAACCCCAGTTTTACATTACACATAGAAATAAAATAAGTTTAAATCATATACCAAATGTCGGACTGTCGATACAGTAGCGATAGATTTAAGTCCCAGGTGCGGTACTGGATTAGGTACTAAAATGTGCACCGACAACGACTGGTATTACCCATTACCTTATTTCACAGTCGATGTAAGATATTATTTTTTAAACCTAGTTAATTGCTTATAGAGAGTGGATTTTCACATTTACAATGTAAATATTGTATTAAACATCTGCATCCCATTCAGGGTTTCGAAAGGAAATAATATAATCTCTTATGGGCCAAAATGTTGTCATGTTATGGGGATTATATTTAACATCGATTTATAAAGGTTAAATTAAAAAGGTTACCCTCTCAATATGCACCTCTTACAACTTCCAAAAAAACTTGCAGGTTTGTTCAAACGCAATCTTTCATATATGTATGTCTGGGGGGTTTGAAAGTGTAGTTGGTTTTACCGCTAAAACGTTTAATGTACTCATTTTTACAGTGATGAAATTATAATAATTGTATTAAATCGATATTTAACATGAGTTTATATCAACCACACCACCCGATCCCTGGTATTCACTAGTATTGCTTTAATTGAGTACTATGTTCACTCTTAATATCAAACAGTTCATTTTTTGAAAGTTTTATATATTCTTTTCTGAGAATATTTCAACGTGTTTTGAGTCCTTAAACATGAAATTATATGAAATAACCATAATGGCAATCAATCATCCTTTACAGATGTTTTAACGTAGCATAAATTGACTTCACTAACTTGTTCTGATATTCTTATATGGGAAACTGTACCATTATTTCAATGTTGTGCATACATACTTTTCTGAGAATATTTCAACGTGTTTTCAGTCGTTAAACATGAAATAATATGAAATAACCATATGGCAATCAATCATCCTTTACAGATGTCTTAACGTAGTATAAATTGACTTCACTAACTTGTTCTGATATTTCTTATATGGGAAACTGTACCATTATTTCAATGTTGTGCATACATACTTTTCTGAGAATATTTCAACGTGTTTTCAGTCGTTAAACATGAAATAATATGAAATAACCATATGGCAATCAATCATCCTTTACAGATGTCTTAACGTAGTATAAATTGACTTCACTAACTTGTTCTGATATTCTTATATGGGAAACTGTACCATTATTTCAATGTTGCGTATACATTCTTTTCTGAGAATATTTCAATGTGTTTTGAGTCGTTAAACATGAAATGATATGAAATAACCATAATGGCAAACAATCATCCTTTACAGATGTCTTAAGGTAGCATTAATTGACTTCATTAACTTGTTCTGATATTCTTATATGGTAAACTGTACCGTTATTTCAATGCTGTGTATGCATTCTTTTCTGAGAATATTTCAACGTGTTTTGAGTCGTTAAACATGAACTGATATGAAATAACCATAATGGCAATCGATCATCCTTTATAGATGTCTTAACGTAGCATTAATTGACTTCACTAACTTGTTCTGATATTCTTATAGGCATAGTGCCACCATTGCAAAAAGGAAGTGCTTCCGTGGGGTAGTCGCATAATGGCGGTTGTAAATAATCCTCAATTCTTCTTCTTTAAAAATGCATTTTCCTATTTTTAATGCTCATTTTTTTATTTGAATGGCATTATTGATGTATTTTGAACATTTTGATAGCATTGTCATGTTTGAATTGTGAATTTAGAAAAAAAAAAATGATGCTTGGAAATTGGGGTATGAATTCATGATTTCGGAAGTCTACTTTCACTTTGTCACCAGTGTACACACTGAGCAGAAAAAAAATCTCTTATATGACACATGACCCCTACTTTTCTCATCATATTTTGATAGTGCAGAGGTTGACAAACAGTAAAATGTAGGTTTCACTTCTTTCATTTGGGACCCTCTATGAATGACAAGCCTTCAAACTTTTATTATTTACTATAGAATAAAGAACAAAAATCAATGGTGGGGTTACACCTATAAGAGAGACTTGAGTGAAATGGGGGTGATTTTCCAAAATGTTAATTGTAGGTAAAATAACCTCTTTTCTACACTCTCATAGTATTAAATGACAAATTGGAGACATTTGCTTCATAAAAAAACTCATTTTGGCAAGTGTATGCCTCAAATAAAGCATATATGTGCATATTTACATTGAAATTTCATGAAAAATCACAAAATTTTGAAGATTTTTTATTTTGGATGATTTAAATGTGCAATTTTTAGCATGTACATTGTATTGAATAATGTATTTTGGTAAGATAATGTCTTCAGTGTATCATGAGACTGTTTTGGTGTAAAAATTTTAATGGAATTAGGTAAAAAAAAAAATTTATGGGTAAAATTAGTCGAACACATCAAAATTGCATGTCGGTCAACATCTCGCGCCTGTATATAATGATCATGTAAAAAGTGGTATTTTGACAAAAGTTTCAGTATTTAATGCCTGCAACTTGGCAGTATTACTTCAAATTGGTAGTACTTAGCAAAAATGAGGTAATTATGAAATTAAAAAAAAAAGAGTTTCCTTATAAGAGAGACTTGAGTGAAATGTGGGTGATTTTCCAAAATGTTAATTGTAGGTAAAATAACCTCTTTTCTACACTCTCATAGTATTAAATGACAAATTGGAGACATTTGCTTCATAAAAAAACTCATTTTGGCAAGTGTATGCCTCAAATAAAGCATATATGTGCATATTTACATTGAAATTTCATGAAAAATCACAAAATTTTGAAGATTTTTTATTTTGGATGATTTAAATGTGCAATTTTTAGCATGTACATTGTATTGAATAATGTATTTTGGTAAGATAATGTCTTCAGTGTATCATGAGACTGTTTTGGTGTAAAAATTTTAATGGAATTAGGTAAAAAAAAAATTTATGGGTAAAATTAGTCGAACACATCAAAATTGCATGTCGGTCAACATCTCGCGCCTGTATATAATGATCATGTAAAAAGTGGTATTTTGACAAAAGTTTCAGTATTTAATGCCTGCAACTTGGCAGTATTACTTCAAATTGGTAGTACTTAGCAAAAATGAGGTAATTATGAAATTAAAAAAAAAAGAGTTTCCTTATAGGCATAGTGCCACCATTGCCAAAAGGAAGTGCTTCCGTGGGGTAGTCGCATAATGGCGGTTGTAAATAATCCTCAATTCTTCTTCTTTAAAAATGCATTTTCCTATTTTTAATGCTCATTTTTTTATTTGAATGGCATTATTGATGTATTTTGAACATATTGATAGCATTGTCATGTTTGAATTGTGAATTTAGAAAAAAAAAAATGATGCTTGGAAATTGGGGTATGAATTCATGATTTCGGAAATCTACTTTCACTTTGTCACCAGTGTACACACTGAGCAGAAAAAAAATCTCTTATATGACACATGACCCCTACTTTTCTCATCATATTTTGATAGTGCAGAGGTTGACAAACAGTAAAATGTAGGTTTCACTTCTTTCATTTGGGACCCTCTATGAATGACAAGCCTTCAAACTTTTATTATTTACTATAGAATAAAGAACAAAAATCAATGGTGGGGTTACACCTATAAGAGAGACTTGAGTGAAATGGGGGTGATTTTCCAAAATGTTAATTGTAGGTAAAATAACCTCTTTTCTACACTCTCATAGTATTAAATGACAAATTGGAGACATTTGCTTCATAAAAAAACTCATTTTGGCAAGTGTATGCCTCAAATAAAGCATATATGTGCATATTTACATTGAAATTTCATGAAAAATCACAAAATTTTGAAGATTTTTTATTTTGGATGATTTAAATGTGCAATTTTTAGCATGTACATTGTATTGAATAATGTATTTTGGTAAGATAATGTCTTCAGTGTATCATGAGACTGTTTTGGTGTAAAAATTTTAATGGAATTAGGTAAAAAAAAAAATTTATGGGTAAAATTAGTCGAACACATCAAAATTGCATGTCGGTCAACATCTCGCGCCTGTATATAATGATCATGTAAAAAGTGGTATTTTGACAAAAGTTTCAGTATTTAATGCCTGCAACTTGGCAGTATTACTTCAAATTGGTAGTACTTAGCAAAAATGAGGTAATTATGAAATTAAAAAAAAAAGAGTTTCCTTATAGGCATAGTGCCACCATTGCCAAAAGGAAGTGCTTCCGTGGGGTAGTCGCATAATGGCGGTTGTAAATAATCCTCAATTCTTCTTCTTTAAAAATGCATTTTCCTATTTTTAATGCTCATTTTTTTATTTGAATGGCATTATTGATGTATTTTGAACATTTTGATAGCATTGTCATGTTTGAATTGTGAATTTAGAAAAAAAAAAATGATGCTTGGAAATTGGGGTATGAATTCATGATTTCGGAAGTCTACTTTCACTTTGTCACCAGTGTACACACTGAGCAGAAAAAAAATCTCTTATATGACACATGACCCCTACTTTTCTCATCATATTTTGATAGTGCAGAGGTTGACAAACAGTAAAATGTAGGTTTCACTTCTTTCATTTGGGACCCTCTATGAATGACAAGCCTTCAAACTTTTATTATTTACTATAGAATAAAGAACAAAAATCAATGGTGGGGTTACACCTATATGGGAAACTGTACCATTATTTCAATGTTGTGTATACATTCTTTTGTGAGAGTTAGTAACATGTTTTTGTCGTTAAACATGAAATGATATGAAATAACCATAATGGCAATCAATTATCCTTTACAGATGTCTTAGAGTAGCATAAATTGACTCCACTCACTTGATCTGAAATTGTTATATATACATTCTTTTATGGGAATTATAAACATGTTATGAGCTGTAAAATTAAGAAATGATATTAGGTAGCCATAATCACAATAAATTACCCTTTAAAGATGACTGGAATGGAGCATAATGGTATACACCACGTACCCTATATATCTTATTCGACTTAATAGAGTGCACTGTTTTGCTATTAAGATATCAATACCTTCCCGGTCCCACAACCAGCAGGGAGACTCCTGTCGCACACTTGTTTAAATGACAACATAATAAAATGTATAAATTGGATTGAACGACAGTCATTTTTTATTGATTAAAAACGCTCTAGAACACAGCACCCTTCCCAAAAATTGAAATACCCAGGGACTACGCCGATAGAATAAAAACATAGAGCGGCTGGAATATTAAACCCGACTTTAGTTATTAAAATGTAAAACAATATCAATAAAAATGCTTAAACTGGCCTGATGTAACATAAAATCATTGAGGCATTCTTGTCAATCAATGTCTAATTTACAGTTATAATAGTGAAGTAAGAGGCGGAGTTTGTATGCATGGGCGGGATCAAATCAAGTTAGTGAACGATGTAAGCTCAAGTTGGTGGAAGAAAATGTTTGCGGTTACCATAGGTAACATACAAGAAGGAATTTCTATACAAGTCTTTGATACAAATCAGGCGAACAAATTTTAAAGTAGTATAAAAACTCGCGCGACTGGTCGATGTATATTCGGAATAGTTTATCAGTCTACAACTGTGAGTATATTTACACTAAGTTTCAAGTTTCATTCAGTAACTAGGTCAGTATGGGCGTCCGTTATATACAACTTACAAGACTGCATAGTTTATATAATGTATTCTATATATATGTTATTGCACGTCTCTTAAGAGCCTTTTAAATATTTTTTGCGTCTCTCGTACAGCAGATCAGATATCCAAATAATAAAAAAGCTGTCCATTCACGCCTTATTTTATCGGGCTAAGTTCCGAACTAAAAGTGTCTTCTAAATAGCTGTAGATCTAATGCAGTGTGCAGATCTGGTTTGATACAAATTACATAATTATACATGTAGCCGCAGCACTTTTGGTAATTTGTGCATTTTCTGTATCTTATGCGGTTTACTGCAGTGGTTTAATATATATATATATATATAGAGAGAGAGAGAGAGAGCTATCCACCATTATCCGGGGAGTCTGTGAGCTATTTTTAGACAATCTATTTATAGCTCATATCTGATCTGTCGATCTCTGCTATACTAGTAAGATAAGGCTTGTGGTTCGAAGTCTGATTTTCTTTGTTTCTGCTGTCAGAGGGTGAATAGGGGTGTGATGATGGGGGTGTTTGTTGATTCATTTGTTTCAAGTAAATGTCGCCTGTACCTTCTCCAAACCGGAAGTAGAGTGAACCAGTCCGTCGAGTTTGAAAAAGTGAAAGTAGATAATCCCGGGATTTCTCGAAAATTCCCGGGAATTCTCGAAAATTCCCGTTTACCATAGGTAACATACACGAAGGAATTTCTATACAAATAATAATAATAATAATAATAATAATAATAATAATAATAACAACTTTATTTTTCGAAGGTAACATATAAAGAGTACGTAATATAATATCACATATAACTTATTTTCAATATGGCCTTCAACAACAACAGTAATAAAAACAATAATAAAACGATTGTCCATATAAGACCTACTTTCTGAATGATATGCTTAGATAATAATCAATCAAGAAGTTTAAATTGATATTGATCAATATGAACTGGACAAACACATTTAACTTTAATTATAAAAGTATTGTAAATTATTCAACGAAATTATACACTCAAATTAGAATAATAATCAAAAATAACTCCCCCCCCCCCCAAAAAAAAAAAAACAAACAAAAAAAAAAACAATGATCAGACACACTATTATGCATACAGTTTACTTTGAGCCTGAGTAGTTTATATTTATTTGTGTTTGTAAAAGATTTTTTTTTTAAGATTTTGTTTGAAAGTGCATAATTTGTTATTTTTTCTAATGTCAGTTGGAATTGTTCTCCACAAATGTTCAGCTTTGTAGTTTAATGATTGTTTTAAATCATACTGGACTATTTCAGACATTTTCCAAGAGTTATCCGATAGTTGCCGTTGCGCATTTCGATGATATTGGAGATGACTCCAATTACTTCCCTTAAACCGTGATAAAACATACAGGTATCGTTCCGCTCTGACACTAAGATCAAGTAGGCGTGACGTATTATATGCCCTCGGGATATATCTATTCGTTTTGATAAGCAAGTTTTGGTGATTTTGATGTGTAGTATAAAAAAGAAATTAATGAATTTTACTTATTAATAAACGCATAAATCATTTGATTAAATTTAATGTGCAAAATTATAACATAGATTAATGATTTTAATTACAAATTTCATTATACTTTGATAAAGTTTATTTTATTATCAGTCAACAGATAAAGATTGATAATTTTGTGTTACTGTTATTGATAAATTTAGTTTAAATTTATTTATTTTACTTCGATTGTGAAACAAGTTCTTTCAACTTAGGCAAATCACGCTCGAAGTCTTTCTGGTTAGAACCAGTACTAAGCATATGCGGAAAAGTGTCTTGCTAAAGGACACCACACATAGCCTTGGCGGAGGATCGAACCCACGGCCCTCCGATCATGGGTTCGTAGCTCTACCACTGGTCCTCGCGCTCCACAAGAATCTATTACGGTTATTAGATTATATAAACTTATATTTGAAGAGACAGAATGACAATAAAACATAATGTTGTAAATCAATCATCACAGACTGGTGCCGTCGGGGATTCGAATTCACGACCCGAGGGTCGATAGTCAGACGCATTACTGTCTGAGTTAACGGGACAAGTGCTATGATATTCAAATGCTATTTTAAACTTCATGTTGTTGTTTTTTAAAATATAAATATTATGGTTGTTTGAAACAGACATCTTTATATTAGCGCATGCGTTTTTAATAAAGCCTAAAACGGTATTTGACCAAAATCCATTTTTAACAACTTCTTTAAAGTACCTCGTGTTTAATATCATCAGATTATATTGTTACAACAGATTAATATTTTTCGCATACCACTTTGATATACAGTAGAACTTCGCTGGCTATTTTGTTCAGTCCCGTCGGGTTCGATCCATCAAAGTTCTACTGTATTCATCTTTATGTACTTGGAATAAGTTCTATCATTCCGATTTCATTCAGCCATTTACAAGAGTTAAGCACTTTTTTTCAACACAGGAACAAAAATAGTCGTTACATATGCTATGGTAATGTAACTTCACAAAATAAGTATATATATTTTTTTCAGAAATAGTTTTAAGTGAAAATTGCAGCGTATTTTAGTAAGCTAATAAATGTGAATAGCTGATGTATTACGCAGCAGTTTTACAAATCTCTTTGCTTTGATTTGTAATACCGCAATTATCTAAAGCTTTATATTCCATTTAGTGTTTCATGTTTAACAAAGTAAACACTAAAACATTCACAAAATATTTCTGACTGATCATGTCATGTTAGTACTCTATTGAAACACGCGATATGTTTTAAAATAGATATTTAACAATACAATGTGCAAAGTCACTCATATCAATATCAAGACGTCCCTAACTGCAGTAAAGTACAAGGTTAATGTGACATACGCAGAAACGCTTTGCATAACAATACAATGTGTCCGGGAGGTGTTTTTTCCGTCACCCTTGAAATATAATTACTCAATTACATTCTAGCAGGTTATATTATAACCCCCGATAAAATTACAAGTTTTGCCTTCGGGACAGGGGTAGGGGGTATTTAAGTTTATAAATGACACTGGCTTATCGCATTGTTTGAGACTTGAAACACAGACAGCGGGGGGAGGGGGGAGGGGGTTTGCTCCGGGTTTTTTGTACAAGGATTATTAGATTTGAATATTATTTCACTGATCTTAGGAAAACGTTAAAATTAAAAATTCTGTAATATTTATATACATTTGATATTGGATTATCTTAACTAACTTGTTTTAAAAGTTAATTACACGATATCTATGCGATGACTAAAAACCGAACATAAACATGCACTAAATGAAACATGTTTGCAGTTAAAATATTTATTTCGGATTATCAAACTTTAGGAAGTATTCTCAGTACCATTATATTTCTTTACATAATTATATTTTCGTGCCGCAAAACACCATTCATTTCATAGGTATTATCTTTCTTTTCGTCTTATCTACACATCATATAACAAAACATAAATTATACATGAACGTTTAAACTTGTACATAGCCATTCTAAAAGAATTATAAGAGACATTTTAAAACATAAATTATGAATATCAATACAAAGCACATTTTTTTGACATGATAAAACTCTATGTAAAGTACTGCTAATCTTTATACTAGAATCGGCAATGAACTAAGTTTTTAATTAAAAAGATGAAGAAGAAAAAGAGCACTATTGTACATATTTAAAAATATCTTTAAAAAAAAGATTATCGTTTTTGATCAGATCATTTGCGAACTGATTAGCAATATGTTCTTATACGTGGAGATTTGTTTTAATTTAGTAATTCAAAACAATGATATGCTTATTATGCTGTATTAACATTATTATCAACCAATTACATTATTAAATCTCTTTATTCAATTAACATGCCTCGAGTAATGTATTATTGTTATCTAATCACTGGTTTTGATATTTAAGAATCAAGTGATATAAATAAATTGAGTATTCCAATTATACAAACTCTTTAATTAATTTTCTTTCTATGTCCACTGAATTATTTTATAACAAAGACATTCAAACATAAATTTGTACGAAAAAAAACCCCATTAAATAATGTTTTAGATTACAAAAGAAATGTACTTGAATTTGAAGCTTTTTGAAGGTTCTTTAGTTAAAATATGAAATTAAAAAAATCTATGCTTTAGACTATAAATAAAATACATAATCAACACACACACTTTAAACTACACTTAACTTGCAATATCACCATGTGTTTATAAATATTTCGGGGCTGAAAAACATCTGCATTGCATATAGCCGGCTGATATAGCGATATACATGCTGTATTTAATTGGGTACAATAATACGCTGTACATTAGGCACACAGAAAATAAATCCGAATTACATTTTATCTCATTTTCAAATCAAAATGGAAGCAAGATGCAATTATCATATTTTTTATATCTATATATCATCGCAAAGAGAATTTTATTTGCAATAAACATATACGTTGTAATAGGTTGGCAAATAATCACAACTAAGGTTTGTAAGACCTTAAAAATGACCGAAAACGTGTTTTGAGTATTTTTTATATAGAATATATAAAGACCATATATGCTGTTATAAAACTAAAAAAGGAAGCAAGAAAACGTAAATATATTTTAATTTTTATTTTATCATAATAAAGGTTATATTTTTAACTAAATGACTAGACGTTGACAATTTAATATTGAAACAGTTATAACGATAAAATTAAATTTCTCCTATATGTTTCTATGTAAACCAAATATCACGGTTTAGCCAGGTTAGTGATAAAAACTGTCGATATCAAGGGGGATAACTTCTCTCGATAATCCAGTGAAATGTCTGAAATAGTCCCACATGTAATTATTGCGAGGTCTCACCAGGACAAGATCATTATTTTGTTTGGATCGAAGATTATATTTTTCATTATTTGTAAATGACAAAATATTGGTGATGTAATCAGGTGTAAGTTCATTTATAGCTTTATATATCAATACACCTAAGTGGTAATTACATCTGTTTTCAAATGAGAGCCAGTTTAATTCATTTAGTAAATTATCCGAACTTTTACGTTGCATGATTATCAGGCACACAAATTTTAAAGTAGTATAAAAACTCGCGCGACTGGTCGATGTATATTCGGAATAGTTTATCAGTCTACAACTGTGAGTATATTTACACTAAGTTTCAAGTTTCATTCAGTAACTAGGTCAGTAAGGGCGTCCGTCATATACAACTTACAAGACTGCATAGTTTATATAATGTAATCTATATATATGTTATTGCACGTCTCTTAAGAGCCTTTTAAATATTGTTTGCGTCTCTCGTACAGCAGATCAGATATCCAAATAATAAAAAAGCTGTCCATTCACGCCTTATTTTATCGGGCTAAGTTCCGAACTAAAAGTGTCTTCTAAATAGCTGTAGATCTAGTGCAGCGTGCAGATCTGGTTTGATACAAATTACATAATTATACATGTAGCCGCAGCACTTTTGGTAATTTGTGCATTTTCTGTATCTTATGCGGTTCACTGCAGTGGTTTAATATATATATATATATATATATATATATAGAGAGAGAGAGAGAGAGAGAGAGAGAAAGAGCTATCCACCAGCTATACTAGTAAGATAAGGCTTGTGGTTCGAAGTCTGATTTTCTTTGTTTCTGCTGTCAGAGGGTGAATAGGGGTGTGATGATGGGGGTGTTTGTTGATTCATTTGTTTCAAGTAAATGTCGCCTGTACCTACAGTATTGAGGCCCTCCCAGGGGGTGGGGGGGGGGGGGAGGCATGTTATCTGGATCTCTTAAAGTAATGCATATTGTTCCCCAGATCTCTAAATGTATTTGCCAAATTTCCCTAAAGTATTTTGTCCATTTTCCCCAGATCTCTAAAAGTATTTCCACCGTTCCCTAGACCTCCAAATGTTTTAAACATAGTTCCCTGAAACAACCATATAGCGTTCCCTTAAGTAAAACATCTACCATAGTCTTCTCTATTATTATTTACACATCATCATAATAAGCAAAATCCATGTACTGACTTCTTTCCCTTTTTTGAAATATCTATGGTCTATGGCGTGAACTTTCAGAGAAAATGTGTTTTTTAAGTTTCCTTTAAAATGTGCTTGTAAGCCCTGTGGCAGGGAGCATTTTTGGTTCAATCACGCTGGTTCAAGAACTTCAAGATTTTGTGGTTATACAGATGCTGTGCGAGTTTGGATAAGATTCTTTGAAAAATGTAGGGGGTGCTATAGCAAGAAAAAGGGTAACGCATGAACTAGACAATTTACCACGACATAAGCCCTGCCCTAAGTACAGCCAAAGAAGATATCGATGGAAGGACAGAAGAGACAAAAAAACTGCTGAACGGTTAATTTACAAAAGGCAATAAATGCACATAAATAATTGACGTTATTGTGTAAACACGATCTAATAAAAAAAAATTAGATGCCGAATGGGAATGAACACCAGTCCTTACGATCCGAAATCGACAATATTAACCACTGCACTATTCTGCCTGTAAGCATCAGTACTATAAATATATCTTTGTTTGGAATTACCATCCAAAATTTATTTCGGGTACATACGGTTATGGGATGAAGTTGTGCAGGGGCCCAGACTAACACGTTGTAACAAACCTCCAGTCGTTTCAAGCAGTCAACATCTTATTTTAAAAGTAAATTATGATCAAGTATAGAAATTATACATAAAATCAGTGACTTAATTGCGGAGACTTATAAATAAGTTCAAACTAAACTAGAAAAAGCAAAAGTGTCACCTGAAATTTAGACAGGTGCCTCAAGTTGCCTATCTCTGTTTATATGTCTCTGATAAAATTGATCAAATAAGGTACTTTTTTTCTTTAAGAACAATATCCCTAGATCTCTAAAATTAGGCCTTTGATCCTGGATCTCTAATTCTAAGTAATGGCAAATGTTCCCCAGATCTCTGAAAATAAATGGCTATGTTCTCCAGATCTCCAAAACCCCCGAGAGGGCCTCAGTATTGTCCACCTTCAAGACTTGTGTAATACGGTATGTGTTGTATCCTAGAGTTATGGAATATCCGGCCTCATGTAAATCAGGCCCCGTCACTAATACGGCCCCTGGATGAAACGTCTTATGAATATCCAGGCCCATTTAGCATGGAATATCCGGCCCCACATTAATTTTAAAAATAATATCATTTATTATTTGGTATTTCTAATGAAATATTGGAAAGTTATAAGATAGTTTGAAACACACATATTAATTACTGTGAAATTGTTATTGAAAACACATCTTAACAGGAATTATATAGTGCATATAATAATCAACGATTTTTAATAAAAAGTAACTTTTTGGGGAATGAAACACTTATGATTTATAATTCAATTTAATAATTAATTAATATAATCATAAACAATGTCTCTCTCTCTTTCTCTCTCACTCACTCACTCACTCACTCACCCACCCACCCACCCACCCACTCACTCACTCAAAACCAACCCACCCACCCACCCACCCACTCACTCACTCACTCACTCACTCACTCCTCACTCACTCACTCACTCACTCATATTATGACAAGAAAAAAATGGATTGCATGTTTTCAGGTAATTGTAATACAATATAAATACTATGCAGTTAATTTTATAGAATAGCAACATCAACATATTAATGTGGCCAAGTATTCCTGATATAAAGGATTTCGCCAATTATAGTAAATGCACCCACTGTGTCTGTTGATATCTATTGTGTGTCTCATCTCCAGTTAGATTGGTTTGTAAAATGGCACATATGTATGCAAACTTTGAAATGCTTTATTTTTGAAAGAGATTTTGTAAATGGTTGAAGTGCATTCTATTTTATATATTTGTGGTAATCTGAAACAATTGTCAATTGTATTTTAATTTCTTCTTTCTGTCAATATGTCGAGAGATAATGCAGGTTTGTTTACTCCCCATCTCCATATTTTAAGTCCTGGGTAATTTGCATTCCAACATTGGCGCGTATCTCATTAACATCATACCAGTATTCTGTTTTGTGAATGGTATATATGTAATAACAATGACAATGACAATATGTTTATTCAGTAATTTAGGCCTCCGGCCCATAATACAACATGTACAATTTTATAAAGTCTGGTGTATATAACAAGAGTATAGAATATACAATAATGTTATAACATTATATAAATATAGAAAAATGTTGTATTCATCCCTATTATAACGACATATGTCAGTTTAACATTAGGTCAAAATATTTTCTACCGGTATGTTATTTTGCAGGAATTCTTATCTTTTATCAAAAAATACAACTCATAAACAAGTTCACAAAATAGAACAAGTTTGTCTTTTTTTTAATTGTTATAATTTAAAATACGGTTGGAATCAATGTAAAAAAAAACATTTTATTATTTCCTTAAAAATAAATTATGTGAGATAAATGTCTTTAGCGTTATTTTGAAGGGATTGTTGTCTTTTATGAAAATATCATAATTTACAAAGTTGAATAAGTTTGTCATCTTTTATTTTATTCATTATATAGTAAAATGTGTTTGGGGTAGGGTGTTTGCCAGTAAGTATACCAAATTTGTTTCTTAAATCCATATAGTATAAATACATTTACATTTTTTTACAACGTGGTACTCATCTTCGATTTCACGAGATCGACATAGAGTACAAACTCTCTCCATATACGGGATGTTATTGTGTCTTCCTGTTTCTACATTAAGACCGTGTGCTGAACATCTCAGTTTGGTAAGTGCTATTTTGAATTTTAAAGGTATTTTCAAACTCAAATATTGTTCGACATTAAGGAGAGACATTATAGTGTTGGTAGTGCGCAGCTTTACTAGATTGACATATTTCAGCTCGCCAATCCTGAAAAGCGTTATCAATCAAATGCCGTGTAAAAGCTTTTATAAATAGTAAGTTATAACGAAACACACTGTACATGTCTGATAAAAAACATTTCAATTATGTTCTTATCGCATCTAGTACATATTCTGTCATCTTTAGGTGTGTTATTGTATCTTCCATGATCTATTTCTAATCTGTGTGAAGACAGTCTAAATTTACTAGTTGTATGTTGTTGTTGTTGTTGTATGGTGTTTAGCGTTGCTTTCAACAATTTTTCAGTCATATCGCGACGGTGTCTGCTTGAGACAGCATTCTGAGCGCTGTCACACTGCAGTATTATGCCGCAGACACATGGTATGATACCCAACTCAGTCACATTATACTGACACCGGGCCGACCAGACCTAGAACTGTCCTCTCAATGCTGAGCACCTAGCGAGGAAGCTTCTAGTACCATTTTAAAAGTCTTTGGTAGGACCCGTCCGGGGATCGAACCCACGACCTTCCGCATGCTAGGAGGACGTTCTACTACTAGACCACGCTGCGGTCCCTAAATTTACTAAGTGCATACCGGAGCTTATTGTCATATATAACATTAAAGTACTTTTCTTGTTCAAATCTATTTTTTTAATCTACGATATGATCATAATCTATTCGAGTTGCAACGTCTCACACCACAATTAAATTTCCCACAGGGCCCCATTGTAACATTATTGTCAACAACACTGTGAAAAATCCAAATCTGCAGCATGTGTTTGGGCTCAAATTCTTGACTTGTTCAATATCTGCAAATATAAAAAAAAAAAATACATACGGTACGTTGACCAAGTTGTTTTTTTTTTAATTCAAAGTTTTTGAAGGACCCGTCAATTTCCAGAGAAATGATATGTCAACAATTCATCACCAATACCATTCGACCCATCAAATCTAAAATGTCACAGAATTGTCTAGAAACCTGGTATCAGCATCAAATTTTCAATGGTGAATTCTAAAATGTTGATAATTTAACACATCATAAGAATAAATAAATCACTGCAATGTAAAGTCTGAAAACAGAAGAAAAAGGGAACTATAGTTTTAATACTACCTCCATCATCTGTACGGAGTATTCAAAGGAGATAATAATGGCGCGAGTCCTACCAATATTTGCGTTGTATTATTACGGTATTAGATATGTATTGGTCAATATCTCAACCATGCCTAAACTTGGTGTCTTAGTTATCACCATCCTTTGAGCGATGCAATTCTGAAATTTTAGACGATTTTACCGTCTTAAATAAAAAGTCAAATGCCCATAACCTCAAAACGGCAAAAAATGAACAACTATAAAACACAATGAAATAGCTATAATTTTCATGTATATACATATATTGTAAATGATATATAAAAGGATTTTTTACATCACATCAACACCGCTGAATAGACTAAACCTAAAGAAACTAACATATCTTCTCTCCTTCTTTATAAATCTTAAATAATCTTACCCTACCCCCTCTCTCAAATTGTTACTTTTTTCACAAAATATTCCAAAACTTCATATTTTAAAATGTTCTTGCATCATTTCTATTATAATTAACCACTAATGTTGTATGCCAATATATTCTACATTGTTAGAAGTGAGAAATGCATAAAGAAAAACAACTTTTTCCGTCTTGTTTTCTGATAATGTGGTATTTTATAGGATAAGTATCAATACAAAAGGTAGAAAATTTGGGGACATAGTGTTTTTTCCACATCTACTTACAGCAAACAGATAATGTACACTTGTTAAATATTGTATTTAGGCAACTGTTTTTATTAAAACAATATTGCTGATGTAATGACAGATTAGGAACTATGGTCATATTCTTTATAGCTTGACTTGAATGTTTAATAAATTTAAAATATTACCCCACCCACCCAAAAATAATGTTATTTTTTCCCCAAATATTGTTACCAAAAAAAAAAAAATTTTTTTGATATTCTAGCCCCACTACTATCACAAAACCTTTCTTACATTGTATATCGAACTATACTACATTGTTAAAAGTAATAAATGCACGAAAATAAAACAAACGTTTGCCATAAACTTTGCCAAAGGGTGAAATGTTTTATAAAAATGTACAACCAATGATTAGGAACCTACATTTTCATCAAACACATTACACTGGATAGTTCTATTGAAAACTTTAACTATTAGATGTAGAGTTGCTAATAGAAATATTTCATATAAACTTTGTATTTTATCTTTAGTAAAAATTGTGTATTTATTGGTTTTACTCGGCAAATGATATACAAAACTAGAACTGGTAGCTACAACAATAAAATATATTTGGAGTGGGTGGGGGTAAGGTGTTGGAATTTCTATCTAAAAAATTGGTTATGTTTGAGACACGTGTATGTCTTTTACAGCTGAATGTGCTGAACAAACCATCTCTGTAAATGAAAAAAACTATAAAAAAATTGAAAGCAAGTCGGGATCAAACCCTCAACCTCTTGTCTGATAATCCAACGCATTAACCTCTTTATCAACGAGTCCACAACGTCCGTAGAGTTACAATTAATTTAGATATATGTAAAGTCAGAAATTGAGACTTACAATAACATTACGGTTTTGCTTCGATCTGTATCAAAATGCCGAAAACACGAAAACCCGAGAAAACACCTTGTCATGTGACAATTTTACTAAATTTAGCGCTAACACCACGAATGGTTTTCCGGCTGGCGGAAACTTGTTGTGGAAAGTAAACGATTGATCACGGTGTTAATCGATTTCTACCGAGAGCATTACAGATGTAATACCTTAAGTTAAAGGGTATATCTATTTCAAATTGGTATAACCAAATGTTAGGAAAACTGAGGTGATCATGTAATTTTTTATTTGGTCTGCCCAATTGGTTTTATTGAATTTATTTTTTTAACATCATTTTTTAACATGATATAAACTTTTTTGGTTAACATATTAATGTCTTGTTTTTTTTAGTGATCGCCTGGTGTCCGTCGTCCATCGTCCGTCGTCCGTCGTTAACTTTTAGCAACTTCTCCTCTGAAACCACTGAGCCAATTTTGATATAATTCCACAGAAATGCTCCTTAGGTGACCCTCTACCAAGTTTGGTCAAGCCATCTTGATTTGTCAAAAAACATGGCAGCCAGGGAGTGGGGTTAGTTTTATGTCAAATTACTCCCCCTGTTTTATAGCATAAATGTCTGTATATAGCAATTATTATAAGAAGAGGTAATAAACTCTTTAAATAAACTTTTTTTTGCTATTATTATACAATATTACATCAGATATAAGTTTTAAAAGATAATTCATTATAAAAAGATGAATGATACAATTATAATCAATGATTGAAATATTATTCATATTATTCAAATGTCATGAACCATTTTTATAATAGATGTTTTTCTGAATATAAAAGTCAGAGTTTTTATGGTTCAGATAGGGATGGTTAACTGTTTCATAATAAAGCAATCCAATATTTTTAGCTAGTTTCATAACATCAAGAAGTCTGCTTGAGATTTTCAGTGCCAAAGTGTAATTGAAATCTTGGAGGAGGAGCTTAATTGTTTTTGGGGGAGAGTGCACTGCGACAAAGATTTTTTCAAGTGATATACTTTGGGAAGGCTTGTGTTTGAAACTCATAGGAATATTTATTGTGCTGGAACTGAGGATTGTTTCATTCACAATAGTTTAGTCTGATGCTTAAGTTTGAAACCGTTCTCAAACATAACAGGTTAGTTTTGTGCTGGAACTGGATTTTTATCTTAGTTTGAAGACTTAGCATCTTTAGTAAAAACTTCAAAAACCTTCTTGTCAGAATATACTGACCTGATTTTGGATTCTCGGATTCTCCAGGGGCCGGGTAATCTTGGAGCCGGATTCTCTGTGGCCGTTTTGGAGTGGGGTCGGATATGCAAGGTTCCGTATCCTAACTGGCTCTCCAATATGGTATGAGCAGGATCGAATATGGTTACTGTCCTGATTCCTGGAATTGCTGTGAGAGTGTGTAACTTTTCAAATGCCATGGCCCCAGCAGAACTATCATGGCCTTAACTATTTCCAATGAAAAACACTAAAATTATTAATTTTAATACTTACACTGAGCTTCATGTTAAGTGTTACTAAGCATTATACTCCTTGTAAAACAAAGCTATGTTTTTTGTTCTAAGAAGCATTTCTGTTAGGCCATAATAAATTAATTGCTTGATTATCATCCCCGCCTGCCCCCCTTATTTTCCTGCTGCCCTGACACTTTTTATTTTCATTTTTTTTTTAAAAAATAGCAAAAAAATTAAGAAATAAAATAAAAAATAAAATCCTCCCATCCTCCCCATTTTTAAGAACAATTTGGATAAGAATCTAGCAATTGATTTGTAATTGCCTTACCTAAATATTAAAAAAAAATTAAATCATTTTAATGATCTTTTTTTAGCATAATTTGTTTCTTTCAAAATGAATCAGTATAATTTTCTAAAAGTTAATTTATTTTTCCATAACCTTTTAAACATCGCCTCGAAGAATGGAAAGGACGTCACTAACATAAACCGGCCAATGTTTGAAATGATATAAGAAAGTCACACATGCGCATCTCAATACTTTATAAAACAAAATGGCGGACGTTGTAAAAGTTTCTCAGATACATTTGAACATTTATAACAGTAAAATAACATTACTTTTTTTAAAAGTTTCACGATTTGCACCTTTTATCTTTATATACCAACAACCTAAAACCAGGTATATATCAGCGCTATTGTTGCAGCGTACGTTGATTCAAAGATGTGTTCGTCAAATCGCAAAAATAGTGTCATGGCCCAACGGTCCATGAACTTAAAATTTATGATAGCCCGAGGCAATTTATTATAGCCCAGGGCCATCAGGCAACCGTTAATGTCCCACACTGCTGTGATGTATAATAAGTAACTCTTTAAAGATATTGTCCTGAATGACACTGAGATCATCTCTATAAGTCCAGTAATCACGTAGCTGGGTAGGTCAATTTGTGCGCTTTTCTGGCCAACCTGACCAAATAACAGGTGTGTGATCTAACATCTTGTAACTTTCTATCACCACAGGGCAAATTTGTTATGACATAATGTACATGAAGGTATGTCACTTCCCACAGTTCATGGTATGTGTCTGTTAAAAAATTACTTGAAGGGGTATCAGCCAGGGCTATCTGGGTTCCTGGTCAGTGCTCTAAATCAAAATCATAACCTCATTAATGCAAAGTGACAGGCTGCAACCTAGCTGGTGTGACACATGTTGCTTTTTTCATGATTGCTAGAAGCTGTAAATGGTCAGTATGTACTGTTATATGGAGACATAATTATACATATTGTCTAAACCTAGTCATTCCAAAACAAAATAGTGTATAGCTACTTTTCTATTTGTGTCCAATTTATTTCAGACTGTGTAAGTGACTGTGCAAGTGACTTGCTTGTTTAACTTTTTGGCTTACCGTCTTGTAATAGTGTTGCACCTAGACCAAACTTTGAACTATCACATCGCAAAAGATGTTTTGTGGGGTCAAAATGACAGTATAGGACCTGGTGTTTGGGTCAATATGTCACTTTCTGAAAAGCCTTAACCTGAGGTTCTTGCCAGTGAAAAGTAACATATTTGTTCAGTACTTGTCAGAGAGGTTGTGTGACCTCTGATTTGTTTGAGGCAAGTCAATATCACACTTAGAGGTTCATAGTCAGTCTGAGAAAAAGGTATAAATTCATGTCCACTTCATATCTTGTTACCCTGTTGACAGATTTGAGAAAACAATGTTACCATTAACAAATGATGTGTCGTGCGCAATACCCATGTCTTTAGCTCAAAGGTCAAGGTCACATTTAATACATGTACTTAAACAAATTCATTTCCACTCCATATCTTATAATCCACTCAATAGATTTTGTCATAACATGGCACAGTATTATGGTCACCATAATCTGAAAACACAAAACCGAGGCATGTAATTCAAAGGTCGAGGCCACACATGTTAAGTTAAAAATTTGATTGGAAATGATGTCTTTGTGAAGTTGTTATGACTAGTGTGTTCAGAGTTTGATTGGAAATGATGTCTTTGTGAAGGTTGGGGATAATTCTGTTGATATAAAGATGTTGATATCGGGCTGTACATATTTGATATGACCAGTGTGTTCATAATTTGATTGGAAATGATGTCTTTGTGAAGTTTGGGGATAATTTTGTTGGTATGCAGATGTTGATATCAGGCTGTACATATTTGCTATGACCAGTGTGTTCATAATTTGATTGGAAATGATGTCTTTGTGAAGTTTGGGGATAATTCTGTTGATATGCAGATGTTGATATCTGGCTGTACATATTTGATATGAACAATGTGTTCATAATTTGATTGGAAATGATGTGTTTGTGAAGTTTGAGGATAATTCTGTTGATATGCAGATGTTGATATTGGACTGTTCATATTTGATATGACCAGTGTGTTCATAATTTGATTGGAAATGATGTCTTTGTGAAGTTTGGGGATAATTCTGTTGATATGCAGATGTTGATACCAGGCTGTACATATTTGATATGACCAATGTGTTCAAGATTTGATTGGAAATGATGTGTTTGTAAAGTTTGGGGATAATTCTGTTGATATGTAGGTGTTGATATCGGGCTGTACATATTTGATATGACCAGTGTGTTCACAATTTGATTGGAAATGATGTCTTTGTGAAGTTTGGGGATAATTCTGTTGATATGCAGATGTTGATATCAGGCTGTACATATTTGATATGACCAATGTGTTCATGATTTGAATGGAAATGATGTCTTTGTGAAGTTTCGGGATAATTCTGTTGATATGCAGATGTTGATATCAGGCTGTACATATTTGATATGACCAATATGTTCATGATTTGATTGGAAATGATATCTTTGTGAAGTTTGGGGAAAATTCTGTTGATATGCAGATGTTGATATCAGGCTGTAAATATTTGATATGACCAATGAGTTCATGATTTGATTGGAAGTGATGTCTTTGTAAAGTTAGGGGATAATTATGTTGATATGTAGGTGTTGATATCGGGCTGTACATATTTGATATGACTAGTGTGTTCATAATTTGATTAAAAATGATGTCTTTGTGAAGTTTGGGGATAATTCTGTTGATATGCAGATGTTGATATCGGGCTGTACATATTTGATATGACCAGTGTGTTCATAATCTGATATGAAATGATGTCTTTGTGAAGCTTGAGGATAATTCTGTTGATATGCTGATGTTGATATCAGGCTGTACATATTTGATATGACCAATGTGTTCATAATTTGATTGGAAATGATGTCTTTGTGAAGTTTCAGGATAATTCTGTTGATATGCAGATGTTGATATCAAGCTGTACATATTTGATATGACCAATGTGTCATGATTTGATTGGAAATGATGTCTTTGTGAAGTTTGGGGATACTTCTGTTGATATGCAGATGTTGATATCAGGCTGCACATATTTGATATGACCAATGTGTTTATGATATGATTGGAAATGATGTCTTTGTGAAGTTTGTGGATAATTCTGTTGATATGCAGATGTTGATATCAGGCTGTACATATTTGACATAACCAATGTGTTCATAATTTGATTGGAAATCATGTCTTTTAGAAGTTTGGGGATAATTATGTTGATATGCAGATCTTGATATCTGGCTGTACATATCTGATATGACCAATGTGTTCATAATTTGATTGGAAATGTTGTCTTTGTAAAGTTTGGGGATAATTATGTTGATATGCAGATATTGATATCAGGCTGTACATATTTGACATGACCAATGTGTTCATAATTTGATTGGAAATCATGTCTTTGTGAAGTTTGGGGATAATTCTGTTGATATGCAAATGTTAATATCAGGCTGTACATATTTGATATGACCAATGTGTCATGATTTGATTGGAAA
This sequence comes from Panopea generosa, assembly GCA_029582155.1. Classification (NCBI taxonomy): domain Eukaryota; kingdom Metazoa; phylum Mollusca; class Bivalvia; order Adapedonta; family Hiatellidae; genus Panopea; species Panopea generosa. The sequence goes on from CM055895.1 coordinate 48,346,565, forward strand.
TGATGTCTTTGTGAAGTTTGGGGATAATTCTGTTGATATGCAGATGTTGATATCAGGCTGTATATATTTGATATGACCAATGTGTCATGATTTGATTGGAAATGATGTCTTTGTGAAGTTTGAGGATAATTCTGTTGATATGCAGATGTTGATATCAGGCTGTACATATTTGATATGACCAATGTATCATGATTTGATTGGAAATCATGTCTTTGAGAAGTTTGGGGATAATTCTGTTTATATGTAAGTGTTGATATCAGGCTGTACATATTTGATATGACCAATGTGTTCGTAATTTGATTGGAAATCATGTCTTTGTGAAGTTTGTGGATAATTCTGTTGATATGCAGATGTTGATATCAAGCTGTACATATTTGATATGACCAATGTGTTCATAATTTGATTGAAAATGATGTCTTTGTAAAGTTTGGGGATAATTCTGTTGATATGTAGGTGTTGATATCAGGCTGTTCATATTTGATATGACCAATGTGTCATGATTTGATTGGAAATGATGTCTTTGTGAAGTTTGAGGATAATTCTGTTGATATGCAGATGTTGATATCAGGCTGTACATATTTGATATGACCAATGTATCATGATTTGATTGGAAATCATGTCTTTGAGAAGTTTGGGGATAATTCTGTTGATATGCAGATGTTGATATCAGGCTGTACACATTTGATATGACCATTGTGTTCATAATTTGATTGGAAATCATGTCTTTGTGAAGTTTGAGGATAATTCTGTTGATATGCAGATGTTGATATCAGGCTGTACATATTTGATATGACCAATGTGTTCATAATTTGATTGGAAATGATGTCTTTGTAAAGTTTGGGGATAATTCTGTTGATATGTAGGTGTTGATATCAGGCTGTACATATTTGATATGACCAATGTGTCATGATTTGATTGGAAATGATGTCTTTGTGAAGTTTAAGGATAATTCTGTTGATATGCAGATGTTGATATCAGGCTGTACATATTTGAAATGACCAATGTATTCAAGATTTGATTGGAAATGATGTCTTTGTAAAGTTTGAGGATAATTATGTTGATATGTAGGTGTTGATATCGGGCTGTACATATTTGTTATGACCAGTGTGTTCATAATTTGATTGGAAATGATGTCTTTGTGAAGTTTGGGGATAATTCTGTTGATATGCAGATGTTGATATCAGGCTGTACATATTTGATATGACCAATGTGTTCATGATTTGAAAGAAAATGATGTTTTTGTGAAGTTTGGGGATAATTCTGTTGATATGCAGATGTTGAAATCGGGCTGTACATATTTGATATGACCAATGTGTTCATGATTTGATTGGAAATGATGTCTTTGTGAAGTTTGGGGATAATTCTGTTGATATGCAGATGTTGATATCAGGCTTTACATATTTGATATGACCAATATGTTCATAATTTGATTGTAAATCATGTCTGTGTGAAGTTTGAGGATAATTCTGTTGATATGCAGATGTTGACATCAGGCTGTACATATTTGATATGACCAATGTGTTCATAATTTGATTGGAAATGATGTCTTTGTTAAGTTTGAGGATAATTCTGTTGATATGCAGATGTTGATATCAGGCTGTACATATTTGATATGACCAATGTGTTCATGATTTGATTGGAAATGATGTCTTTGTAAAGTTAGGGGATACTTATGTTTATATGTAGGTGTTGATATCGGGCTGTACATATTTGATATGACTAGTGTGTTCATAATTTGATTGGAAATGATGTCTTTGTGAAGTTTGGGGATAATTCTGTTGATATGCGGATGTTGATATCAGGCTGCACATATTTGATATGACTAATGTGTTCATAATTTGATTGGAAATGATGTCTTTGTGAATTTGAGGATAATCTTTGATATGCAGATGTTGATATCAGGCTGTACATATTTGATATGACCAATGTGTCATGATTTGATTGGAAATGATGTGTTTGTGAAGTTTGGGGATAATTCTGTTGATATGCAGATGTTGATATCAGGCTGTACATATTTGATATGACCAATGTGTTCATGATTTGATTGGAAATAATGTCTTTGTGAAGTTTGGGGATAATTCTGTTGATATGCAGATGTTGATATCAGGCTGTACATATTTGATATGACCAATATGTTCATAATTTGATTGGAAATCATGTCTGTGTGAAGTTTGAGGATAATTCTGTTGATATGCAGATGTTGATATCAGGCTGTACATATTTGATATGACCAATGTGTTCATAATTTGATTGGAAATGATGTCTTTGTGAAGTTTGGGGATAATTCTGTTGATATGCAGATGTTGATATCAGGCTGTACATATTTGATATGACCAATGTGTTCATGATTTGATTGGAAATGATGTCTTTGTAAAGTTAGGGGATAATTATGATTATATGTAGGTGTTGATATCGGGCTGTACATATTTGATATGACTAGTGTGTTCATGATTTGATTGGAAATGATGTCTTTGTGAAGTTTGGGGATAATTCTGTTGATATGCAGATGTTGATATCAGGCTGTACATATTTGATATGACCAATGTGTTCATAATTTGATTGGAAATGATGTCTTTGTGAATTTGAGGATAATCTTTGATATGCAGATGTTGATATCAGGCTGTACATATTTGATATGACCAATGTGTCATGATTTGATTGGAAATGATGTGTTTGTGAAGTTTGGGGATAATTCTGTTGATATGCAGATGTTGATATCTGGCTGTACATATTTGATATGACCAATGTGTTCATGATTTGATTGGAAATGATGTCTTTGTGAAGTTTGGGGATAATTCTGTTGATATGTAAGTGTTGATATCAGGCTGTACATATTTGATATGACCAATGTGTTCATGATTTGATTGGAAATGATGTCTTTGTAAAGTTAGGGGATAATTATGTTTATATGTAGGTGTTGATATCGGGCTGTACATATTTGATATGACTAGTGTGTTCATAATTTGATTGGAAATGATGTCTTTGTGAAGTTTGGGGATAATTCTGTTGATATGCAGATGTTGATATCAGGCTGTACATATTTGATATGACCAATGTGTTCATAATTTGATTGGAAATGATGTCTTTGTGAATTTGAGGATAATCTTTGATATGCAGATGTTGATATCAGGCTGTACATATTTGATATGACCAATGTGTCATGATTTGATTGGAAATGATGTGTTTGTGAAGTTTGGGGATAATTCTGTTGATATGCAGATGTTGATATCTGGCTGTACATATTTGATATGACCAATGTGTTCATGATTTGATTGGAAATGATGTCGTTGTGAAGTTTGGGGATAATTATGTTTATATGTAAGTGTTGATATCAGGCTGTACATATTTGATATGACCAATGTGTTCGTAATTTGATTGGAAATCATGTCTTTGTGAAGTTTGTGGATAATTCTGTTGATATGCAGATGTTGATATCAAGCTGTACATATTTGATATGACCAATGTGTTCATAATTTGATTGAAAATGATGTCTTTGTAAAGTTTGGGGATAATTCTGTTGATATGTAGGTGTTGATATCAGGCTGTTCATATTTGATATGACCAATGTGTCATGATTTGATTGGAAATGATGTCTTTGTGAAGTTTAAGGATAATTCTGTTGATATGCAGATGTTGATATCAGGCTGTACATATTTGATATGACCAATGTGTTCATGATTTGATTGCAAATGATGTCTTTGTGAAGTTTAAGGATAATTCTGTTGATATGCAGATGTTGATATCAGGCTGTACATATTTGATATGACCAATGTGCCATGATTTGATTGGAAATTATGTCTTTGTGAAGTTTGAGGATAATTATGTTGATATGTAGGTGTTGATATCGGGCTGTACATATTTGATATGACCAATGTGTCATGATTTGATTGAAAATGATGTCTATGTGAAGTTTGAGGATAACTCTGTTGATATGCAGATGTTGATATCAGGCTGTACATATTTGATAAGACCAATGTGTTCATAATTTGATTGTGTAGCCCAAGTTAGGAAATCCCTTTACAATTTATTATTTAAGCATGTTTGTATAGATATCTTTTTTGCAATACGGTGTCAGTGAGTACCGGTATATGTAGGCATGATATATCGAGAAAAAAAATGTTAAAGAGTCAATTTTGAATTTTGAAAAATCTAATATATTCACTTTAAACTAATATAATGTAGAGTCCAGTTGCGTTTAATTGTGAACAATTGTAAACTAAGATAATGTAGAGTCCAGTTGTGTTTACTTGTGAACAATTGTAAAATGTAACAATCTTGTTGAAAATAATCTCATTCATATTGTTCCTACGTGTTTTTCCAAAAATAATGCGATACAAAATTATCTCTGGACAACCATTATTGATGGGTTGGCTTTCGAGGTGTTTCCTCAATACATGTCAAAACAACCAAAGGCTCAAATTTGCGATCTTCTTGCAGATTAGGGACAATACGCCACGGATGATGATCATCATCATTTGCTGGTGACAATCATTAATATATCGGTAGTGTACAAAATGATAACATAAAGAGTTTCGTTGTACATTTTAGTTTGAAGGACATTTGTAACTATAAAGTATCAGGCTTTAAATAAATGCATACTTATTGTAGTGTTAGTTGTATACTTGTAATTAGGTTTATGATTATATTTGGTGTGTTTTTATGTTGTTTTTCCTTGTTGCTTTTTTATATCGTCATGTACATACTGTATTTATAGTTTAATACAGTAGAACTTCGATTGCTCGAACTCGGTTGGCTGGAATACCACCGATCGCTCGAACAACAAACCCGGTCCCTGCCAAATTCCTATTTAATTTTTATTGTTCTACCACCAATGGCTAGAACACTGATAGGTGGAACAGTCAAACTAGAAATTAGGTCCCGCTAACACACTTACCTTTGTTTTTCGCACCTTTTGGTCGAACAGCTGATCCAAGATGAAGAAAATCAGAGAAGTTTGCCATGCTTGTTCACGCATTCAAAGGTGTGAAGTAATTTCTACACGTCATAATATTTCCACTGTCTAAAAGACCAAGACGTTTGTTATGATAATTGGTTACACGTTTGCTTAAATTGTATACCACATGTTGCATTAATTAAGTTAATTTGATTATTAATTTGACGTTTATTTGTAATTTAAGATGAAATAAAAATAAAACCAATTTATATTGAAAACATTGAAAAGTAAAGAGTTTCACATACACTTTTACCCTATGAATCTTAGACATTGCACAATGTCGCATTTAACAATACATTTACCTGAAGAAGAAACGGCTGAGCAACTTAGTGACGGATCCGGTATCCGGGGGATTACTAAATCTGCCTCTTTGACGATTGCCGAGCAACTTGGTGAAGGACCCGGAAAAACCGGAGTGTGCTTATCATGTCATTTACATTCTCACACACACCGAAAGCTAAATATAGCTATTTATACATGGGTATATAAAACTATGATGATAAACGGTAAATTTAGTTATTATAGTGTAATACTATTAATTATATTAGGAAATTATCTTCTCTGGTATATTGGATTTTCTACATAAACAAGAAATACACATCATTTACATCATCTATTGCACCTGTTCAAAGCGTACATATGGGATTCAATAACACGCTCACAAACATACTTGTACACCATGTACATGTACGATGATTGTTGTTCCAGGCTTGACTCGAACTACCGCTGACTCGAACTATTTTGTCCAGTCCCATCGAGTTCGAGCGATCAAAGTTCTACTGTACTTTGGTTTGTATATTATGTTGTGCCATTTAAAAATGTATAAATGTTAATGCTCTCCTATACCATTGGAGGAAATAAAATATCTTATTTCAGGTCAAACATGAATGACACTTCACAATGTTTGTTAGCAACCATAAAAAGGAGTAAATGGCACAAGATGGATAACTCTGATGTGATTTTAGACATAATTATAGCCCTTTTTATAATTATAAAAATTGGTTAAAAATTGGATCCAATTTAATTACTGTCCCAGTTCAGTCTTTACATAGCTTTTGTTTTTAGACAAGCTCTTGTTTATCTTTGCCGATATGCAACAATTATTTGAGCGACACTATTATAACCTTGCTGTACGTGCATTTACCTTTGGTGGTGCAATTTCAGATTTGTGTTCTTGGTCTGTGACTGCCAACCCCATTAAATCTGCTATTGCTAAAAACAGATCAGATCTTTAAAAAATCTACATAATCTTTCATTCATGTGTTTACTGCTGTGGTAAAATATACTAGATGGCCACCATAATTAGGGTTTTTTGTTTTCAGTGTTCTTGAGAAAGACGTTTCAGTGAATTTTCCAGTATGAGTGAGGATAATGAACCCCAGAGGAAAAAAATAAAGAGGAGTGGCACGTGGGCAATGTTGGACAAAATAGACAAATGTAGAAACAGGTAATTATACACTCGGGTCCCGTTATAATGCGGTTCTTGTGTTCCACGAAACGAAACCGCTTTATAGCGGTAATTACCTCGAAAAAAATCAATGTCGGTTATTCACACCTATCGTGCTGTCCGACTCTAAGTGAATGGTATTGTTGGCATTATAATATGATACAACGTGTATTTGGTTACAACAGATACACTTAGATATGTATAAAATTAATACAAAAAAAAGAAAAGAAAGAAAAAACGTTTTCGTGTTTTGATTATGCTAAAATTGGCAGCCATTTCCGTTTAACCCGGAAGAAGAAAAAACGGTGTCTATACAAAAAAACGCGCTTCAATTTAAACTCAACGCTGTTAGTGTTAACATATTAAAAATGTATATCTGAAGTATTAACAACAATAAAATGATAAAAATAAGTTTGTGTTTACGATCCGATAAGATACCCGCAATATATTAATACCTGTCAACTGCTTCGTTGCTTGATCACATGATCACTCGATAAAAACAAAGTTTGCATATGGTTTCCGTGTTTGGCGTGTGACAGCATTTATTGAAGCACTCTGGATTATTACAAACTGTTAATAGTCAATGCTGGCATGAATCAATCACTTAACTATCCTTTAAACCACCATGAGGTAATGGTTGTAATAGTTTGTTATAATATAGGCTAATTGGTGAATAGAAGATGAGCGGTTATCAAATCAAAACATGGCGACGATCTATTGTTTTGTTGTCATTTGATCATTCGCGCACATTTTAAAGTTTTATATCACGACTTTTCCTACCCCGCCGAAAAATGGGAGCCAAGCAAAAACCGCGTTATAACGGAATTCGCGTTATATCAGACCGCGTTATTACGGGACCGCAGTGTATTAGTAGAGATAATTGAAAAGGTAAATAAAATAGCCAAATATAAGAAAATGGCTTCTGACACGACTTATTATACCCCCGACAAACGAAGTTTTGAGGGGGTATATTGGAGTCACCCTGTGGTCGGTCTGTCGGTCTGTCGGTCGGTCTGTCCGTTGCAATTTTCCTTGTCCGGAGCATCACTTGAAAAGTACTGGATGGAATTTCATCAAACGTCATACAATGGTAGAATATAATGAGAGGAAGTGCAGTGTACAAGAAACATAACTCTATTCTTGCTAATTACAGAGTTATTGCCCTTTGATATTTTTTCTTGTCCGGAGCATAACTTGAAAAGTACCGGATGGAATTTCATCAAGCTTCATACAATGGTAGAATATAATGAGAGGAAGTGCAGTGTACAGGAAACATAACTCTATTCTTGCTAATTACAGAGTTATTGCCCTTTGATATATTTCCCTTGTCCGGAGCATTACTTTTAAAGTACTGGATGGAATTTCATCAAACTTCATACAATGGTAGAATATAATGAGAGGAAGTGCAGTGTACAAGAAACATAACTCTATTCTTGCTAATTACAGATTTATTTCCCTTTGATATATTTCCCTTGTCCGGAGCATTACTTTTAAAGTACTGGATGGAATTTCATCAAATTTCATACAATGGTAGAATATAATGACAGGAAGTGCAGTGTACAGGAAACATAACTCTATTCTTGCTTATTACAGAGTTATTGTCCTTTGATATATTTCCCTTGTCCGGAGCATTACTTTTAAAGTACTGGATGGAATTTCATCAAACTTCATACAATGGTAGAATATAATGACAGGAAGTGCAGTGTACAGGAAACATAACATTTATTGATTGCCATGAAAGCTTGTACACTGCACAATAATTAAAAAGACCGTTTTTAATTTTAACAAAACCATAAAAAAATTAACAATACAAAAAACTCAATCCATAACATTCTCTTTTATTAAGTATTTTTTTTGTCTGAAGCATAACTTTAAAACTATTGGATATAATTTAATAAAACTTCATACAATGGTAAACCATTTTCTGTCATGGCGGCGTTAGGGGGTATTCATCAACTTCAGTGATAGCTCTAGTTTAAATATGGTTCCATCTAAAATGTTTAATTTACATAAGCGTTATTTTGGTTAATTTTTCTGAGGTATTTTTTAAGCTACTGCCATATTGCATAATTAGGGGTGGGTTCTATAATGGTATTCCTCATTTTCATTAACAATTATTTATTGACTTAACTTGACCACTATGAAGCCTTACCCGACACCAGGTGCCGTGGCATTCCTGTCCATTGCCCTTTGCGGGTTAACCCCATATGCTTTCCGAGTATATCTAACCATTTTGGAAAAAAACACAGGTATTTTGCCAATGAGTATTTAAAAAATCCTGATGAAGAAATTAACACAACCGCTGAACTTGATAAAGAACAATTTTGGAAATTAGTGAATTCGCGAAGAAAACGGTCATCAAGTAGAGCAGGCGCTGAAATAAAATTCAATGGCGTAATGTATAGGGATAATGACAGTATTACAGAGCAATGGAAACAATATTTTGAATTGTTATATACCCCGTCAATTGATAGTTCTTATAATATTTGGAAAGCTCTGTTGACAAAAAAATAAATTCTGTTATATCGCAGTCTAGATTTTGTATTGATGATGTCATTAATGTGTCAAAGGAAGAAGTAAGAACCTGAATTGTATCGTGTCAACACGGCAAAGCCAGTGGGATCGATAATGTTTCTTACAAACATTACATTTTTGGCGGAAATATACAACATGTAGTTATTAATACATTAGCAAAACTATATACAGCTGTGCTGTCCCAAAGTTACATTCCACCAAACATGAACAAAGGAGTCATTATAACATTACATAAAGGCGGAAGTAAACTTAAGGATTATCCCAATAATTATAGAGCAATCACATTAACACCTACTGCTCTTAAACTATATGAAAATATACTTCTTTCACGTTCCAAACAAAAACTTCTTTCTAATTTAAGTAACCAACAAGGGGGGTTTCAGGAAGGTCTTGGATGTTTGATGACTTCCTTCGCACTAAAAGCATGTATTTTATATGGCAGAGAGCACAAGAGCAAGGTTTTTGTTTGCTTTTTAGATGCTCATCAAGCTTTTGATAGGGTGTGGCATAATGGACTTATGCTCAAATTGTTTGATAGCAGCGTTACAAACTATATATTTATGTCATTTTTAATATGTATCGTAATATGCAAAGCTGTGTACGAAACCAAGGGTCGATTTCTGAGTTGTTCAATGTTCTTCAAGGAACAAAACAAGGGGGTAAAAGTTCACCAATATTATATCTTCTTTTCATTGATGGTCTGATAACAGACATAGAAAGAAGCGGTCTTGGGTTGTGTATTTTTAACTTGAAGGTTGGTACCCCTACCGTTGCGGATGATATGGTTCTTGTATCATATTCAAATTCAGGTTGAGACAAAATGCTAGATATTTGCTACAAATATTCCATAAAATGGAGACATGATTATAATTCATTAAAATGTGCTATTGTTGTTTTTAATGAATCCAAACATAACTTTGATAAAAACTGCAGGTCATGGAAACTAGGATCTAGTAACATTATTCACGAAACAGAAAATTATACACATCTAGGAATTATATGTGACAAATATATGTGTATTAGTGATCATGTTCGACAGTCAAATAATAAGTTACGTGGACTTTTTTTAAGTCTTATTAATAGTGGCTTACATCCGCATGGTCTTAATCCTTTGACAACATTAACACTACATAAGTCAATCGTTATACCAAAATCCCTATATGGTTGCGAATTATGGAATTCATTAACTAAATCAAATATTATACAACTAAAACGAGGACATAGATTCTGTATAAATTTTATCCAAAATATCCCACAATATGTAAATACGGATTTTGCTTTAATCTCTATTGGTGTAACTTCACTTGAAACGGAAATTGACTATGCAGATTCCCGAATAAGTATATTGCTAAGCATATTTTAGTGATGATAAACAAACATTAGGTTTTATTCCTGACATCTATAGAATATTAACGAAGTATGATCTATATAATTATTTGGTTAATTATTCTGAAACGGCAATATTTCCATCCAAGTATGCATGGAAATATATTCTTAGACAAATAGTGCTAATACATTACTCAAATACAATGTTAATGAGGTTAGGTGACAAGATGGGTACATCATATGTCATGAATATGTTTAGCATAAATAGGCCTTGCTTCCTATGGCAATTAAGTAGGAAAAATCAGTATGTAAAAGCACAATGTTTTACAGCAGTGTCACTACTAAGTAACTGCAATCGTTTACAGCTGTACAGCTATGTAACAAATGTAATACGCTTGTAGATAATTTAGTACTACATATTGTTCATTTTGTATTGCAAACACTGTTGAAAGAAATGAGCTTTGGCACGCAGTTATAACGACTTGTTGTCTTCAGGCCTTTAATTCATTTATTAAAAAGACGCCAAAAGATCAGATTTATGCACTGCTTTCCAGGCTTAATAAATATTTATCTGACATTGAACAGATTGAAGATATATTATTTTTCAATATTGGGATAATTCACAGTATTTTAAAGTAACTTTTATCGATACTGCTAATGTTTACTGTTTGTTACTCAGTGTATGATCAATTTCTTACATTTCATTTCGGTAAGATACATAAGGTTCATTGTTGTCATTAGTCTATCACTGGGTCTTGCATTTTATTTCGGTAAAATTCATTATAGATAGACAATGTTATTATTTCACTTATATTAGTGTAAGGTATACTATATGACAGTTAAAAAGCTATACTGATTTTTATAAAATCATAATTTATTTAGTTATTTTAACAAATCCATCATGTTACGAATACTCTTACAATGTGACATCATAATTATTAGGCGTATCTTATGTTCATTCTTCACTTGTAACTCATTGTATTTTGTTCATTTATATGATTAGCTCAGTCGGTTACGCGTCTGACTATCAATCTCTTTTTGGACTGAATGAATGTGAATAAAACTTCACAGATGTGTTCAGCATCATCAACAGAATGAACAGAGATAAGAACCATATCTCTGGGTTGCATTTTGGTAGAACTATGGCCCTTTTCGACTTAGAAAATCTGGTTAAAGTTTTTGAGCAGGTACATATTTCATCAACCTATCATTGGATATGAATTAAATTTCACATGTGTATCCTCAAAGGAAAACACAGAAATAAAAACCATAACTCTGGGTTTGATTTTTACAGAGTTATGGCCCTTTCATCAGATTTTTTTTTAAGTTTGTAGTACAAGTCTATGGCATCTCGTCCAATATGATTTTTACCACACTACAAACTTGTGCAATATATTCCCATATTGTACAAAACACTGTAAAATAACCTTATATATTATCACTGTCTATTTCCAAAAGTGAAAGGTCTTTGACCAAGTATCTACCTGTATTGTTACCAGGTACAAGGAGGTCCTTAGTAAGCTGAAGATAGCAATTGAAGATGAGATCACAAGGAATCCAGATAGCAGGGTGAGGGAGTTGAGGTGAGACTTTATTTTATACCAAAGAAGCAAAATAGATAAAGTGACAGCTGACATATGCATGTATTGTACAAAACAAAATAATATATTTTACCCATTACTAATACCGTTTTTTATCTATACGTGAGCTAAATACAATATTGACAGTGAACTATGATAAAAGGAAATGATGTCATTTGGGTATAATTTTTCTTTGTTACTTGAGTGTAACTTCTCTGTGTAATATGCGGACTATATAAGTAAATATTTTGTCCTTTCCAAAATTATGTAAACCATGACATGCCTGCAAATATTTTAATTTTATAATTTAATGTAAATTTTCAAAAAAGTATGATTGGTTTTCACTCAGAAAGTTTATGTATTAAATCAGTTATTATATATTGTAAATATTATGGAGATAACAATCTTTAAGGGCTACTCTCCTAATTTTCATATTTAAAAAATAATTGACAGTTTTCATTAAATTAGTGGTGCCGGCCCGGCTTTGAAGAAGTAGATGCCTCAGTAGATCTTTTACTATTATATACCATTAAAAACTGTCATAGATGAGGCCTAAATTAAATAATAGTGTGGTTCCCGTTTCCTGACCGTCACTATTATTTCCCGCTGACCCTAAATATTTCCTTAAAAATAAAAAAATAAATAAAAGAATCGGCTGTATCTGACGTGTCCACAATTTCCGTTCCTGGTGGCAACAGTTAGGCTGTATTGTAGGCCTTAAGCTTTTATACCCGATCGCCGGAAGTGCACCGCTGGAATTGATCAAATATCAGCAACATGGCGGCCTCCAGCAAGAGCTGCCTCGCCATCGTGTATGACAAGAGAGTCCACATACAGACATAACATATACTTGTAGAAAACGGATAGTGTCGACAATGCAAAATAAATAATTTGCAATAAATAAATTATTTACCAACCTACCTACCCTATTTTGTATTTCCATGTAATAGGAACCACACTTTTGATTAATTTAAGCCTGACCGCAAATATTCAAAAGAGGATGTGTTTCAACCATTTACCAGGATTAAGCCCATTTTCAAAGTTAGAATGAAATTAAGGGTCTCTCTCTACATACTGGGGAATTTAGATTTTATATTTGCTTAATTTGGATATAACATGTATATAAATGTTAGATAAAGAGTAAAGTGGTAAATTCTCAAAATTGTGTTTTTTTCGACAAGTTTAGACAAGTTTAGACAAGTTTATTTCCATTATATCAAAGTCACATAATATAATTAAAAATATGGTGACAAAATCTTATAAAGATCATTATAACATAATTATATACGATATCACAAAGCGCTTTATATAATATAACATAAACAAATATGCAGATTGTGTTACTGTTTAATGAAAATTATTTGATAATATCTGATACAAGGATCCCTCAGAAGCACAATATACAAAATTGCTGTAGTTTCTGCATCGTCAGCGCCTTGCATAGATTTATTTTGGTCTTGTCTGAAACCACCAAATTGCATGGCATCTCAACTTCACGATGACATGCTTGTGTCATAGATAGTTCTCTACAAAGTTTCTGTTTTTCATTCCATTTTAGAATTTATATGGTTGTTGATGAAAATGAACTTTCAAAATAACTCAATTTTCTTCCTAAATCTTTTGTAAAATCACTTCCTTATCCAAACACATTCTGTCTTTTGCCAATCAGAAATTAAAAAAGGTAAATAACAGTTTCTGGTTAAAAGACAAGTGAGCTTTTGTGATCGCCATATGACCGTCATCCATCTGGCTTCAAATGACTTCTTCTCTGAAACCCTTTGACACCAAATTCAGTGTAAAGCATTCTTACAACAAGCTCTCTCAAGTATGTTTATATATTGGCACTTGGCTCTAACTTGGCCCAGCCTCAGTTGATTATCAGCTTTTTTAGCCCAGGTTAAACAAAAATATATTTCCCGCTTAGAATATTAACACATTTATAATGTATTAAGTGAATCACATTATTTCATTTTGATTTGAATTTGATTCGTTATACAGGTTCAGGCTTCTCCACAGGCCATTTAAGCACAGGGTCACCCCAGTCCTTGACTATCAAAAATGGTATTGCCCTAGCGCTTGAATTCTCTAACAAAATTTTGCAATAGCTTACTTTCCTCTAAATCATATCTTCTTATTTTAATGCTTAAAATGAAATATACTGGATATGATGACTCACTGATTAATACAAGTTTTACTTGTGAAATATATTTCAATGAGTGCCTTACACAGCCCTTGAAAATGTGTTGAAGGTGTTAATGTGCTCTTACCCCAGCACTTGCATTCCTTCCTGTGAAGAACCCTGAGGTTTGTAGCAGTATTTAAGTGCTGTCTATTTTTAGAATGAGGATTTTGTTTCAAGTTTGCCACTCCAATTTAAATTTTGATTTTGTCACATTTTGGTGGATTTGACATAGCAAAGCATTCATATTTTATTTATTAATGATAATGAGATGCTTTTGATCCATTTTAATTATTAGTTTATTTTTAAAGACATGTTTGTAGCATTTTTTCCTATAAGCTCCCTTTAAGTTATTATTTCAATCATCTTGATGTCTGGAGAATTGTTTAGTCATAACAGGTGAAACTGTGTTGCAAGGAACTAAATAGCAGGGACACAAAAAGGGATAGAATTATGAAATTTTAAAAATCTTCTCAAAAACTGATAAGCCAAATTCATTCACATTTGGAGTAAATGACCCATATATAGGGGATTCAACATTCTTTAAATAAAGGGGATAGTGTTCATTTCGGCCCAGTAAGGGGATTTTGACTTTGAAATAGGAATACCATGGGCAAATTGTGTTTTATTTGTTTATCTATTTAGATCAACTTGAGATTCGGAATCTTGTTTATAACAATTGAGACTGGGTCCTTAAATATATATCCAAAAGGGGCCAGCACGGGCCCTAAAAGAGATAAGATTGTAAATTTCCGTAATTTTTTTTCCCATGAACATAACAGCCCAATTTGTTCATATTTGATAAACATGGTCCCCATAAGAAGGAGTTTCAAGTTTATTCAAATGAAGAGCTAGGGTTTGAATTAGGGCTCAGTAAGGGCTTTGAGTTTTACAAAGGAATACAATTGGAAAACAGTAAATTTGGTATTTCAGGATTTACTTTAATCATCTTGAGATCTGAAGTATTGTTTATAGTCATAACAGTTGATGTTGGATTCCACTAAGGCCATAATAAATTAATTGCTAGATTATCATCCCCGTCCGTCCTCTAATTTTCATGCTGCCCTGACTCTTTTTATTTCCATAAAAAAAATAAAAAAAAATGAAAAAAAAAATGAAAAAAAAATAACAATAAATATTTTCATCAAAATTTTAAAAATAAAAATAAAAAATAAAAAGTAAAATCCTCGTCCCCGTTTTTTAGAAATATTTGGATGATAATCTAGCAATTATTTTATAATAACCTAAAGTGATTTATTTATCAGTTAAGTACCCAACAGATGTGCATGGGCCCAAAAAGGGGATATTGATCACATTCAGAAATTCCAATGACATCTCAAAAACTGATACCGGTAAGCCTCATATGCTCATATAAGTAAATTTGATCCATATGAACAAGGGTTTTATGTTTGTTTAAATGAAAGGGCTAGAACTATTGGGGCTCAGTAAGGTGACTTTGTTTCCATCTATAAGTTCTTCATAGGCTCGATGCATTCAACTTTTGCAAGTTACAGGTGAAATCAGGTGACAACTTGGGGCCCATTTGGGAGGTTTTGTTCTTGGATATCTTTTGTGTGTAGTATGCATGCCTAGTTACAATTTGCATCTTTTTAAAACAAATTTACTTTCCTTAAAATTCCCATGACACAAATTGGTATTTTGTTATATAAAACCATCTTGCTGCCACAATAAATCCATTACAAATACAGATGGAGGAGTGACCATAGTTTTCAGAGAGCTGCAAGTTCAGAGTTATTTTGTCATCATTCATGTGTCCCATAATGGGCCATTTATAATGCAAAACAGTACCAAGTGTCATTTTCATAGTTTTATGTAAAATGTGTTTAAAGATGTGGACTTTAATAACAAATTAGGAATTCAAAGTACAGTCAAGAAACTAAGACAGGTGATAGATGATACAGTCAAACCTGTGTAAGTGGTCACCTGTATTGAGCAGCCACTTGTCTTAAGCAGCCACATTTGCTACTTCCCATTTTTATGGTTTCAAAGCAAATAAACCTGTATTAAGCAACAACCTGTTTTAAAAGGCCATGTTGCATCAGCCAAGACTGGCTGTTTAAGACAGGTTTGACTGTATAAAGTTTAATATATATGTCAAGGTCAGTATTGACATACCTGTTCATTAAATTTATTTTGCTGCTTTTTACACTTGGTATCGTTTTGCATGGACTGAAGTTAATCTTTATGTAATGTAAGATGGAGCCATTTGTCAAATGGTAACTTTCTGCATTACTGTTTGTAACGTATTTCATGTACAAGTTGGAGGAAAATATGTACCTCATGTCGTATTGATCATTTTTGCTCCAGGAATACTCTCAGTTGAAACAAACGTGTTTAAGGGTTTCTGTCTGATTAGTTTAATCCGGCCTAATTTAAGTCCACATTCTGCTATGAATAATATTTGCTACATCCTTACGTTTATTATATCAAACTATTACACTAAAATATGTTATAATTCTTACTAAATGGACGAACTCCCTTTGTTAGTATATTTTCTTATAATACTCTCTCCTTGTTTATTTATCATCACAGCTTCTTCAGGTGATGTGTCGATCATTGACTTTTCTGCAGTATAACCGTAAAGTACCCATGAAGGGTTTCTGGTCCTAACTCCGATGCTTTACAACTGGACCATGTGCTCCAGATAGGGACTTGAACTTACAATAGCCTGATGTCCTCAGTTTCATCTTATGAACCAATGTACTTTTGCATCAGGTCTGTTGCCATTTTATGTAAAAAAAAAAAAAAAAAAAAAAAAAAATTATAAAAGTTACACGAACATTCCTTCAATAAATCAGTTATATTTCAGTGAAGAGATATCAAGCTTGGAGGAAAATATTACATTCCCTCAAACCAAAATTGGAATGACTGGGTCAACAGGAGTTGGAAAGTCAAGCCTTATAAATGCCATCTTGGATCATAAAGAATTGTTGCCTACATCTGGGAACAAAGCATGTACATCTGCTGTCATAGAAGTTATGGAGAATACTCTCGGTACAGATTTCGAGGCAGAAATAATATTTTTGGAAGAGGAAGTATGTTTTTAAAAATTTTAAGTCATACATTATTTTTATAGGAATCACTGTATAATGTTCTGCTGTCTATTAGTTGGTATGGTATCTCATTTTTTCACAAGTTACGTTTGTTATTCAAGACCACACACTTTGTATTTTACAACTGGTGATAAACTTGTTTAAAGGTATTCTTAGTTTACATGTATGTTGATGAAATCTGATTCTACCCGACTCACGCTTGTTTAAGGAGTGGGGACTGTGCTGTTAATGTATACAACATGCTTATATGATTGCTTCCTGTGCAGGGCTGGAAAATTCCACTTGTCCGCTCGCCGTGAAGAGTCAACAGTTGGTCAGGACGAGTAAGATTAAGAAATTGTTTTAATATTTCTTTGGTTTTAAGCATTTGATAAAGAATGTTGGAATTGGAGGACGGGTACTTTTTATAAGAAATTTCAAGCCCTGCTGCGTCATGTCTATTTGACCAAAATGAGTAAAGGTAACCATTTATTCATTTTGTGGCATTTTGACGGAAACTCATTGGTAATTCTATGACAAAGGACTTAGTTCACGAATGGCCAAAAATGGCCCTGTCTCAGAATTTAATGAAACTTGTACAACATATCACCCATTGTTTATAGTAAATAAAATAAAACATATTTAATTGATTTAAATATTTGTTTTGTTACCATGGCAACTGTTTGTAAATTAACTGATTTTGTAATAATTTCTATATATACGCATAATTAAACGTGTTAAATGAATAATTACTAGGATTTGTAAACCATAAGGTGATTGTCAATATACTCAACCTACAAAACAATATTTAGTGTATAAAAATCTTATTGCCATAGTAACCAAATGATTGAATTTTTAATAATAATCCATTTTTAATGCCATTTAGTGTGTTCTATTTAGGAATTATTCATAATTGGTTCAGTCTCATATCAAAAGTATAGCAAGTCTAACCTTTCATCCCACATGTACACTTAAACTTAATTATCGAGTTACCATGGCAACAATAGTAATAAAAAAAAATGAATATGAGACTAATGGGAAAAAATTGAAAAGTGTTACCATGACATATTTTGATATCTTTCAGTGATATTTAAACATAAAAAATAACTGTTATACATTTCTTAACCATACTCCTATAGATGTGTACATTAAGTAACAGTTACTGTGTACCAGTGGATTTTATGATATACAATAGAACTTCATTGGCTTGAACATGGATGGCTGGAACACCACGCATGGCTAGAACCACTTATCTGGTTCCGGCCAAAATACTATTTAATTTCTATAATTTAAAGTATTTTAGTACACTAATAAATGTGAATGGCTGATGTATTACGCAGCAATTTTACAAACCTCTTTGTTTTGATAAGTAATACTGCAATTATCTAAACCTTTATATTCCTTCTAGTGTTTCATGAAGTAAACACTAAAAACATTCACAAAATATTTCTTAATACTTCTCACAGATCATGTCATGTAAGCAGGCTATTGAAACACGCTATATGTTTTAAAATAGATATTTAACAATACAATGTGCAAAATCATTCATATCAAAATCAAGATCATCTCATTAGAGAAGACATGAACATGTTATAAATATATTTCAAACAGTATTGCAATTTGTTTATTGCTATTTTTTTTTTATAAAGAATTATTTCTTATATAAGAATACAAAGCAAAAGAAATGAAAAAAAAAAAGAAAAAAAAGGGGGGGGGGGGGGGTTCTAGGTGGGACTGAACTCATGTCCTTTCGCTCTGAAAGCCAACACTCTAACCACTATACCACAAAGGACGTAAAAATAAATTCTTCAATTTAATACTTCAACATAACAGTTCAAATGTATTGATCGATCGACTGAAAGGCTTTGCATATTATATAGATATCGAGATCTAAAATGTTTTTCAGTTCACACTTTCATACATACTTGTTAAACCATGCCATCTCAAAATATAACTTGTCATATAAATCTTCAGGCTCGTAATACGCCTTTCAAGCTACACTTTGACTTTGACAGTTCAGTTCAGGTTGTGACAGATGTAAACAACGACACGGTCACTGTTCTTTTAAATATTCGCCAACGGCCAGAGTCAAATAATTCCATAGCAAGAAATAACAAATTAAATAACATCAGAGAGATTTAGTAATCATATCTTTCATTTAACCTGTAAATGCATCTCGTTTTGACTGTTGTTGTTATGGTTCGTCTTCGTTTTCGCCCCGCACGTTATTAGATACAGTATTTATTTCGGATAGGTCTTGTACTCGGATATGCATGAGTGGTATGTCGATTGTCTGTATCTTTGGTGTGTTTAACGATCGTAGGGCGAAAAAAATATATTTTAGTATAAAAACTAATCAGATTGCAAACAAAACATATTTTGAATTGTTGTATGACACAGCAAGACGTGTCTATTGCAGGTCATCAACTAGTATCTACTTTTAGCGTATTTGGGACTGAAATATTTGTTTTAAAACTTTTTTTCAATAATGAAGGCATGCATGCGACACCTCAAAATTACCGGTGTGACTCATTTCAACATAGAAAAACATGTATTCAATTTTCAATGTGTCGCATAAGCGCCTTCATATTAAACTATTAAATTTATTTCCTCAAATAAGATGAAAAATGCAAAATTCACTCGAGCATACCCTCTTTAGAGATGCTTTATTCATAGAACGACGCTTATTTAGATTACAAAACATATATAGTATAAAATAATGCTAATATCAATCGATATAACGAAAGTTGAAAAGGAAATAATGATTTTATTTTTTTGAAAAAGCAGGGCCATTCGTGAACATAGTCCTTTATTAAAATCCACATGGATAATGAATGACTCGCTATATATTATACTGAGTTTTCTAAAATTTTCATATTATCATATATTCACTGTTTTGTCTGCTTGTCCGTTCATTCAGTCGCCCCTTCATTTTTCCTTGACACATTTTGCGGGTTAAGTGGATTTGTTCTAAATGTCACCAATGCATTTAATCCAAGGCCCATCATCCTTACTGTTGAATACTCATTTTCTATATTAACTTAAAAGGTTATGGGCCCTAGAATGATTACCCAATGCTGTATTCTGTAATTAAGGAGGGTGACCTGCTTATCTGCCCAATTCATTCAGCATATTTATCCATGAATTTGAACTTTCTAGCAAAGTTTCTCTATGAGTAATCTTTGTTTGATTTATTCAGGAGTTTTATGCCTCCGGAAATGTTCTAGCAGGCATGTAGTCACTGCTGTGTTCATTGTTGACATCCTGTCAGAGAATTTTGTCTCCTGGAATAATTGCACAATGCCAGATAAGATATTGCACTAAAGAAAACACGTTTATCGCTTTATTCATCCAGTGTTCCCCTTGTTTTTGTCTGAATGTTCAAAAGATAAATGCTTTCAAATAATGTAAAATACTTAATCCCAATCTCTGTCGAGTGAAGCCTTCATTTGCACTATAAATGACACTATCTTCCAAGAAAGTATTTTATGAATGTGATGTGTAAAATGTCATTTATGTAACGTGTATAAGACATTCATGACATGTGTATGTGATATTTATAATGGTTATGTGACATGTAATTGTATGTGACATTTGTGATGATATTGTGACATCAATGTGTAGGTGACATTAATGTAATGTTTTTTTGACATTTATGTAATGCATATGTGATATTTGTGTAATGATTATCTAACATGTTATGTGTATTTGATATTTATTTAATGGTTATGTGCC
Organism: Panopea generosa; assembly: GCA_029582155.1. Classification (NCBI taxonomy): domain Eukaryota; kingdom Metazoa; phylum Mollusca; class Bivalvia; order Adapedonta; family Hiatellidae; genus Panopea; species Panopea generosa. The sequence continues at coordinate 48,367,374 of CM055895.1, forward strand.
ATGTTATATGTATGTGACATTTATGTAATGGATATGTGACATATTATGTGTATGTGACATTTATTTAATGGTTATGTGCCATGTTATATGTATGTGACATTTATGTAATGCTTATCTGACATGTTATGTGTATGTGACATTTATTTAATGGTTATGTGCCATGTTATATGTATGTGACATTTATGTAATGGTTATGTTACATGTTATGTGTATGTGACATTTATTTAATGGTTATGTGCCATGTTATATGTATGTGACATTCATGTAATGGTTATGTTACATGTTATGTGTATTTGACATTTATTTAATGATTATCTGATATGTAATGTGTATGTGACATTTATTTAATGGTTATGTTACATGTAATGTGTATGTGACATTTATGTAATGATTATGTGACATGTTATGTGACATTAAATGTAATGATTATGTGACATATACTATCTATGTGACATTTATGTAATGCTTATGTGACTTTTAATGTGTATGTGACATTTATGTAATGCTTATGTGCCATATACTATCTATGTGATATTTATTTAATAATTGTGTGACATTTAATGTGTATGTGACATTTATGTTATGGGTATGTGACATGTGCTTTGTAATTACCATTTATGTTGTGAGTATGTGATATGAAATGTGTATGTGAATTTATGTAATGATTATATGACATGTAATTATGTTTGTAAAATTTTGTGGAACGGGTGTGTGATTGGACAAAATTATATTCACAATATAGCATATTAAGTACAAACAAAGAGTATTACTCAAATCACTAATATGGTCCGTCATATTTCGCATTCAGGTTAATGCACTGATGGAGTTTTCAATTAAATATTGAAAATTAGTAATTTTATTTACATTTAAAGCAATCTTGTATAGTTTTCTTATTAAGGATATAGGGAAAATAAACTGTTACTTTCAAAATTGCATTATTGTTAACAAATTTACTTCAAAAGGAATGGAAAAATGAGCTACGCATACTCCTGCAAGATTTAAGAAACCAGGACGGCCAAATAGGGAATTGTTCAACAGACACAGGAGAAGAATATTATGTATCTCTTGCTAAGATACAAGCAGTTTATGGTGGCGATATAAAGATAACCAGTGCTGAAGATCTGTCGCAGTTGACGAGTCCAATCACAGCAAGCCTCGGGAAAGTTGAGAAGATCAAGTGTGCAAGTGTAAGAATAATTCCAATTTTTGTAATAGCTAAATTGTCAAATGCTGTGTCAAAACTGTTATTCAGGTCTTTGTTATGTGTAGTGTTTGGTAATAAATGGTCCTGTACCATTCTAGCAGGGTACACAGTAATATTTATAGCCAAAGTATTAATTGGCAAAAAGTTAATTACTATGAAACAAATTGAATTTTTCAGTTTCCCATACCATTCCTCTATATACAAAGAGACCCGTAAAGGAACCCTATATATCCCAGGCCCTTGATTTGTCCAAATTTCATTCACCCACTCGTGGGGATTTACAAATTAAAGATTGCTTTGTTCATACATTGTATGGATGCGAAAATATAGATTGTGTGTTTACCCCGAGTATAATTTTGTATTAAAGACGTTTCTGCGGGTTGTTACTGCGCATCGCTACGCGCATAGTTCCTTTCTGTTACTTTCAGTTTCGAGGTCTAATTTCGCCGTTTGGTTAATTAAAAGTCGAGTCGCATTAGGATATTTACAAAGCGAAGTATTTTCATTTCGAGATGTCAGAAATGTAAATTTTGCCAAGGAAGCGATCGAAAATCATGGAAGATTATATTGTTTTTCGTTCTAAACCACCAGAAGTGCTTGTACATAACGAAGTCGAAGAAACAACTACGAAATATAATCAACACTCGTAGTGGTAACCATTTCGGATCAACTCATTTTCGGATACGAATCATTTGTGAATTTGTTCCAAAGCGCTGAATATATAATGAATTTACCTGAAACAATATTATTCATACCGGGATGGAGACAAGGAAGAATGAGTCTTGAATTCTGACTTTAAGCTGACCTGAAGCAGGAAAAGTCCAATATCATTTAGCATCAACACAGAGTATAAGGTTAGTTGATGCTTTATCATAACTCACTGATCAATATCGATGTATCACATAAAATGATAATTTACTTTATGATTTCTAGAGATGAACAACTATAAAAAGTGATTGATTGGTTGAATATTTAGCGTCATTTTCATGCCATCGAGGGCTAACACCCGATCACCTAACCACTGTTTCCTGGAATTAACCAGTATTTGAGCACACCCCATCTCCGCAAGTAACTGATAACTTTCCCACTTGAATCAGTGGTGAGAGACGATAGATAAAGAGACATAATGTTGTATATCTATCATCCTGGAGACTGTTGCTGGGCGGGATTCAAACAGTATTCTTACATTGAGTAAATGTTAAAAATAAATTTATACACCATCACGTTCTGTGTCTCCTGTTAAACAGAAAATTGTTACATGAATTATGAAAATAAGAAACTATTCAACACATTTCAGAAATGCTAAACAGAGGCTCAGGTTACAGATGGATTGAGATGTCGGCGCTTTAAATGCCTGTAGTGGTTTCATTAACTATGAAGAGACAATCAATATTGTGACATAGACAACGTATACAGAAGCACTAAATGAAAGAGTGACAATCATCAAAAGGGACCAATGGTAATTATTAATGTAGTTTAACTGTTTCAGCTTATTTCTACTATGGAATAAAACAAAATAATCATGAGCACAACAGATGATCTGAGGGGGATCAAACCTGTGACTACTTGTTTGGCACACCCAATATCAGTGCAACTGACAACTTTCCCACTTGAATCAGTGATTAAAGATAAATGAACAAGAGACACATTGCTGGAATTTGCATATATTTAAATCATCACAGAGACTGGCCAAGCAGGGATTTGAGCTTGCAACCCCTTGACTGCTTGTTACATAACATAACAGTTTCATTCAGTAAAAAATGTCCACATACATGCAAGTTTATTACATTTTGTACAATGGTTTGAACATAGATATCATAACAGGAATTGCTGCTCAGTAATAGCCCTTGAGTTGTCAAACTATACCCATATATTGTGCTGTTTTATTAAAGTACATTGTCGTTTTTTTAGCCAGACCGATGAGCTCAGTCAATAGAGCACGATATTTCTAGCTCAGGGTTGAGAGTTTGATACCTGAGGCTGGCTAACTTACAGTGCTAACAGTCATTCAGATGGGACTTTAAACTGAGGACCTTTATGATGGTGCTTATACACTAAGCAAAAGAACCAGGTGAAACATATGATTAGGTTTCTATGATATTTTTCCTGCACTATCCCCCACAAACCTAAAAAGACTAAACTGTTCACTCTTCTGGGTGCATCACCCAAATGGGAAACTGGTGCTGATGTAAATTAAGCTTACATACAAACAAACATTGTCATTTATTTCTTTATCTCATATAAGCTTTCTTTAATTTTCAGTGATGAAGTCTGGCAAGTAGTACACCAGGACCAGGCCAATTTATTACAATATGTGTTGCCATAAGCATGGATTGTGACAGTAAATCAGATATTGGGACCATGTTAGGAAAAAGAATTCGAAAAACATGTTTTTTCAAAAGACTAGGAAATGCACATATTATGAAAAGTTAAGAACAATCACTACCAGTTCACCAAGCAGTGTTCTAAAATTTGAATGACAATTCAAAGATTAATGTTGGAAGTAGCCCAGTACAGGAATAAATATTTCAAGTTATATAATAATAATGGATGGCGGTGCGACTACTGTAGCCAACATAAATACCAGAAAAAATGACTTGAATGTACTCCTAGATAAAACTCTGAAGATATTATGTTGAGTAGCAGGTCACTGGTGATCCAACCTTGATTGACAGTACATTGTTTTACCACTAGGCCTCTAACATTTCAAACAATTACAAACATTGGTGTTCATCAATTACCTGGTATATATGAAATGTATAAGAGCAACATAACAGTAATTACATTATAAATTACAAATATTATAATTGTTATTTAGTGCATCATTTACAAATATGAAAGTTACCTCTGCAATGAAACTTCATATATAAAAATTCCAACAGATAATTTTCACCATTTTGACAATTTTAGGCCATTTTATAAAAAGGGAGGTAACATTTAGCACTGTAACTTTGTAACAAGCATGGTGACCTGTATTTTTTATTTTATTTTTCTGATATAGTTTGTTATAGTGCCTCTTTGTAGAAAGAAAGAAAGAATTCTCCGCATTACAACTATTTTTATTATTGAATTAGTGTAAACATGCATCGTTTGCGGCCATTTTATGAAAAAGGGAGGTAACATTTAGCAATGTAACTTAGTAACAAGTAAGGCAACATGTTTTTTATTTTATTTTCTGATATAGTTTGTTATAGTGCCTCTTTGTAGAAAGAATGAAACAATTCTCTGCATTAGAACTTTTTTTATTATTGAATTAGTGTCAATATGCATCGTTTACGGCCATTTTATGAAAAGGGAGGTAACATTTAGCACTGTAACTTAGTAACAAGCATGGGGACATATATTTTTTATTATATTTTCTGATATAGTTTGTTATGGTGCCTCTTTGTAGAAAGAATGAAACAATTCTCCGCGTTAGAACTTTTTTTATTTTTAAATTAGTGTAAAAATACATCGTTAACGGCCAATTCTATAATCGTAGAAATTTATGAAAATCACTGTATGAAATGTGAAACTCACAATAGCATCATGACTTTTTCTGTTTTAGATACTTTATCTTTTGTTACATGAGTGACAACAACATTTTGTTGAAATATATCACTTTGTTAATAAATTAAACAAGATTTATATCTTACACCCATTTGCTGTTTTTTCTTCAAAAAAATGTCAAACGGTGTAGTTTAAAAATAGTCATGGCAAAAAAACAAGCAACAAGCATGGTGACCTATATTTTTTTTAGTGTTTTAAACTTGTCTTACTTGTGTGCAAAATTTAAAAAAAATCTCCGCGCTAGAACTTACTCGAAGAAACGTCTTTGAAATAAAAATCAGGTTACCTGGCCCCTATACTGATGATCGCAACCAGTTGGTTGGGATAATGTTCAATTCCTTGCTGATGTAAGGATAATTCATATTATATATGAATAATTTTGACAGTCTGGTTCTTAAGAGGAAGATTTCTGAAATTTCACAATAACAACCCTTTTTATGCCCCTTCTGGCCCCTTACTGAAAATCACTCCTGTTTATTGAACCAAACATAATTTGCTACATTAACGACTAAGATCTCAAACTAAAAAAACGTCAATTATTGAACAAATGGATGAGAAAATTGATAGTTCTTTGTTTTCCCGTAGTGTTCCTATATAAAACTCAGTCCTTTTATAGTGCCTCTGTATACCCTAGCCACTTCAATCCCTCAGTCCTCTTATAGTGCCTCTGTACATCTTAGCCACTTCAAACCTTCAGTCCTCTTATAGTGCCTCTGTACACCTTAGCCACTTCAAACCTTCAGTCCTCCTATAGTGCCTCTGTACACCTTAGCCACTTCAAACCCTAAGTCCTATAATAGTGCCTCTGTACACCTTAGCCACTTCAAACCTTCTGTCCTCTTATAGTGCCTCTGTACACCTTAGCCACTTCAAATGTTAAGTCCTTTTATAGTGTCTCTGTACGCCTTAGCCACTTCAAACCTTCAGTCCTCTTATAGTGCCTCTGTACGCCTTAGCCACTTCAAACCCTCAGTCCTCTTATAGTGCCTCTGTACGCCTTAACCACTTCAAACCCTCAGTCCTCTTATAGTGCCTCCGTACGCCTTAGCCACTTCAAACCCTCAGTCCTCTTATAGTGCCTCTGTACGCATTAGCCACTTCAAACCTTCAGTCCTCTTATAGTACCTCTGTACGCCTTAGCCACTTCAAACCCTCAGTCCTCTAATAGTGCCTCTGTACGCCTTACCCACTTCAAACCCTCAGTCCTCTTATAGTGCCTCTGTACGCCTTAGCCACTTCAAACCCTCAGTCCTCTTATAGTGCCTCTGTACGCCTTAGCCACTTCAAACACTCAGTCCTCTAATAGTGCCTCTGTACGCTTTAGCCACTTCAAACCCTCAGTCCTCATATAGTGCCTCTGTATACCCAAACCACTTCAAACGTTCAGTCCTCTTATAGTGCCTCTGTAGGCCTTAGCCACTTCAAACCCTCAGTCCTCTTATAGTGCCTCTGTACACCTTAGCCACTTCAAACCTTCAGTCCATTATAGTGCCTCTGTACACCTTAGCCACTTCAAACCCTCAGTCCTCTTATAGTGCCTCTGTACACTTTAGCCATTCAAACCCTTAGTCCTCTTATAGTGCCTCTGTACACCTTAGCCACTTCAAACCTTCAGTCCTCCTATAGTGCCTCTGTACACCTTAGCCACTTCAAACCTCCAGTCCTCCTATAGTGCCTATATACACCTTAGCCACTTCAATTCCTCAGTCCTCTAATAGTGCCTCTGTACACCTTAGCCACTTCAAACCTTCAGTCCTCTTATAGTGCCTCTGTACGCCTTAGCCACTTCAAACGTTCTGTCTTCTTATAGTGCCTCTGTACACCTAAGCCACTTCAAACGTTCAGTCCTCTTATAGTGCCTCTGTACACCTTAGCCACTTCAAACCCTCAGTCCTCTTATAGTGCCTCTGTACGCCTTAGCCACTTCAAACCTTCAGTCCTCTTATAGTGCCTCTGTACACCTTAGCCACTTAAAACCCTCAGTCCTCTTATAGTGCCTCTGTACACCTTAGCCACTTCAAACCACTTCAAACCCTCAGTCTTCTTATAGTGCCTCTGTACTCCTTAGCCGCTTCAAACCCTCAGTCCTCCTATAGTGCCTCTGTACACCTTAGCCACTTCAAACCCTCAGTCCTTTTATAGTGCCTCTGTATGCCTTAGCCACTTCAAACCCTCAGTCCTCTAATAGTGCCTCTGTACGCCTTAGCCACTTCAAACCCTCAGTCCTCTTATAGTGCCTCTGTACGCCTTAGCCACTTCAAACCTTCAGTCCTCTTACAGTGCCTCTGTACGCCTTAGCCACTTCAAACCTTCAGTCCTCTTATAGTGTCTCTGTACACCTTAGCCACTTCAAACCCTCAGTCCTCTTAAAGTGCCTCTGTGCACCTTAGCCACTTCAAACCCTCAGTCCTCTTTTAGTGCCTCTGTACACCTTAGCCACTTCAAACCGTCAGTCCTCCTATAGTGCCTCTGTACACCTTAGCCACTTCAAACCTTCAGTCCTCCTATAGTGCCTCTGTGCACCTTAGCCACTTCAAACCTTCAGTCCTCTTATAGTGCCTCTGTACACCTTAGCCACTTCAAACGTTCAGTCCTCTTATAGTGCCTCTGTACACCTTAGCCACTTCAAACATTCAGTCCTCTTATAGTGCCTCTGTACACCTTAGCCACTTCAAACCCTCAGTCCTCTTAAAGTGCCTCTGTACACCTTAGCCACTTCAAACCCTCAGTCCTCTTATGGTGCCTATGTACACCTTAGCCACTTCAAACCTTCAGTCCTCTTACATTGCCTCTGTATACCCTAGCCACTTCAAACCTTCACTCATATGAATAATTTATGAAGATAAAATTATTTGACTTGCTGGTTGTTGAAATTTTTTTTTTAAAAGTCCCAATTTTAACCCATTTGAGACCCCTTATGAAAATTAAATCATTTGTTTTGTCACATGGAATGCATGCAGTTAAGCCCCAGTTACACCAGGCTTACAACCAGGTTACGATCTAGCTGCAATAAAAAAATGTTGGAATAGTGGGCAAATCGTAGAAAGAGCGCGTGACAAGTCGCAGAGGTCGTTGTTGATTGTCTGGGCAAAATCAGCAAAGTCGATTGACATGTTCAAAACTTCTGACCTGCGATTCCAAATAGCAAGAGGTCACACACAGGTCTTACAAGGTCATACCAACAGTCACGCATGGACGCACCTCCAATCGTACATGATCGCAGGTCAAGTAGTCGCACAATTTTATTTCTTACATGTGAATATTCATGTATATTGTTACATGCTTTTCTGGTTGAAGCACTGGGTTCGGTAAGCTTAATTGTTAAAGCACCTGACTATCAATTCAGGGTCCATACATTTTACAGCTGTAAATCTCCCACCTCTGAATATGTGGGAAAGTAGTCATAGACTTTCAGGTGTGTTTAGTACCAATAAAATGCCTAGCGTATCACAGGATCAATAATATAGGTGCACTTGTTGCCATTATAAAACAGAAATTAAGTTAAAAAAAGCACAAACCTCCCCATACAAACAAAGAATTTGTTTGAAGCATAACCAATTTTTTTATATCGTCAGCATGTTACAGCAACTATGTAAGAATTATTTAATCAGTAAGAGTGTTTTTGCTTCCTGATGATGTATGTCTATTTCACACTGGATTTTGTGTGTTACATATTATGTTTGTTTTTAAAGGTATACTGCAATACTAATGTTATACAATTATTGTGCTCTATTTATTTTGCCAATTCAAAATTTTATATTAAAATTGTTGTTTGTTCAAGGCTGAAGAACTAAGTGAGGAAATATCCATCTATACAGAAGAAAGTAATTCCTACAAATCTGGACAGTATTGGCCGATTGTGAAGCAGGTGGTCCTCAAATTGCCAAACTGTGATGCGTGTAGCAGTGGAGCCATCCTGGTAGATCTTCCTGGTATAGGTGACACCAATGTTGCCAGAAATAAGAAATCAGAAGAGGTTTGTATAGAATAGTATGTCTGCCTTGTATCCAGTGGAACTACATCATTAACTAGATTAACTATCGACCATGGTAATACATTGTTCTAGTGAGTATCAACACTGCAATCCAAGATTTCATTATCTCTTTTCAATGGATTTGATGTGAGAACAACTACCACTCCGCCCACTGGCCACATGGTATTGTTTGTCCTGGTAAATACAATATAGTGTTTACTTAGACATTGTTTGCTTGTCTATGGAAAATGGCAGTTAGCAAATAATATCAATTGCTGATTGGATTATGGACAGGTTTTTGATTGACAGCCCTCATCAATAACTTAGGATTACAGGACTTGTAACACTTCAGTCCATGGTTTATAATCTATCTTAAATTGATTGAGCATAGGATCAAATTGATGGTTTGATTATCTACCTCCAATTAAATGGAAATATTGTCAAATTTCAATATGATTTATTTTTAGCTCAACCTTTTTTTTATAAAAAAGGGATGGTATTGTATCACTCTGGTGAAGGGGTTGACTACCCCAACTATCACTAACATTGACTCGTCAGAATTGCATCTTTAATGGTTTAAGGAAAACTTTCACGTTTCTCGTAGATAACCTTGAAGCATTAGCGTATGACTGTCTTGTTTAAGGAAAACTTTCACTGTTCTCATAGTTAACCTTGAAGCATTAGTGTATGGCTGTCCAGTTTAAAGAAAACGTGCACTGTTCTCATAGTTAACCTTGAAGAATTAGTGTATGCCTGTCCAGTTTAAGGAAAACTTTCACGGTTCTCATTGTTAACCTTGCAGCATTAGTGTATGCCTGTCCAGTTTAAGGAAAACTTTCACTGTTCTCATTGTTAACCTTGAAGCATTAGTGTATGACTGTCCACTTTAAGGAAAACATTTACTGTTCTCATAGGTAACCTTGAAGCATACGTGTATTACTGTCTGTCCAGTTTAAGGAAAACTTTCACTGTTCTCATAGTTAATCTTGAAGCATTAGTGTATGACTGTCCAGTTTAAGGAAAACTTCCGCTGTTCTCGTAGGTAACCTTGAAGCATTAGTGTATGACTGTCCAGTTTAAGGAAAACTTTCACTGTTCTCAAAAACTTCTGTGGATTGATGGGAAATAAATGACACACTGTAGCTGGTCCCATGGAGTTAGTTTTGATTTCTCTACATTGTTTGAAATGTTCTTGATTACAATGTTTTGTAGTATATGAAAGACTGTACAGCCTTGTGGATTGGGTCAGTAATAAAGAGAGCCACTTGTGACCAGTTGGCGAAGAACTTACTGGGGGATAATTTTCGAAAACAGCTACATGTGGATGGAAAGTATGGGACATCTGATACCCTGGCATTCATCTGTACAATGACTGATGATGTTTATCCAACAGACATTATTAGGTGAGATAACAAATACACACAAACAACAAGTTGATAATATTCAGCTAGTGATTCCACTACTGCTCATTCCATGCTAGTAACCGCTGTTGAAAGCTGGGCAATAGTGTAATGGATAGGGTGTTGGCCACTCACGCCAGAGGTTGCGGCTTTGACCCCCCCCCCCCACCCACTCCTTTGGCCCATTGCCTCTCATAAAACAACATTCAGTACTGGTTCTACCTAGCAGGAAGCGGACTCGAGAGTGGTTCAAATAAGCTCTGAGCTTTTATCACAATCAAGCTAAAATAAATTAGTACAAACTAATCTAACTAATGACAGTTGTCACTTTGTCTGTATATATTTATTGTACTCAACCTACCTAATTTTATGTCTGGTTTATATCCATTGAATTGTTAATACACTGCTGTGATATTTGGTCTTTGTTTGCTCTCTAGCACTTGCATTTTTCTTGAATCTTGAAACTTCAGGGATAATTTAGCTCTACCAGCTTAAGATCAGAAGAGCATGATATGTTATGGTTACTTTCTATTGTTTGTCTTTATATCATCTGTTTACAATTGTTGAAAGATACTGATTTTTGCCATGTAAACACTGGAACACCATTAGCTCCTAGTTCATCCATACCAAATTTCTTGAATTTATCATATTGAACTAATATGATATAAATACTTGTAAGCATTTTAGTCTTCATTTTCATCCCGTCTGTACCAAACTTGGTTAGATGTTTAGTATGCCGTAAGACTTGGATGAATTTTAGAATCAACCATAGCAAAACAGAAATGACAGGGTTAGATGCCTCAATTTAATGAAACTGGTGATTGTTGCCTTGGTAACACTGTAGCACCTTTAGTTAAGTTTGAATTGTGACCAAAATTGGTTGAAATGTTATTGGCCATAGAGCTCTGGCGAGTGTTTGTGGTGGCCATATCTGACCAGAATGACAATTATTATGGGCATTGATTGTTAAAAAAATCAGAAAATTGCAAGGTAAATAAATTAAAACCTTCATTTTGATATATATTGTGGACTAGAATAGTCAAAATAATTTTAAATACTAAAGCTCAGCTGACCTTGATATGACCAGATTTATTGCTCTTGAATGACTGGTAAATGCTGATTTTTGCATTGTCAACAACACAGAACCTTCAACTTTCATTCTATCCAAACCAAATCTGTCAATCAATTGTATATGACAATAAAATCTTGGATAAATTCTTGAACAGGCAATGTACAGAGATAATGGTCAAACAGGGCATTGGACCTATGTTTTTTATTAATATTATTTATATAGCTAAAGTAAAAATTTGCTTAAAGGTCATAGTAAAAGAGGTTTTTTTTTTCTGATAATAAAGACAATAAACGGATCATACCTGTGATGGAGATTGTAACCAGAGAGACTATGATGGTGTAACCATTAAGCATCGTCTTAAACAAAAGAAAATAAAAACTTGGGTCTGTTTAAGTAAAATTTCATATCGATTTTTGCTAATAATAACTGGCATTACAGTGAAACCCTTGCAAGCGGTCACCTCTATTAAGCAGTCACTTGTCTTAAGCAACCACATTTGCAATTTCCCATTTTTAAGCCTTCAGAGCAATTTAACCTGCATTAAGCAACAGTCTCTTTTAAAAGGCCACTTTTACTCCTTCCTTTGATTGACTGCTTAAGACAGGTTTGGCTGTATTTAAAAAAATCATATATAGAATGGAAAACGCGCTACCAGCCACACACATTAATCCTGCATAAATATTCGTATTGACAGAGCTTTGAAACTTCAAAATGAAACAAGGGAACTTCAGGAAAATATGAGACAGGCTCGTGACCGCATAAAATGCATCGAAAGAAAATTTAAAGCTGACAAAGCGCAACTGGACAGAGAGCTGAGAGAGATAAAAGAGAAGGCTGATAGGGCAGAAAATTTGAATCTGCACCTTGATCCAGACAGTTCCAATCAAAAGGTAAAACAAAAATGTTTGTATTAGTAAGCTCAAATATAATTTACAATATGGTCATTTGAGTTACAAATGTAGTTAATTCATATACGCATTCATAAATTTCTTAGCTGTAATCAATTAAGTAATTTTGTTATTTTTATCACAGACTGAAGTGTTTATCATTCCATAATCAACTTTTGGATTTAAACCATGCATTTCAAAGTTCAGTTTGAACTAATAGGTCATAGATAATTGAATTATTGTAATCCATAAGGGATATAATAAATTTATACCACAAACCTATGTTCTTAACAAGATGGTTTGTCAATAACAGTTTTAAATGGTGTGTTGATGAAATGGATATGGTGTTGGCTTCTCACACAAGGAGTTTGGGTTCGATTTAAAACTGGCTGGAAAAAACAACAACCAGTACTTGTCCAAACCAGGCAATACACTTGAGAGAGATCCACTCTGAGATTTCTCTCTCTGATCAAGCTAAAATTAATTAGCATAAATCATCAATTCTGGGGTCAATAGTTTGGTGCATGGTTACACTGGCAGATGTCAAAGGTCGAAATAATTTGATTTGGAGTTAGAACAGTCTTGTTTAAATATATACAGAACTTAGCTGAAATCTGTCATATTTTTGTTGCTAAGAATTCCCTTAACCCTAAAGTTAAATAAAGATCAGAACATTACGTCAAGAACAAATTAAAACCTGCCTAATATTCTACAGTTAAACACAGATTTGAATAAAAAATACATGTTGGTTTTATATTCAAGGATTATGATGATGATCTAAAGTCAAAAGAAGAACGCATTGTCAAACTGGATAAAGAGATTAAGGACTTAAAGGTTGAAAAAGAAGGGCAGGTATGATGTTTTGGTTGTCTACGAGCAATACTTTGGTGATACACTACAGAGATGAAAAAAAAAATTCAGGAGTACCCATCTTAGTGTTCAAAGTTAAGTCATCTACATTCTTTAAGCTGGAATATTCCAGGGATATGAAGGGCTAATCTACGAACTTAAATGTAGGCTATTCCTTGATTAATGAGGGCTATTGAATGAACCCCAATGTGAGCTATTCCAAGAATCAGGTGGACTATTGGGTAAGCCCCAAAGTGAGCTATTCAAAGAATAAGATGGTCTATTGGGAAAACCTCAATGTGGGCTGCACCAAGAAGATGGACTATTGGGTAAACCTCAATGTGGACTATTCCAATAATTGGGTGGACTATTGGGGTAACCCAGTATGCGCTTTTCCAAGAATAAGGTGGGCTTTTGGGTAAACCCTAATGTGGGCAAATCTCAATGTGGGCTATTCCAAGAATAAGATGGGCTATTGGGTAAGTCCCAAAGTGGGCTATTCCGAGAATAAGATGGACTATTGGGTAAGTCCCAAAGTGGGCTATTACAAGAATAAGATGGACTAATGGGTAAGTCCCAAAGTGGGCTGTTCCAAGAATAAGATGGACTATTGGGAAAGTCCCAAAGTGGGCTATTCCAAGAATAAGATGGACTACTGGGTAAACCCCAATGTGGGCCGTTCCAAGAATAAGGTGGACTATTGGGTAAGCCCCAATGTGGGCTATTCCGAGAATAAGATGGACTATTGGGTAAGTCCCAAAGTTGGCTATTCCGAGAATAAGATGGACTATTGGGTAAGTCCCAATGTGGGCTGTTACAAGAATAAGATGGACTATTGGGTAAGTCCCAATGTGGGCTGTTCCAAGAATAAGATGGACTATTGGGTAAGTCCCAAAGCGGGCTATTCCAAGAATAAGATGGACTATTGGGTAAACCCCAATGTGGGCTGTTCCAAGAATGAGGTGTGGACTATTGTATGACGTCCAATGGACTACCACAAAAAAGTTTTGCAGTTGAATGAACTCCAATGTGGGCTATTCCAAGAATGAGGTTGGCTATTGTATTAATCGCAATGAGAGATTTTCATAGAATAAGGCATGCTGTTTTAGGAATCCCATGGTGGGCTATTCCAAGAATGGGAAGAGCTATTATATAAATCATCCTAAAGTGAGCTGTTCCAAGAATGTTCTGCAAGTTTGTTAGTTGAATGCATTGTTAGTTTATCTAAGTGAAGTTCAGCTGAGCTATTTCTATAGTAGGTTCTCCACCATCTTCTTCCGTCATTGTGCAATAGTTTTTAGGTCACCTGAGACTTTGTCTGGTTTGGCCCTCGTGGTTGGGCCTCAGTGGCCTTCTTTACTAAATCTATACAGGGGTAGAATTTAACTTTCTTATCCACTGGATTTTTTTAGCAAGTGCTAATATTTTCAACTCGCATTTTTATCTTTCAACTCGCATTTTTGTTTGGTTGAACTGCAAAATAAATATTTTTTCCTAAGTTGTTAAGGTCTTAAACAGGGATGCGTGTTAACCCATTGCCTCATATTGGTAGTATCATATCAGCCATGCTAACCAATACATTGTACTCCTTATCTCAGTGTTCGAATCGTTTAGCGTGTATCGTTTACCGTGTATCTTTTACCATTTAACTTTTACACGCCATGTTCACCAATCGCATCATCTCTGGTTGTCAAATTGTAACACCGCAGTAGAATAAATAATAAGAACTAGATATTTAAAGAAATCGCTGGGTTTTATAACTCTATCATTGAAATTTAATACACATGGTACGGGGCATGTCAATTACATCAGATAAACACGTTACGGTCACGTAATCATTAGATTGGCCAAACATTGCCAGACTGGTTTACACTAACGTTAATATAACGGTATCGAAAAAGTATATAGTAAATAAATGTGAACCGGTCCGTGTTTTTTTTTATATCTGCAGTGGTGTATTATCTGCTATTATGCAAGAAACAGAGGCAAGTATTTCTTTTATTTACAGGAATAATGCATTATTTACAGGTATTTTTTCCAATTTTAATTCCAGTTATGAAATTCGATAGGTTGTCATGTTAAACAATTATAACAATTCATTAAACAAAATAATTTATATAATCCGCTAAGATATATTAACAAATACACATGCCTTAATTTATGTAGCGAACGCACACACTTTATGTCTATAACTCCGCCACAATTTATTTTTGACCTCGTGGCAATGTGCAATGTCGTCACTCTGACAATTTCTTGCGTCATTTAACGTCGCGTTCTATTTCACTACGGTAAATGCATGGGGGAGGCGGGGATGTTTCCATAAAAAAGATGCCTTTTAGGGTAAAAGTTTTATGTCTTGTGGCATGGCTTCTGAAATCGCTCGTACATGTACTTCCGTCTGACGCTTTCAAGGACTTTTGTGTACATTACACCGATAGAATACCTCTGATATCCTTCCGTCAAAAATTTCCAAGATTCCCATTTAGCGAATGAAATGTTTGTTTCACTGGTGACTTCATCGGACATTGGAACAAGGTGATAGTGAAAGGGACAGCGTGTACATTCTGTACACAAATTTAGGTGTATGTGTAGTTATTAATAGCTATCAGCTTAATAGTAATCTTTTTTTAACAAATGCCTATATTGAAAACAAACATTTTGGAAGACACCCAGTAACAAACAAACACCAACCCTTTACGTGTGTTTGTTATATATATATGAACTATTTTTATATACAATTCTGGAAAAGCCCTAGGTGGAAAGGTTTTGGTGTAACAGATTTTCTAAAATTGCGTGAAAACTTTTCCAGATTGGCAATCATATAACAGAACAGCAACATAAATTGGTGTTCAGATAATTAAATCAGTTAATTGGGGTAGTTGTGTAAGCAGGTCATGCGTCATCTGATTGTTTTATCACACTTTTACAAGTAAAGAAACGATGCCCGAGGCAATGTTTTTCACGGATAATTTGGGATTAAAACTTATAACAAAGAAATTAAATTAAAGTTACAGGTATAGCAATTTAAAGATTTTAAATGACAAAGAGAGCAATCATTTCGTTTAATTATTTATTTCATTGTCAATATAACTACGACAATATTAGAGGATATCCGAAACTTTATTATTTGATGTGTTTAAAGTTTGCATTATCGTTTTGTATCGTTCGTGGATTGTTCGCCCTGTTGCGTCCGTGTATCGTTTCGTTTATCGTTTCGTTTATCGTTTCGTTTGCATTTTTAGTCCGTTTGTATATCGTTTAAAACGCGTTTGATATTCGTTTTGTTTGCATCCGTTTGGTGTACTTGAACGGATTACGGTCTGTTATGATAGTCAGATGACACTGTCCCCATGAACGTATTCGCAACATGTTGATAATTTGACGCCTTTCTACTTTAACCCATATTTCCAACATTAAGACTTCATTTTTAAGCTTTTTATGTATATGGGAACTTTGTAGAGGAATTGTCATAGTGTAAAGTTTAAAATTGTAAGGCAAATAATAAATGAAATATAGGAACAGAAATTAAGAGAAAGTAAAAAAAATAATGTATAAAATTTACTTTTTTGGTTTATTAGCTCGCCGGGACGAGGTCCAAGGAGAGCTATAGTCATGACCCCGGCGGCAGCATCTGTAGACAATCAGGTTAAACTTTTGCGCTTAAATTTCAGTTATCTATAGAGACAAGAACCATAACTCTGGATTGCTTTTTAGTACAGTTATGGCCCTTTTTAGACTTAGACACCCAGGTTAAACTTTGAGTTTTGTTACGTTTAAGTTTAAGATATCTATGCAACCACTTATTGGATGTGAATGAACCTTCACGTGTGTGTTCACCATCATCAATGGAACACACAAAGACAAGAACCATAACTCTGGGTTGCATTTTGGCACAGTTATGGCCCTTTTGGACTTATTGTCTTCTGACAGCTCTTGTTTCATTTCCAGAAATAAAAACTAGAAATATGTACAGCAATCAAAACTAGATATATATATCTACATGTTTGTTTTATTTTTTTAAAAAAATGATATGAATTTCAATGTCCTTTTCATCATTTGACATACATATGACCTATTTCTTTACATCTTTTTGTTATTTTATTTGTACACGCTGACGTCACTGAAATGTGATATTTAAAAACTTAACACACGGTTCCTAATTTAGGGTAATTTTATAGCGTGTATTAAACATGTGCAGGATTTAATACATGCATTATGGTTGTTGTTACTGCATATGTTATGGAAATAATATGAATCTTTATTAAAAATTATCCCATCAATTACGATACTAGCGAGAAAACAATTTTTCATTTTAATACGGCAAATATTTTATTTATTAAAAATATTGTAAAATTGGCCAAAGGCATATGTTTGCTGATTGTTTGCTAATAAAATTGAATTGAAATCTAATAAAATACCCGATTGAAAAAAAAATTGTTTGATCTTTCAAACACAGCAGGAGTCTTATTTGATCTTTCTTGATTGGCAAACGCTTACTGATATCAGTGATTTATTGCCCCCTGTTTGGTCAGTACGACACCGTGACATACCCATGAATTTGTATCAGCTGTAAAAACACAGCAACTTCAAAAGTGTGCCGAAAGTCAGCTCGCTTGTATACTCCTGTCATAAGTCACGCAGGATGCACATTTCCAAAAACACAAAAATAGACTGCTTGTGTTTTCAGAAAATTGTATTTGACCCCGATTTATTTTTAGATTCCCGCGCAAATCATGGAAAATTCAAGCACTTAACATAATGCGACTGGGCGATGACCTCGCTTGATCACGCATAACACAATGATGTCATGGGTAATTTTACTTGTGGAAACAAATGTAAACTTTATGTCGGGGATTTTGATCATCAACTGCATAGAATCTAATATTCTCAAATCCACTCGCATTTCACGAGTATGCGAGTGCTAAATTCGAACCCTGCTATATAAGAGAAATTGAACAAAAAAATTTTATTATGACTGAATAGATGTTTTTTGGATAGTCAGGTAACATTTAAGGGCTATGGACCTCTTGTTAATTGATTTCTCTGAAAACTTATTTTATTGTTACGTTAAACTGTTTCTTTGGTAGTGCACTTTCAGATTGCATTTTTTTGTGGCCACTGCAAATCTAGTTTATATAATTTATGGTGCAGGAGTTTAATAAACCCATGACATATTCTTGATAGTAACCAAGTGTTATATCACTTCCAATCATCGCTCAGTGTTTTCTGTAAAACTAATATGCTCTCATACGTTAATTGCTGAAGTACTTTACTTTTTTATTTTTATTTTCTTCAGTCACCTATTTGTATGACCCATTTATTCTCCCCGTCCTAGGTGTGCGGTGGTCGGGGAGGACCATCCCCCTACACACCTCAAAATTTCAAAATAGATATATATATATATATATATATATATATATATATATATATCAATAGCATATAAAATAATTCACCACATTCATTCATCTTTCATTCCTCAAATTATTCAATTTTGTAAATGTATAATACTTTATAATTGTATATATATTACTTGATCTCTATTAAGAATGGGGATAAATAATAATAAAAAAAAGAGAAAAGAAAGCTGAAGATAATAATAATGATAATTTTAAAAATTAAACAGAAAAACAATAACAAAAACAGATTATATATAAATATGTTATTTTACAGGATAAGTTTAAGTATGATACTCCAGTCTTCCTCAAATTTGTCAGATAATCCGTTCTTAACAGATATACATCTATTTACGTCAAACATGGATTTCATACACATCAGGAGTCCTTTATAGGAAGGAGTGGCATCCAAGCATCTACATGCATAAATGTATCGTTTTATCTCAAGAATTAACAAGTTCTCTGTTAATGTTCTTTTATCATTTTTTGAAATCCCAAATAGAAGATGAGTTTCATTCCATTGTACTTGAATATTTATATTATTTAGATGCATCATTACATTTGATAAAAGTTCTTGTGTATGAGAGCAACGCCAACATATATGTTGCAATGTTTCTGTCTGTTTCTTACAAAAAGTACATTTTTCATTTGATTTAATCTTTATCAAAGTGAGGTACCTATTAGTGGGGAGAATTTGATGTAGAAGTCGATATTGTAACCATTGGAGTTTAGTGTCTCTTGCTACTTGGAAAGGAATGTTATAGTATATATTCCAATCATTTTCCTTTATATCATACATTTCATTCCATTTATTCTGGTTTGTTGGTTTCTCATTATTTCTATTTAAAATGTCATATATTGGTTTAGTCCCAGTTTTGTTTTTCAGAATTGGAAACACATATGATGGAATGAAAGGATTTGGTTCCTTTTTATATTCACTTATCAGTATTGACCTTTTTAAGTTGTTTGATTGCTGTTGTCATACCGAGCAAATGTAGATAGTTAATTTTGATATCTGTAATTTTCTCAAAATCTTCTTTTGTGTAGAATTTACCATTAATATCAATTAAGTCATTTATATACATTATGCCTTTATCATACCAACTTTTAAGAAAACACTGTTTTCCAATCAATATATGATGATTATAAAAAAGTGGCATTTTAAGAAATTTTTCATAACTATCTACTTTGTAACTATTTAAAAAAGTTACATAAGAATTTAAAACATCTTACTAAAAGTTGTTTTTTTATAGATTTTAATAATTTCTCTGGGTAATGTTTACCACAAGTTAAAAAAATTTTTAAATCAAAATATGAGTTACACAAGTGTTGCCACAACCCATCTGAATGAGTATGTTTCCTGATCCAAGTAATTTTTAGGCTACATATAAAAGCCTTTAAATTGATCATTTTCAAACCTCCTTCAAGAAAATGTTTTGTAATAAGTGGACTTTTAATTTTTGCAGGTCCATGCCAAAGAAATTTGTATAAAATGTCATTTATTTGCTTGATATAATTGTCCTCTGGACTTGGAATAGAAATAAAAAGATGGTTAAGTGACGGAATTAATAAACTTTTAATTACAGTTATTTTTCCTAATGGAGTTAAAAATCTTCTATTCCAAAAGCCGATTGAGTTTTTAATTTTTTCTATTTTTTCATTATAATCCAACATAATCATTTTATCCAAATCCACATTAAATTCCAAGTAACTTAAATTCTGTTTGACCCCATGACAGTTTCCATCTGTTTTTTATTGAATGTGTGCTGTATTTTTTTGAACCAATCCATATCACTTGAGTTATTCAAAATTGATTTTCAGGCCCGATATTTGTGAAAAATAGTGTAATTCTGAAAGGGTTTCATTAAGTGAGCTATCTGAACCATCTAACAGTACTGAAGTATCATCTGCAAATTGCGATAGTTTATATTCTGTATTATCTATACTTATTCCGTTAATATTATTATTCTTTGTTATCTTTATGGTAAGGATTTCACAACAAAGAATGAATATATAAGGTGACAAGGGATCCCCTTGACGACAACCGCGACCTATACTGAAAACATCAGATAAAACCCCGCTTGACTAACATATGATTGTATGTTATTATAAAAGACATTGTATGGATTCTCCAAATTTAAAAAAGCGTAGAGTCTTTCTAATAAAAGACCAAGATAATGTATCGAAAGCTTTCTCAAAATCAATTAGCAGTAACAATCCTGGTATATTTTTACCTTCACAAATATGTATTACATCATATAATAATCTAGTGTTATCACCCATATATCTGCCTTTTATAAAACCAGTTTATTCTTTACTTATAAGCTTGTTTAAAACAGTTTCAATTCTATTTGCTATAGTGCCTGAAGCTATTTTGTATACAACATTAAGTAGGGTAATTGGCCTCCAATTTTTTAAGAAAATTATGGGATTTGTTTTCATTAGGTATGAATGTTATTATACCCTGTCTCTGGGTAACTGATAAAGAACCTATGTCTAGACCATGATTAATTGATCTTACAACAAATGCACCAATTGTTTTCCAAAATACTTTATAAAAATTGCTAGAAAAGTCATCGCTACCAGGGCTTCGGTCATTCGTCATTAAATATAATGTTTTTGATGCCTCTGCATATGTAATTTTTCCTTCTATACTGTTGGATTCATCTTGCGATAATTTTGGCACGTCAGTATATTTTATATCATTTTCAAGGTCAATATCTGTGTGATCATTTTCATGACAAGAATATATATTTTCATAAAAGGATTTTGTTTCTTTCAGAATATCTGATTGATTGTCAATAATGTCTCCATTATCTTTTACTATTTTTGGAATAATTTTGCTCACAAAATTATTTTTCTCTAAATTGCAAAAAAAGTTTGTTGGTTTTTCACCTTCGTCAACCCACTTAGCTTTAGATCTCACTATATGTCCTTTGATTTTGTCATTCCATAACACTTTCAAATCATTTTTTAATTTTGTTAATTCATTAACCTTACTTTGGTTTAAAGATATTTCTAAGTTATTTATTTTTCAATAAGTTCTTGCATATGAAATTGATTTTCCTCGTAACTCCATCATTAAGGTTTCAAGAAATAACTGGTCATTAATAACAAATTGAACATCTTCATTTGGGATATGTCAGTTAAATTTTCTGTATTATAAACAGGTAAACAATACTGCTTCTTTATTTCATCTATATTGTCATTGATTTTGGATAAATATTCCCTATCATATAGAAGTGAGTTGTTGTGCTTCCATAATCCCTTACCATGTTGTAACTCCTTAAAACAAAGTTTTAGAATTACTATAGAATGTTCAAATTTATAACTAGATTGAATGTCGCACATCTTAATATATGCTAAAAAATCATCAGTTAACAAGAAAAAATCAAGCCTGGCTTGTTGTAAAGGCCTAGTGCATCTCCAGGTATATCTTTTTATATCTTGATAAAATTCTCTAAAGGGATCAAATAATTGTTTATCATTTATAATGTCTAGCAGGGTATCTCTAGCTTTCTTCTTATTTATTGTTTTGTAGTTATTATAATCCATTGAAGAATTAAGTACAAGATTAAAATCACCACATATCATGTAGGAGTTATTTCCCATGTCATTGATAGTGTTAAAAATATTTTGATTAAAGCTAGGTCCATCTTTATTTTGTCCATATACAGTAACAAGTGTGAAACGTTTTGATTCAACTGTCATATTTAATGCTACAAAATTTCCATATTTATCATGGATTTCATTATGTTTTTGTTAAATAATATAGCAACACCTCTAGAATTTTACTTAGAAAAACTAAAATAACAATCACCATTTCATTGGGCATGTATAAATTTCTTCTGTGACTCAGTAAAATGTGTGTCTTGTAGACAATTTATATGGCATTTCTTATCCTGTAGGTATTGAAATACGTCTACCCTTTTTCTGTTACCATTCAGGCCGTGGCAGTTTAGGGACAACATTTTTATATCAGTCGTTATGTTTCAATGAAAAAGTAATTACAATTATTCTGAACATAGGATAGGACCTTACTTATTTCAACTTGTAGGGCAACACAAATGGGCAAGGGACAGGGGAAGATATGAAAAAAAATGTGTACAGAACATAACACAGAGTGCAGTAAGACTCCGGGTGTAGAGATAAATGTTTTTGCCAATAACAATTAAGATCAATAATAACAAATATGGCATATCGACACATTCACATACATAAAAGCAAATAAACTTTCATACTTGATTTCAAATAAATCAACAATAGTATACATCCTGGTCAACAGTTAATATCATTTAGACTTACTGAAGTGTGCAATTCCATGACATTTTGCACATGAAACATATCTGAATATACAGTAATCCATGTTTTTTTACACTATCCACACAGTTACTATTATATGTGTAATCCATTAACAGTTAAATTGTACATTAAGTGCTTTAAGATTATCCAGTAGCACAATTAAACCTCAATAAAATTATGATCATATTTGCTCAAGGCAACTGTGGCTATTAAAAAGTACCATCATTATCCTAGTACAAGTATATCAATCTATTAAAACAATTGAAATAAATTCTGAAATCCAAATTTTGGCTCAAAAGAGCAAGTTGAACTGTTCCGATAAAACATACACTAACACAAATAAAAATTGTTATATCCATAAGTCACAATGCAGAACATGCATAATTACACATTTTATTTTGAAAGAAAAATCCAATTTTTTAATTTATGTTTTGATTGCATCTGCACATTACAAAGGTCAAATCACCTATGCTGGTGTGTGAAAGATTGCATTCACATTGTCATAAATCTCAAATTTATGTCTTTATCCAGATTTGGTTTTTTCCATATACGGCCCCATCGAAAAACCAAGCACTGTCCAAGTCTGGGTGAAGGTGGAGTCTGTTGATTAAGCCTTGGTTAAGTTTTGTGACATCGTCCGCCGTCTGTTTTCTGCTTCCTTCATGACGGATCGCTTCCTCATTACCATGCTGAAGTATTTTATGACTTGACCGAATAAGTAAATGATGTTGATTTGTCACAGTTAAACAATGTTATTTTGAGATGTTATGTCATACAATGATTCATGGAATGTAATATGCCCGATTTTTTCTCATTCCTTATAATGGTGAACTGTTAAATAAATGGTACATGTAAACTTTTCCTGAGTTATGTGATAAAATGAATCTGGCATTGTTTCATGATCATTTTTTATTGAATTTATTATACCCCCGACATCTTCACCTTCTTGGATCCATTGGTAGAGGGCATATACATTGATTCATTAAACGGTCAGTACAAATGAATATATATTATAAATATGTATAAGAAACGAATTTCACACATTATGTTTGCTCCTCAGTTGAAATCTCTGTTGTTAGTAAGTAAAGTATACCGTTTCTGCTCACATATTAGGCGCGTTTTTTTCCCCAACTTTTAAGATCTTCGAGAAGGGATGCGTGATATGTAAGTACAGAATATTTCATTTTTTTTAATGTAAATTTTCTATTTTCGATAATTTCCTATGTAAAAGATTGAATAAAATAATGATTGCTCTCTGTTAACTAGAGTCTATAATTTGCCATACCTGTAGCTTTAATTTATTTCTTTGTTATAAGTTTTAATCCCGAATTATCGGTGAAAAACATTGCCTAGGGCATCATTCATTTGCTTGTAAATGTGTGATAAAACAATCAGGTGACGCATGGCCTGCTTTCACAACTCTCCTTACCCTTACTGATCTATTTATCACCGATTTTAAGTTGCTGTACTGTTATACGATTGACAATTAAAAAAGTGTTCACACTATTTTTAGAAAATCATGTTCATTACATCGATACTTTTCCACATTATAAGTGTAATAGAATGCTCCGTAAAATGACGCAAGAAACTGCCAGAGTGGCAACATCCCACATTGGCACATGGTCAAAAATAAATTGTGTCGGCGTTATAGACGGCGGTTATAGACATATTCAATCGCAAAATAAAAACACGGACTGGTTCACATTTGTTTGTAACATACTTTCTCGATTCCGTAATGTTTACTTTAGTGTAAACCAGTCTGGCTTTGAGTGGACATTTCATGATTACATGACCGTAACGTGTTCATCTGATGGAATTGACATGACGCGCTTACCGGTGTGTAGATACAAAGCAATTGTGTTTTTGCAAATTGATGAATCTTTTAGTATGGGATATATACCGGTATATAATTTATTGATTTTTTTACGAAAATATGTTGGCGATGACGAAGCATGATGGAGTGAACGTCAAAAAGACGACTGTTCTTTGGTTGAAAATCAATCATTTCTAAACAACACCCAGTATCTTTTGTTTGTGTGGTTTGTAGTAATTTATGTTTATAAAATAATATCAATATAATATGCGGTATTTCGTTATGATTAAAAAAAAATATTGCAAGATTTTTAGAAAAAACAACAACATGACTGTACGAGTGTCACCGGTCATTTTGGAGTATTGAAAGCGGGTGCATGTGGCTTCTGCATATTAGTTGACATCTTAATTGCACGCCTGGGCAGGTGTTGACATCTCTGAGTATGTATTGAGACAGTGTTGAGAAGTGTCAAGTATTTTGAGTGTGTATAAAATGTAGATAAAAAAAACAGCATTCTCTTGAGTAACTTCAAAATTGTCACTACCTCGAAATTGTTACTTATGATGCGCTTTATACACATATATAGGAGAATTGTATTTTTAGCTCGCCGGGACGAAGTCCAAGGAGAGCTATTGTCATGACCCCGGTGTCGTCGGCGTCTGTAGACACCCAGGTTAAACTTTTGCGAACAAGTTTCAGATATCTATGCAACCACTCATTGGATATGAATGAAACTTTGCATGTGTGTTTACCATCATCAATGGAACACAGAGAGATAAGAACCATAACTTTGAATTTCATTTTGGCACAGTTATGGCGCTTTTTGGACTTAGACACCCAAAGGCGAGCTTTGTTGGTCTTCTGACAACTCTTGTTTTCTCAGTTCTTGGTCTTAAATCATGGATGCGCGATATACACAAATGCGTCTAATAGGTGAGTAGATTCGGTAGTCTTGTAACTGTATTTGCAAAATATTCAGAACCTAGCTACCGGTAGTGATATTTATTTAGTAAACAAAGACATACTTGTAGTTGTTTTGCGAAATAGGCAATCGTCATATAGAAGATGTGTGACGTAGTTCTCTAGTTCTGTTTCATCCTAATAAAGTTGATTGTATATCTTTTTATTAAGGATGTTTCTGATAGATTTTCATGTGCACCAGTTCTGCACCCAAAGTGAAGCAACTTTGTTAAGACCAGCCAGTTTCACAACATATTATTATACTACAACTGACACTGTTTCACACTCATTTACGTATATGCCTAAAATTGGTCTCTCATATTGGGCTCTATATATGAAATGTGCATACTGGTATAAAATAATTGTTTATAGCAACTTAATCTGAATATAAATTATAACAGAAATCTAAATAATTATACAAATTTGCTCATTTAATATAAAAACATTAATTATGCAATGCAGTTTATTTGACGATGGCATACTTTAAGAGCTATTTTTTCTCAAATTATGCAGTGTGTATTTTTATGTCACCCATAAAATTTTTTTGGGTGGATATAGTAATCGCAGCATCCGTCCTTCCGTCCGGTATTTCGTTTCAGGCCTGTAACTTTGTCATGCATAGATGGATTTTGTTGATACTTGACTTTATAACATACATATGACAATAATAGCAGGCCACTAGTATTAGGTGCATACACTAGTGGGCATTATTATATAGCTTAATTATATAATAAGTTCTCATAAAGCCCACGCTATGTGGCTTTGTAATATAGCAAAACATTCCTCAATAAGCCCATGCTACGTGGCTTTGTAATATCGCAAAACAGTCCTTAATAAGCCAATGCTACGTGGCTTTGTAATATAACAGAACAGTCCTCAAAAAGCCCACGCTACATGGCTTTGTAATATAGCAAAACCGTCCTCAATAAGCCCACGCTATGCGGCATTAAAATATAGCAAAACAGTCCTCAATAAGCCCACGCTACGTGGCTTTGTAATATAGCAAAACGATCCTCGATAAGCACATGCCATGTGGCTTTGTAATATAGCAAAATGGCCATCGATAAGCCCACGCCACATGGCTTTGTAATATAGCAAAACGGTCCTCAATAAGCCCACGCTACGTGGCTTTGTAATATAACAAAACAGTCCTCAATAAGCCCACACTACGTGGCTTTGTAATATTGCAAAACAGTCCTCAATAAGCCAATGCTACGTGGCTTTGTAATATAACAGAACAGTCCTCAAAAAGCCCATGCTACGTGGCTTTGTAATATAGCAAAACAGTCCTCAATAAGCCCACGCTACGTGGCTTTGTAATATAGCAAAACTGTCCTCAGTAAGCCCACGCTACGCGGCATTGTAATATAGCAAAACAGTCCTCAATAAGCCCACGCTATGTGGCTTTGTAATATAGCAAAACAGTCCTCGATAAGCCCACGCCACGTGGCTTTGTAATATATCAAAACGGTCCTCGATAAGCCCACGCTACGTGGCTTTGTAATATAGCAAAACAGTCCTCAATAAGCCCACGCTACGTGGCTTTGTAATATAGCAAAACAGTCCTCAATAAGCCCACGCTACGTGGCTTTGTAATATAGCAAAACAGTCCTCAATAAGCCCACGCTACGCGGCATTGTAATATAGCAAAACAGTCCTCAATAAGCCCACGCTACGTGGCTTTGTAATATAGCAAAACTGTCCTCGATAAGCCCACACCACGTGGCTTTGTAATATATCAAAACAGTCCTCTATAAGCCCACGCTACGTGGCTTTGTAATATAGCAGAACAGTCCTCAATAAGCCCACGCTACGTGGCTTTGTAATATAGCAACACACTCCTCGATAAGCCCAAGCTACATGACTTTGTAATATAGCAAAACACTTCTCAATAAGCCCACGCTACATGGCTTTGTAATTAAGCAAAACAGTCCTCAATAAGCCCAAGCTACGTGGCTTTGTAATATAGCAAAACAGTCCTCAATAAGCCCACGCTACGTGGCTTTGTAATATATCAAGACAGTCCTCAATAAGCCCAAGCTACATGGCTTTGTAATACAGCAAAACAATTCTCAATAAGCCCACGCTACGTGGCTTTGTAATATAGCAACACAATTCTCGATAAGCCCAAGCTACATGGCTTTGTAATATAGCAAAACACTTCTCAATAAGCCCACGCTACGTGGCTTTGTAATAAAGCAAAACAGTCCTCAATAAGCCCACGCTACGTGGCTTTGTAATATAGCAAAACAGTCCTCAATAAGCCCACGCTACGTGGCTTTGTAATATAGCAAGACAGTCCTCAATAAGCCCAAGCTACATGGCTTTGTAATATAGCAAAATAATTCTCAATAAGCCCACGCTACATGGCTTTGTAATATAGCAAAACAATTCTCAATAAGCCCACGCTACGTGGCTTTGTAATACAGCAAAATGGTCCTCGATAAGCCCACGCTACGTGGCTTTGTAATATAGCAAAACAGTTCTCAATAAGCCCAAGCTACATGGCTTTGTAATATAGCAAAACAATTCTCAATAAGCCCACGCTACATGGCTTTGTAATATAGCAAGACAGTCCTCAATAAGCCCAAGCTACATGGCTTTGTAATATAGCAAAACAATTCTCAATAAGCCCACGCTACATGGCTTTGTAATATAGCAAGACAGTCCTCAATAAGCCACCGCTATGTGGCTTTGTAATATAACAAAACAATTCTCAATAAGCCCACGCTACATGGCTTTGTAATATAGCAAGACAGTCCTCAATAAGCCCACGCTACGTGGCTTTGTAATATAGCAAATCAATTCTCAATAAGCCCACGCTACATGGCTTTGTAATATAGCAAGACAGTCCTCAATAAGCCCAAGCTACATGGCTTTGTAATATAGCAAAACAGTCCTCAATAAGCCCACGCTACATGGCTTTGTAATATAGCAAAACAGTCCTCAATTAGCCCAAGCTACATGGCTTTGTAATATAGGAA
Source organism: Panopea generosa (assembly GCA_029582155.1). Taxonomy (NCBI): domain Eukaryota; kingdom Metazoa; phylum Mollusca; class Bivalvia; order Adapedonta; family Hiatellidae; genus Panopea; species Panopea generosa. The sequence continues at coordinate 48,395,760 of CM055895.1, forward strand.
GACAGTCCTCAATAAGCCCACGCTGCATGGCTTTGTAATATAGCAAGACGGTCCTCAATAAGCCCACGCTACGTGGCTTTGTAATATAGCAAAACAATTGGCAATAAGCCCACGCTACATGGCTTTGTAATATAGCATAAATTGACCCCTACTAATAACAAAAGCCGGTCACTGTACATATCATAGTGGTCTTCATCACATAGCACAATGTCGATGGGTGCACAGGCTTGCCGACTTACCATATAGCCAAAACAAAAAAAGAAACTGCCTGCAATATCTTTACATGTCAATGGTAGGCCCATAGGAGCAGATGCTAATTTCATTTTCTTATTCCTCATAACTCAATGCTTCCACTGAACAGTGTTATTATGCATATAAAACTAAAAATAGCCATGAGCCCCTACTACACGCCTTATCGCCAAACTAAACAACTATAACCGTATATATCTTTAAAAAAAAACATCCGACTTCCATCGTCCCATTTCTTTTATAGTTTTATCCGGTATGCCACTCTTTGCTAGCCAGCTGGCAGCACCAATTCGAAAAGAGTGTTCTAAACCCTTTGCCTGGTAAGCCTAAATGATTGACACATTTAGACAGTACAGCCCCAAATTGATACCTTGTTACTGCTTTACAGTTGCAATGACAAAAGAACACGTGTGTATATGAATTTCTTATTCTTATATAACTAATCACAGCTTTAACTGCACAAACTGGGCTTTGAACTGAACATATGGGTATCAGAACAGATGCTCCAGTTCGACTTGTTTTTGACCTGCGCAACCGTATTGTTAATTTTGGTGTACCATGACCTATTTTTACTGGTGTTTTCACTTCGATATCCTTGACGCTCAAAGCAAAATCATACTGTTCACTGGATGAAACTACCAATTTACCCACCCTGAACATGCCAAAGAATGTGAGAGAGTAAATGCTGCTTTAAACAAAATTGCTTCATATTCTGAAACACAGATGTGCTTGAGACTTGCACAAATTTGTACTAGTGAATCCAGCATGATTGGCACCCGCGAATCAAATGATGGTCGAAGTCTACGAAAACCTTCCATTGCCTTTGTAACTGCAAAATTATCAATATAACATGGCACATTTCTTAATTTATGTTCACAACTTATGGCATTTAAATATGACTGAATTGGGAGCATACCCCCATCGCATAAAGGTAACTAATGAAAGCGGTCAAGTGTGACAATGGAACCGGCCACATATTTAACAATTTATAAACGCTTTTGAATGTGTCAAACTTCTTAATGCCTTTATTGTAGGTAAGTTTTGTATTCTGAGCGATGCTTGCTTGAACTAATCATTGCGAGATTTGTTGAAAATGTTAATCAGATGCTGGGGCACCATTGTGGGTTCTTGCTCTGCTATTGTTGCTAACTGACGAAATTTTCCTATCTGAAAACGCGACAAACAGTCTGCCAAGATATTTTTTTAACCTGGAATTTGTTCAGCCTTAACAACTAAATTGTATTCCAAGCATTTCAACACTAATGCTCTCAAAACAACCATAACATTTTCAGATTTAGACGTTTGTTTATTAATAATATGGACCACTGACTGGTTATCGCAATGAAATCGTAATATTTTTTTTTCACAAGATCTTTACCCCATATCGTTATTGAAACTAATATTGGGAAAAGCTCAAGCACAGTTATGGCGTCGGTGATGCGTTTATCGAACCAATGGTCAGGCCATGCTGTGGAAGCCCATTTACCTTGAAAGTAAATTCCAAACCCAGTGTCTTTGCCCCCTGCGCTATCTATGAAAAGTGAAACTCCCTCGTTTGAGCACCAAAAGGCGTCATGAAAAACGGAAATACCGTTATACAATTCAAAGAAATAGAGCCACATTTCCAAATCCCGCCTCATGCCCTTATTAATCCTCAAATCGTGATGTGGTTTTTCTAAGTCACAAGTAGCATTAATCAAGCGTCTGCAAAAAGGCCGACCTGGAACTATGGCTCTAGACATGAAATTCAAAGAGCCTATTAAAGATTGAAGTGCCTGTAATTAACTCGGCTGCTTTTGAGAAACTGTCTAATTGTGCTACACAATACCTGCACCTTGTTCATTGGACTGTTTTTTCATTGGACTAAGTACTTGCATTAAAACTGCATCCAACTCAAGACCTAAAAAAACAAGCCTTGTTTGTGGCACAATTTTGCCCCCTGCGCTATTCACTTGCCGCGAGTTGGTCAGGGTATGACGTCAATGCTTTCAATAAATTGCTAACAATTATAGGTGACCTGCCCAAGACCATCTTATAACTCCTTCTGTTTCCCCTTAGAAATGGTCATCCCCTGTTATTACCCTGAAATGAACCATTCTATCTCACACTACCCGCAAATTGTTGGTTAAACACAGCTTGGCCTTGATGAAAACCGTCAGTATGGCTAGATGCAACTCTATTTCTTAAAAAACCTATAGCAATTGCTCTCTGGGTGAGATCCACGACAGGCAGAGCAGATATGCAAGAACTTACATGGACGATATAGACAGATACCATGTCTTTTAAAAGTCACACATGGCACTGTTGTTGTAATATCGGTATAAAATGGGTTGCCAACCTGACTTTTTATGTCCTTTCTCTGCATGGCCAGGCCCCCATGTGGTCTAGACATAAATCTCAACCATACATCAGTGTTAAGCTGCCCCCAAGATTGCGGACTTACAGCCTGACGAATCCTAAATTGTTTGTCATACGTTTTCCAAGCAATATGGGAGTAACGAGATTCTGGCTCTCTTATGACAGACATGTACTTGCAAATTTATGATACTTTTTCAGGAAAGTGGGCCAAATAAATGGACGCAAAAATTAAAAAAACCCATCTGTACTATTCTCTTATAGTGCTGATACTTTTGTGTGTGGCCACTTTAGATTATATTAAACCATTTTCATTGACAAAATGTTGCCGGGGCCCATCTGTTTTACCATGACCCAACAAAATTGCTAGATTGACATATTCATTCCGTCGTATTTTTGACTAATTTCAATAGGCACATGAATAGAGAGGTCATCCTCGCTACAATGAACCACTTGACCATCCAAGTCAAGTGTCGGGAAAGCCATGCTCGATAAAATAACTTTCTGCCACGTGTCTGAAACATTACCTGCGTCGTTGCCGTTTGACGAAAGACGAATTACTTCCACAGCAGGCGCCTCATCTGTCTCTTCTACTGCTGCCGTGGTTTGCGGTGTGGTGGCTTCCTCTCTTCTAGCAACCGGGTTTGTTGCCGCTTTTCTTCCAATAGCTTGTCTCCTTGTCCTTGGCATATTTACCTTTAATTTTATTGCAATGTTATCTCCTTGAGATCCAATTCCAAAATGACCTATACCTATTTCAACTCCAATGGTGTTGATGTATAATTTATGGCGTGAGAATCACTTTACCGTAAGATTCGTGCATTTACTTAAACAAGTGCGATTTTAAGCCCGAAATAAACAAGACTATTTTTTTTTAACAATAGTCCCAAATATTTAAAAAAACAACTATATTTTTATTTCAAATTAAAAATAACTGACACTGCTGAAATGATTTTGTTTTTAAAAAACCCTAAACAGTTAAATTAAAGCTGATAATTACCATGGCAATTAATATTATATGCATGCATCTATGTATTAGTTTTAATTAACATTAGGTGTAAACAATTTTAAATGTTTTTTTTGCATTGCTTGTAAAACATTATTTCGCCAAATTTCAAGGTGGTTATGTTTTTGAAGAGGTAAAATACCAAAAAAATATGATATTCTGATATTGTATGAACATAGTTACATTAAACTTAAATACTGGGAAGTTTCATAAAATTCTATCCATAGGAAATATTTACAAAAACTAAAAAACGTCCTTAACTAATTTCAAGTACGTTCCTCAATAATCTTAAAACTTATTAAATTTCATTTATTTTCATCTTCAGTATGTAACAAATTTTTTTTTGATATGATGTTAGAGGATAGCGTGAGATAACATATTATAAAAAGTACGGAAGTAGAAAATTCTTTATAGTCTTTACTCCTTCATGTCAATAAATTAAAGTTTAAAGAAACATAATTTGCATGAACAAGTCGTATCATTTCCAAAAGGGCAGTGTTTAAATAAGACATTATAGTGAAACTTTACTTATACACATCGTATTTGTTTCATAACATTAGCATATACACCAGCGCATTCAATTAAGTTCTAGTTGTTGAATCAAAAATGTATACCGGTAATAAAAATTAAAAGAGACCAAAATATTTGCAGGGTATCGGTAAAATCAACTGCATTTTACCTTTACCTGATCACGTGGTACGCAATTTCCAGTGTACGTTGTTGCCCAGTGAGTTATGGTAGGTAAAACAGATTGATTGATTGATTTATTTGTTGATTGTTTAATTGATTTATTTATTTATTTATTTATTTATTTACTTATTTTATTTATTTCATTTATTTTATTTATTTATTTATTTATTTATTTATTTATTTGATTGTTCGATTGATTGTTAGATTAATTGATTGATTGATTGATTGATTGACAAGAAAACCTCAATCATCTTGTTTATGACATTACCAACAGGTTGACAAGATTGACAAGGAGATAGCTGGTTATGAAAAAAATGTGGCGGCCATTTGTGCTCTGAAAAGGAATCAAGATTCTAAAAAAGTGATCCAGCAAGACTTCAAGGAAGGATTGATGGTATGTAAAATATTATGTAATATTTTTATAGCTCGTGTGAAATAATAATTAAATTTCCTTTTAAAAGGAACGGCTTGCCTTTTTGAGTAACTTAGCGTAATTATAAGTATTTTTAGGTAAACGATACTTTAATGGGTGTAAGAGCACTTCAATTATTGGGTTGGGGGTGGTGGGGGGGAGTCAACCTGGGGGTAGTGTGTGGGAAGAGTGTCCCTCTCCCGCAACTGGCGATAATTCTACTCTACTCTCGCAACCGTTATTGGGATAAGGGAAACCGTTCTGAAAAATGTTTGATATCTTAAACACTAATTGCTGAATTCTGCTCATTTCTTAAAAAATATGGTTGTTAAGCCAAAACAAAATAATACTGTGGTTCTGGTAACTCGACCGACCCGTTCTTTTTGGCCCCGACCCTAAATCATTTTATGGCATTTGCTGGTAGTCACCAGCTGAATAGACTACTTTCCCGTTTCCGGTACACGAATACGTCATTTAGTAAAGGGTCGGTGTAAAACGCTGACGCTTAAGCTGACACTATTTAGTAAATCCAATAAAATTTTCACGAATGTATAATTCTTATGAGCTTGCAAAAAGGTTTTCGCAATATTGGAAAAGCATGGAAAATGGCCTTTTCCTCGGCAACAGTTCTGGCCATAACATTCAGTGCTCCAAGAATAGGATAGCCTGATGTCCAGGGCTTGTCAAATCTGGATTCAGGCATGTGCCTTTTTCAAAGTTACTTGCCCATCAGCTTGTCTTAAAAAATCAGACAAGTACACAGATCTGCAAATATCTCTGTTCGATACGACACAGATCAAACTGTTGTTTATAGACCGTAACTAATCAGTAGGAACAATTGACCCCCCCGCGGTGTTTATCACACAACATGCCCGATATTGCGACTTAGGAAACCCTCTCATGCATATTCAATTATCTATTTTTATTCTTCTAATGTGATTGGTGAATAGCTTTGAATATAATTTGATCTAGTTTTAATAACCTCTCTGATTGGTTGGATATCTTCGACAAAGGTACACGTTTCTTACCATGCTTCTGAGCAAAGATAAAAAATAGACAATGACGTAATTCGCAGGTGTCCCTCAAATCCTCCATTATGAAGAGCATAAAATTATCTCCCTTTGTCAAAATGGTGACAGTTTCTAAAATATAAGTATGCTTTTGCAGATAATTCGCGATCAATCGCGTTATGTATAATGTCAACGTTAGCTTCTGGGTATTTTATAAATATTTTGTAGATTTACAATAATTGGAACTGTATGTATATAAATTTTCTTCTGTGAAAACTTGAAAGTTGATATTTAAATCGAGTTTACGGTAAAGAAAAATGTGGGTGGGGTATTATAGTAATTGCTTTTTGGTTTTGTAGTTTCAGCGTATAATTTTCTTTGGCATGATTTAAATATAGTATTGAAAACAACAATTAAGATCAAATTTGTGTGTTTTATTTACTGTTTGAAAAATAGTTGACTAGTTGCACTTTCAAGATATTTGAAGGCTATCATAGACTGCATTTATTTATCATATTGCCAAGTTCTGTTGGATAGATTGAATAGCTTTATAGGCTTGACATTGCCATTATTGTATGTTATGACAGTTAGCAAAAATTAGAAAAGAAGAGAAAGATATTTAAAATTATGTTTTAAATAAACTCCTGCTCCCACACTGCCACAGAGTCGACAGAACAGAAATGATAGTCAATAAAGAATAAAGATAAAATACAGCATACTAAGTCAGGCATACTGATAGAGACATAGTCAGTTCTCCCAGAAATTCTCTCACTTCTCCGGGTCTTAAACTCTAAAACTTGTGATTACGACATGCATAATGTTAAGGGGAGCTAACCCTACATAAAAATTAATACATTTAAGTCTATGTTTACAAATTTCATATTCCGCAAAGTGTATTGGTAATACAAATCTGGGCATGTGAACTGTTGATCAGGGCAAGTTATTTTTCAGCCAAATTTTAAGATATGATGGTTCAGTCATGAGGTTTATTTGGTATTTTCAAAGTATTGAGCTTTAAAAGAAAGATACATTGTCATAAATATTGCTTTATTATAAATATAATGTGTATGTATAACATAGACATGTTAGTACTAATATTAAAAGGTTGCTCTTTTATTTTGTCAGACTTTATAATTAATTTAGACATAAAATGTTGATTTTAGATTTAGAAACGAAATAGCAGGCATGTCCTTTTTAGCTCACCTGAGCACATGCTCTGGGTGAGCTATTGTAACCACTAACCATCGGTCATCCGTTCACATCTACTTCAAACAACATCTCCTCCTTAACACTTTACTTCATATAGACGCCTTTGGACACCTCTAATATAGATGCCTTTGTATGCCTCTAATATAGAAGGCTTTTGAATTATTGGGTGAATTATGCTTATATTAACTGACAGAGTGGAAAACAGTGCAGAAAGTGTTCAGATTGCTCGTTACGAGCAATCTGAACTCTTCCTGTACTGTTTTCAAAGGCTTTCTGTGATTAGTATCTATGGAGTAAAGGTTAACCAATTGATGGAAGTTGATATTTGGCATGGATGTTCCTTGGAAGCTCTTCTACCAAAGGTGTTCAAATAATTCAATTTTATTTGATGATATTGTTCAGTTGTCAGATCCCAACCTTGTGAAGCTGGATGATAATCTTGCTCATACATCCAAAATTACAGTTTAAAAAATGTAGAAAGCTTGTACTTAAAAGTAATAGTTAAAATCTCTCAGCCACACTATTCAGTGACTGGTCTTCACAGAAAGTACTTTCCACATGACTTGTATTACAGTTTCTACACCATATTGCACATTTTTGGTCAAGCTGTTTGCAGCTGCACATCCAAAAATTCTACAGTTTAAATGTCAGATCATATAACAACAGACACTCAAAACTGTACAACCAAAGATGTTTTAGCTATATTCTTTCCTCTTCTTATGGTATGTATTGTAGTGGTATCTAATTCATTTACTCATACTACAGGTCCAGTTTAGCCAAAATAAAATATTTTTCCTACCTACCAACCCGCTTTATTTTCAGCATGTTACCAGAACCATGGTATTATTTTGTTTTGGCCTTATTTATGTCAAAGTAAATCTGCAGGCCTAGAAATTTTAATGGGAGCTTTGGGGGTACTCCGCCATATATTGTTTTAAACTGTATGACCAATGGTGCACTGTCAGGGGTTTTGTGTGTATTATCTCTATGTGAAATATATATCAGTTACTAAGGGACTCGTATTTGTAGATACTTGCCTGCCTATGTGTAGCTACACTGGTATGTCACTGCCATAAAACTGGCGCTGGCTTTGCTGCTGCCAGGAATAATTAGTGTGCCATGACCCCACTCATCTCACCCAACCTGATCATTGTAGTAGGGGATCATCCCGCCCCAACTGATACGCTTTTGCTGTGTGACCCACTTTTATTGGAGGTAAATCATCATGATAATGTCTCATTCGAATATCATTTCAACGATAACCTATATTCTGGTACCAAATATCAGAGTATATTTTAAACGTTTTACCCCAAAATTATTAAATAATACCCTAACATCAACAAATCCTTTACCAAATAAATAAAATTGAAGTAACTGTATCCAGCCTATATCAAATGGACTCATCTCATTAATATTTATTAGTTTAATTGGCATTTTGGCGGGAAACTAGCAAGACGAGTCCATAAAGAAGGGGGATTGGTTTCCACCTGTCATGTCATATCAAATTGTGTTTTGAAATAAACAACAAAAGTAGCGTCGGCACTTTCAAATCAAACGAAGAGAAAAACCCAGGTTATACCAAGGTTCCCTATATCTATTTACATGGAAGATGCTTATACTCGTACAACGTTGATAATATCGATTTGAAAAAAAATCCAAATCACCAACTGGCCATTTTGAATCAACGTCTACCGAGTTGATTCGTTATATTGAAGAACCAAACCCCCACTGGTGTTATTTATTGTCATAAACCTGTTTTCTTTATTGAATTGATATGTTAAAATAATTAAACATCGATTTGAAGAAAAAATCTGAATCCAAATTTTTTTTCAAACCGATATTTGTTTTTGAAAACAAATCAATTCAATAAAAACAAGTTTATAATGAAAATAACACACCAGCGCCATGTTAGTTCTTCAATATACCGAGTATACTCACCAGATGGCGATTCAAAATTGCCAGTTGGGGATTCGCGTCGAATTGCCAACTACCAACCAACTGATAGTTGGGGATTCAGATTTGTTTTTTAACTCGCTGTTTTATTATTCTAACATATCAATTCAATAAAAACAAAGTTCATGATTATAAACAAAAGGGTGAAACCCTATATCACTCACCTGACTGAACTTGTGTCACCCAACTTAAGTAGATTATATAATACATGTACAGTAAAACTCCACCAAACGACCACCCCGATATTAAGACATTTAAGGGACGGATTTTTTCCTTCTTTATTCAATGGTTGTTTACTCCGATAATACGGGCACGCCGCTAATCCGGTATTACGACCACCAAATCTATCCCAAACACTGTCTTTGTTCTATTTTCACACCCTTAATTACGACCACGTGTGTGACCAAAGACGCCTCGAGGAAAAATTTATGACATAATCAATGAACCGATTTGTGGTTGTCGTTAAAGGTGTGATGTTTTCAGGTAAACAAAGCCGTAAAGGACACTGGAGAGAGTGTTGTAAAAACAAACTTTGTGGTTGATAGAATATGCAACCGGTCAAAAAAACAATTGGCTACAAAGAATAAAAACCAGTAAGTTTACATCTTTTAATTGGTAAATTGTTATTTGAGTGATATTGATGGTCTTCTAAATTTTACTGTAAAAATAAAACACAATGCATTTACTTTTAAAGAAAATGATACTCTTATTACCGGTAATAATAGCAATTTAAAATGATGTAAGCGGCCCCAAAAGGGAAAAAATTGGGAATTACTAAATTCGTTTTCTTAAGAACCAGTATGTCAGATTTGTTCATATTTTCCATAAATTATCCTATGTGTAGGGGTTTGATTGCAGATAAGAATTTAGGGGCTAAAATTTATAGGGGCCCTGTAAGGGGACTTATATTTTTACATAGGGATACTATGGGAAAACAAAAAATTCTTTTTTTCTTTCAGTTAAACTGAAACTTCACATGGGTGTTTCTATGATGATGATGACCAACTATAGTTCTGTTAGATTTGTTCAAATGGTGTCCCTAGGGTTAAAAATAACCCAGCCCTGAGAGTTCAATTAGGGGACCCATGTCAATATAATATAATATTTTTATTTATTTTTTTAAATGGAAATGATTTTGCCTATATTTTCACTAAAGCATTGTTAGGTAGAGGAGGTTAAGATTTGTAAAAATGACTGGGTTCCTATGTCTTAAGGGGTCAGGAGGGGCCCAAAAAGGGTAAAAATTGGGAATTAGTAAAATTGTTTTCTAAAGAACCGGTATGTCAGATTTGTACATATTTGATATAAATTATCCCTAAGTGTAGGGGTTTGATTGCAGATAAAAATTTAGGGGCTAAAGTATATAGGGGCCCTGTAAGGGGACTTAGAATTTTACATAGGGATACTGTGGGAAAACAGAAAATTCTTCTTTTTTTTTCATTTATTTTGAAACCACTATGCCAATTAAACTGAAATTTCACATGGATGTTTCTATTCGTAGGAGAATATACAAAAGATTTATTTTTTCTATCTAAAATTTAAGTTGGCCGATGTTTCTATTGCATAGTAGAATTTCAAAAAGTGCTATGGCCACTATGAGTCAGTAGAGCGTCCTCAGGCCCTCTTGGGCCTCTTGTTGTTTACGTTTTCATTCGCCATTTTCAACGAACCGCTTTTGGTTTTCCGATCAATCATCGGATAACATCGTGAAGACTCGTTCCCAATCTCATTTTCGAGGTTTTGTTCGGGAAGTTTACGGAGTTCAATGTAAACATTGCGCAATACTTTATTGCGGGATATATTAAAGTTTTTGCCAATGTTAATTTGATAACTTTCAAGTAAATAAAGGTTATACGTCAATACATAGCATTATTTTGTGCACACTGCATACAGGAAAAGTCTCAATTAACAGTGTTTGTTTTACTTGCCAATATAATCCCTTTAAAGAAAGTTCAACATGTAGTCCGGATCACAACCTAAGACAACACGGTGAATTACGAAAAATAATGAGTGTCGAGTTAGCTCTTTTGGTCAGTATACATACACTAGATTAACAATATCAGTATTAACAACATATATTGGAGACTATTACAACTACATATTACAATCCCAAAGTATAGTGCACACAGTAAAATACATGTTGTTTGTCAAAATTTTAGCATGTTTCGTGGTAGTTACATATATGCCCATTTCAGTTACATATAAGATTTTAGTTACATTTGCTTCCGATTTGTTACATTTGTGTTATAAATGTGCCCTTTTAGTTACATATGTGTCCTTTTAGTTACATATGTGCTTTAGTTACATATGTGACCCCAACACACATTTAAATTGAATTCAACATAAATTACATGTTAACTTCAATCACTTTAAAATGTTTAATACATTGCAAATACATGTAATTACCAATTCATATTTAATTACCACCATGCCTAAGAAAAAAGTTTTTTTTTGTGTGTGTGTTTTTTTTCATTATCTAAACATCATGTAACTAGTTTTGACCTTAGTTTTTTGATGATATGATTAAGATAATGTTTATCTTGATTTATAATAATAGAAGAAAAGAAACACTTTTTTGTCATGATCGTTAACGTTCTTAAATTTTTGGTCAAGATAAGTTTTGTTGTTTTTTTACAATCAAAATCACAAACGTTTTACATATACTATGTTCACTTGTTAGGCACTTTATAAAATCTTTTAGATAGAGAAAATAATTGTTAGCTTTACTATTTAGAATTAAGGTAACGTTTTATAGTAAGCTCAGTATTTCAGTCAAGAGTCTGTATTCATGTGACTTATGATGCAATTCAAATATTTCTTTTGACAGCTGTTGTTGGTTAAATTGTTTTTTATTTGATGCACAAACATTGCAAGTGGTGTCATTATTTGTGCATAACAACAATATAATAATCTTGCAATCTATTTAAAATGCCGTAACTTCATTTTCTGTAGTTTAATTATATATTCTTCACCAGAGTAAACTTTCCAGTTGTAATGTGCATATTTGATGCTAACATTGATTTTAAAAAGTTGTGTACGAAATAAGTAAAATTACTTGTATGAAAAAAAATTATGACAATGTTTTACCCAGAAAAAAAATCACAACATCCTTTGTATCCAAAGCGCAAAGGTGAAATGATCAGAATAAAAGTGTTACCTTAATTATGTCTTGTGTTTTACATAGACCTTGCAGTTAAGTGGAAGAAATATTGTACCTCATGCTTGTGTGGCTGTTGAGGAAAATCCAGTGAAGATCTGTGATCTTAATGCGCTGTCATCTAATGACAACTTCCTTATCACCGCTGATGTCCTGGGTTAGAGCCTTGCTCAGTCCACAAACTTGGTGAAAAGGGTTGCCAGTTACTTGCGGAAGGACCCAACAGTGGTTCTACTCCGATTAATTCAGAGATTTTCTTCCACCGGTAAAACTGCAAATGCCTTATATAACCGGTTATGTGTTGAAAATGGTGTTAAACCCCTTTTAAACTTGTCTTAAGCAGCCACTTACAAGAAAGTCTTGTTTATATAGAAAATTTGAGTTAATTTTACTATTTGTCTATAGTATACTTACGACAACATTACATATGCTAATACTCGATTCAAAATAAAAGTTTTTTTAAAAAATATAAAATTAATTTATGTGATCAGGAATCCTGATACATAAAACCACCCACTAATAGGAGGTAGACTACCTAGTCTAACACTGTAAAGTTTGTAAACAAACTCAAACCTGAGGTTCAACGCTGATCACGGACTGAGCTGCCACAACAGGGCCTAAAGTCAGTAAATCATTATTAAAAAGAGAGCAATCTCTGAGATGAACCTAGTAAAAGAGTTATGGGAACTCCAGTAACATGCTCTTAGAATACGATCCAGAGGAATAGAATTCAGCCAAGCAAGAGAAGAAGTCAATACTCTAACTTCATGGGCTGTTGGGTTGGATCTTGGAAGCTCTACTCCTTCCACCTCATAGGAGGACTTAACTGTCTCTATGATCCATCTTGAAATGGAAGAAAGAGAAATTTCTCGTATGGCCTCTGGATGATAAGGAACAAAAAGCCGTTTCCTGTTCTTGCACCAAGCCTTAGAGCGATCCAAGTAGATCTCTAAAGTTCTCACTGGACATAACACAGAGGAAGAAAACTCATTATCTGAGTTGTGTATAGGTAGAGCTGGGATAACCAGTAGCTGACTAGCAACCGAAGGAGGTTGATTCTTGGCGAGAAACCCCGGAAAGAAATGTAAAGTAATGGAAGAGCCATCTACCGCAAAGTAAATAGAATCGTCAGTTCCTAATAAAGCATGTAGCTCACTACGCCTACGCCCCGAAGCTAGAGCTAGAAGGAAAGTAGTCTTTAAAGTTAATTCCCTTCTCGAACAAGAAATAAGTGGTTCGAATGGAGGACCTGAAATGGCCTTCAAGACCAGAAGAAGGTCCCATTTAGGAGTGACCTGAGAAGATGCTGGTCTCTCTAATTCTATGCTCCTAACTATGTTAGAGAGTAGTGGACTATCAGAAAAATCCTTGCCTGTAACCTGCTTAAGTGTTACCGAAATGGCCGAACGATAACCTTTAACTGAAGATGGTGAAAGACATTTATCTTCGAAAAGTGATACAAGAAAATCTGATAGAGAACTCAAAGAGGGATTGAGTGGATCCAGTGACCTTGACTCACACCAATCCACCCAACATTTCCATCTGTACTCATAAAGGGCATTTGTGGAAGATCTTCTAGAAGTACAGACTCTGTTGGCAACTCGAGTAGAAAATCCTTCTGCTTCGAGATGTTGTTTGATAAGAGACAAGCGTGAAGATGAAACACTTCTGGCTTGGCGTGAACTAGACGAGATAGAGGTTGACACAGAAGGTCTCGTCTGAGAGGAAGAACTATTGGAGGAGCCACTAATAGTGATAGCAGTGTAGGAAACCATGGGTGTCCTGTCCAAAATGGGGTTATCAAAATCAGAGAGCAGTCTTCTCTCTGTGCTTTCAGAAGAACCCGAGACAGAAGTGGAGGTGGAGGAAATGCATATGCGAACAGACCCTGCCACGGAATTGACAGAGCATCTACTGCCCATGCTAGGGGATCTGGAACTGGTGACACAAAAGTTGGTAGTTGGTTGTTCAACCGAATAGCAAATAGATCTAGGTGAGGTGTATCCCAATATTGGAACAACCGAGCTAGTGTTGGTCGATGTAACATCCATTCTGTGTGAACTATCTGGGTTTTCCTGGAAAGAGAATCTGCCAGAACATTCAGCTTGCCTGAAATATACCTGGCTCTGAGAAAGATTCCTACTTGGGAGCACCAAGTCAGAGTCTCCGTTGTCAACTGCGAGAGCTCTTGAGAATGAGCTCCCCCCTCTTTGTTCACATAAGCTGCTACGGTTGTGTTGTCCGTGGCTAGCATGACCAAGTGTCCTCGAACTGTATCTAGAAAGGACTGTAGGGCCAGAAAAACTGCCCTCATCTCCAATACGTTGATATGTCTCGTCAATAAATGATAGGGCCAAGACCCTGCCGCGTGAAGATCTCCCAGATGAGCTCCCCATCCCTGGAGACTGGCATCTGTGAAAAGATGAAGATCGGGGCTTGGGGGGTTGAGTGGAACTAAGGACATGAGAAAGTCTGTGTCCCTCCATTGTTGGGTGACTTCTGGGAACCAAGAACCTAAAGGTGTCTGGTAATCCCAGAGTTGGGAAAGTTGATTCCATCTCTGTCCTTGATTGTCCACTGCAGACGACATTTGTGTACTCTGCCCTGTGGTAGGAGTTTGGACATAGATTCCATCTGACCCAGTAGAAAATGAAATTCCCTGGCTGAGGCAGAGGGAACTGAAAGAAGATGTTCCAGATTGAACTGAAGTAATCTGACTCTCTCTAGAGAAGGACCCAATAAAGCTTCCTGTAGTAGGAAACGTGCTCCTAGGAAAGTAAATATTTGGCAGGGTACCAATTCTGACTTGTCCCAGTTGGGAATGAAGCCCAGCTCTAACACAAGATCTATAAGACGTCTTAAGTGTTGAAGAGCCAATTCCCTTGAGTTGGCGGGTAGGAGCCAGTCGTCCAGATAAGTATGGAGACGAATACCCATAAAATGCACATGGGAACATACGCACTTTACTATTCGAGTGAAAACGTACGGTGCTAGTGCTAGACCGAAGGGAAGAGCTCGAAACTGATAGGTTGAACCTTGCCAAAGGAAGCGAAGGTATCGCCTTGAATCTGGATGGATCAGAATGTGAAAGTAAGCATCCTTTAGATCCAGAGAAGTAACCCACTTGTCCTTTTGAAGTTCCATACGAATGGAGTCGAGGGTTTCCATTTTAAAGTGGGCGGTGGAAAGAAACTTGTTCAGGCGAGAAAGGTCGATAATGGTTCTCCATCCCCCCGTGCTCTTGGGAACTACAAATAGACGACTGTAGAACCCCTTCTTGTGAAAGGAGGGGAATACCGGTTCGATAGCAGCAAAAGACAGAAGATTCTTTACTTCTGTGTCGAGAATGTCCTGCTTCGAAGGATCCCATAGATTTTTCAAGAATCTAGGGTGAAATGAAACCGTTGGAGGTTTGACCCCGAAAGGAATGAGATACCTGCCCCGGATCACTGACAGTGTCCAAGGGTCTGCGAATTTTTCCCAGGCCTCTGAAAAGGCTGAAAGTCTGCCTCCTGTGGGAATGTCTTGCCTTGGGATCTTCCAATTTAGGTTGGAAGAACCCGGCAATTCTGTAAAGACCTGGAAATTTCCGGGCGGGCACCCCTATGGGGCAGGCGCTCTACCTCCTCTGCCCCTGCCCATGCCTCTGTAAGATTTACTACCTTTCTGGTTAAAAGTAACCCGGGAAGAAGAAGTCTGAGGCAAACTGGGGGCTCTAGACCTAACTACTGGAGCCTTACTGACTGTAGCTTGAGGAACTTTAGGTGGAAACCGTAATGAAGGTCTAGTATGAAGCTTGGTCATGGCTAACCGCTGAAAAGAGGAGTTCTTAATCTCTTCTCTATGAAGCTTGACCACTTCTTGGAAATTAGGTCAAAGAAGTGTAGGAGAGTTAAAGGGAACAACCCTCAGACTAGAAACCAGCTGTGGGTTTAGTGAACTCTGTTCCAAAAGAGAATCCCGACTCACTAAAGTAGGAAATTGTGAAAGCTTGATAAAAAACTCCATCATATTGGCGTTGGCCTTAGCTGTTGACTGGAGGTATTGCTGGAGCTCGAGAAGAGCTTCTGGAGAAGGATTAGGGTCTTGCAGAATAGACAAGGTACCACAAAGAAAAAGATCTGAGTGAGAACTGACTTGAACTCCTAAGCGAGCCAACGAATCTAACGAAGTAATTGCGGAGTGAGAAACACGAGCAAAAGAAGAGAACTTAGAAAAGCCTGGCTTCAAAATCTCATTCACTGAAGGATCCGTAACAGGGGAATCCAATGGATAAAAGGGGTCCTGCGGAATGTAGAATTTCCTATGCCTCCTGATAAAATTCTTTAAATTCGAGCACAACCTGTCTTTCGTAAGCGCCTTAGGAAAGTGAGAAAGAGGGCCAAAGGGACCATCACCTCCCCTCTCAGTTCTCCTGTAGCCTTTGTTACTAACTGTGATACCTGACTACTTTGAGGTAGTGAAATGTTAGAGTTAGGCGGAGTGTCAGTCTTAAAAAAATCTAAGGCTGAGGTACCCTGAACAGTAGTGGGTGTAGAAACTACCGTGGGGCCCAATCTCCCTCTAAAAAGAGAAATCATCTCTGAGTATCGAGGCAAGTGTGGTTCCAAACCCTCAACCAAAATGTCCTCATTGTCCATGGAAGAAGGAGCAACCCTAGCCCCTGGAGGGGGGACAGGCGGTTGATTAGCAGGAAGTGAAGGGACTACGTCGACAGGAGTGAAACCCCTCGAACGGTTTGACCGAGTAGAGGGAGAATGTACTGGAGATCTAGATCTCGCATTCCTTGTACGTTTATGAACTCGACGATGTGAACTGGATCGAGAATTGACTGCCACTAAAATCTTGTCGAGAATATCATGATCCCTCCCTCTATGTCTAGATCTGCCCCTGAAATCCCTAGAAATAGAAGGGGAAGAGAAACCCGAAAAGTCAGAACTAGAAGAAGAACAAGAAACTATACCTTTTCTACTTCTACTTGTCTTCCCCTTCTCACGGGAAGTCTCTCTCGACCGCCTGTTGTGCCTCCTATCCGTGTGCTGCTGTGCGCTGCTAGGATGGTGATAGTTGGCGGTTCTGGAGGAGCTCCTGGAAAGACTCCTTCCATCCTCTCTCTGGGTTGCGGAACTTGCCCTAGCCCTTGGAGACTCTCTATAGACAGACCCGGAGGTCAAAGGTCTAACGGAGGGTGTAGCTCTAGCACCAACAGTGCCTTCCTCCAAGAGACATTGCTCCATGGGAAGGCCCTTGGGATCTGAGGGGTATCTCCCCGTGGTGAAGATACCTGGGTTAAGAGATACCCCTGGATTCCCAAGACTATATGACCTATGTTCAGACATTTTGTACAAATATATGTAGTTTGTACAAATATCCTGAAATACACAACAAAACTGGCGAACAATTTCACCGATTAGTATACAAATATAATTTGAAAAAAAAAACAGTTAAAAGACGTAGAACTCGTCGACTATTTTACCTTTTATAATTTAACAGTGAAATTCTTAGCGAAATTAAACTGAGAAATAAAACTGTAAAGCGACTTTATTCGCTAAAAGAAGTAACACAACTACAAACTAATGAATGTGCAACTTAATAAAACAATAAAACGCAACTGTATAACGAAGAAACCGTGGAAAATTAGCAATTTTTACGAACGAATTCGAATTACCTACCTCACACGAGGTCACGAAAACAGAAGAGGATGTTGCTTTCGCGCATGCGCATATTTTCGGCAAAGGATAGTAACTCGTTACGTATAAGAGGATAGTTAAGTCTTTCTGTTTTCGTGGATTATAGCAAATCGAGTATTAGCATATGTAATGTTGTCGTAAGATAAGAATAGACCAAAACATATATACTGAAAACGGACAGTTTAGTCAGTACTTCCATGCAGGTGTAACTTGTATCATTTGTGATACACATAATAAACCCACAATATAGCCACATAAACTTTACCCATGCATCTGTACAATGATAGTGGACTACATGCACAATCTCCAGCCCCTTAACTTTAGACAGAAAGCCACATTTTGTAAGGACAGAAAGACACATATTTGGTCATTTGTGAGTTCAGCAAATTTAAACAAATGAAGTTATAAACACACAATGAATAATAGCAACATATACCCATCTATACATTCGTGGGTCCGTCCGGTATTTAATGTCATGCCTGTAACTGCATAGATGGAATGTGTTAATACTTGCTACAAATGATCAACATAACATGACGACGTGTCGCGAGTAAGACCCACACCATTCCTCAAAGGTGAAGGTCACAATTTCAGTTTGTTTAACAACACTTTGAGTCTGTGTGAGATTTTATGTCCGGCCTGTAACTTTGTCATGCATAGATGGAATTTGTTGATACTTGCTACAAATGATCAACATAACATGACGACGTGTAGCGAGTAAGACCCACACCCATACCTAAAAGGTCAAGGTCACAATTTAACTTTGTTTGACAACACTTTCAGTCATTTTGAGATTTCAAGTCCGTCCTTTAACTTTATCATACATGGATGGATTTCAAAAACACTTGGTTCAATTTATCAATTGATCAACAATTGATCTGTAACTTTGTCTTACATTAAGGGATTTTAAAATAGCTTGACACAAGTGATTAGCATGTTATGATGATGTTTCGCCTGCATTTAACTTGAAATACCCAGACCATTACATCAGATGTTAAGGTCAAGGTTACACAAAGGTCAAGGTCATGCTTAAAATGAAAAAAAAAAACATATGAAATTGCATGTCTAGTTTGAAACATCAGTTCATTACTCATTACTCTTGATATTCATGGATACATCGCTACCTATTATAACATATATTATTATTTTTCACAGACCATTTGGGGCGCATGCGACACTTTATACCAGTGATATTTCTTGTTTTAATTATACTTTTTTCTTTATTCTTTTATAATGTAAAATTTTGTTTTTGTTTTTTTTAATTTTATGCTTTTCGCTTAATACAATATAATCAAAGTGACATATACAGCAAAAAATATGCTATTTTCCTACATTTTAAACCTTTTTTAGCCATCAACTTTTAAACAGTGAAAGAACTCGTGCTACCAATATCTTTGTGTAACAAGAATGCCTTCATATACAAAAAGCTATTTAAATACAAAAAAAAAAGGACAAAAATATGCATTTTCTTTAAATTTTTCCCTCTTTGGTGTCATTCTATGAATAGAAAAACATAGTTAAAAACTAAAATATATATATTTTAAAAAGATAAAGTGATACAGACCCACCCAGCTTTGCTGAAAAATAAATATTTAAAAGAAATGCATTTAACATAAACAGGGCTGATATTGGGGCTTCGTGAATCAGGCCCTTTGATTGAATATTTGATATTTGAATTACTGTCATTTAATTGTAAAACATGCATAATTTGATTTTGTCATCAAAGTAGTGTCTTCAATATTTATCTCTTCAGTTGGTATAATTAAGGACATAATCAATTGCTATGTTATTCTGATTTACAGCACAGACAATTGCTATGTTATTCTGATTTACAGCACATAGACAATTGCTGTTTTTCTGATTTACAGCACATAGACAATTGCTATGTTATTCTGATTTAAAGCACATAGATAATTGCTATGTTATTCTGATTTCCAGCACAAAGACAATTGCTATGTTATTCTGATTTACAGCACATAGACAATTGCTATGTTTTTCTGATTTAAAGCACATAGACAATTTCTATGTTATTCTGATTTAAAGCACATAGATAATTGCTATGTTATTCCGATTTACAGCACATAGACAATTGCTATGCTATTCTGATTTACAGCACATAGACAATTGCTATGTTGTTCTGATTTACGGCACATAGATAATTGCTATGTTATTCTGATTTAAAGCACATAGACAATTGCTATGTCATTCTGATTTACAGCACATAGACAATTGCTATGTTATTCTGATATACAGCACATAGATAATTGCTATGTTATTCTGATTTACAGCACATAGATAATTGCTATGTTATTCTGATTTACAGCACCAACAATTGCTATGTTATTCTGATTTACAGCACAGACAATTGCTATGTTATTCTGATTTACAGCACATAGATAATTGCTATGTTATTCTGATTTTATTTGGTTAGATTGTATAACACATTACTGTTATTGTATAGAGTGGCCCAAATTGGCACTTAGTGAGATTCATGCTTAGAAATTTAATTAAAGTCATTTGTCATCTTGATGACAGAACTTTCAGTTTTATTTGTTTTTTCTAGGAGCTGAAAAGAAATAGGCCTGGTGGTGATGATGGTGACAATCTGCCTGTTTTTTGTTGTAGTTCTGTTGAGTACCAGAAAATCAAAGATCCGTGGTCAGTGGATGGTAAACCAAAGGTATAAATTCAGTTGATCCATTTACAATAGATGGTAAACCAAACAACTGGATTGACTAACCTCTGGGTCTTTATCTTTTTGAAAAAAAGAGGCCAGTCGTTTGAGTTGGAGGTCAGAACTTTGCTGTTTTTGTGATTCGTTTCATCTAATTTGTAACAAATAAAAATAATTATTGATTAAAATTCACATGAATGCTGGATTATGATCATAAATTATTTGCCAGGTCTGTGATGTCAATACCGATACTGATTACCTGTAACATGTTTTACTATTAATCAGAGTTTGAATCCCATCCTGGTCAAAATGATTTATATACACCATTGACCTCATTGTCATTCTTCTTTTACATCTAATTCATGTTGGAAAGCTATCAGTTATATGAGAAAATGTGTGTATGAGAGTACAATTTTGACTTGCTTTTCTAACCGTTTGGGTCAAGATATGTTGTTTCTTTTTCAGTATTTACATAGAACAGTTTTCACACACTCTGTGTTCGTATATAACTTACAGTCTTCAACACACCAGGTGTACATATATAACTTACACAGTTTTCACACACCCTGTGTTCGTATATAACTTACACAGTCTTCAACACACCAGGTGTTCATATATGACTTGCACAGTTTTCACACACCATGCTTTTATATATAACTTACAGTCTTCAACACAACAGGTGTACATATATAACTTACACAGTTTTCACACACCCTGTGTTCGTATATAACTTACACAGTCTTGAACACACCATGTGTTCATATATAACTCATACAGTTTTCAACACACCATGTGTTGTTATATAACTTGCATAGTTTCCAACACACCAAGTGTTCATATATAACTTACACAGTTTTCACACATGATATGTTCATATAAAACTTACACAGTTTTCACACACTAGATGTTCATATATAACTTAAAAAGTTTTCAACACACCAGGTGTTCATATATAACTTACACAGTTTTCAACACACCAGGTGTTAATTTATAACTTACACAGTTCTCAACACACCAGACAACTTACACATTTTTCACACACCAGGTGTTCATATATAACTTACACAGTGTTCACATACCAAATGTCCAAACATAACTTACACTGTTTTCAACACACCATGTGTTCATATATAACTTACACAGTTTTCATCACACTAGGTGTTCATTTATAAATCGCACAGTTTTTAACACACCAGGTATTCATATATAACTTACACAGTTTTCACACACCAGGTGTTCATATATAACTTACACAGTTTTCACACACCAGATGTCCAAATATAACTTACACAGTTTTTAACACACCAGGTGTTCATTTATAACTTACAGTTTTCAACTCACCAGGTGTTCATGTATAACTTACACAGTTTTCAACACACCAAGTGTTCATATATAACTTACAAAATTTCCACACACCAGGTGTTGATATATAACTTGCACAGCTTTCAACACACCAGGTGTTCATATATAACTTACACAGTTTTCAACACACCATGTGTTCATATTTAATTTACACAGTTTTCAACACACCAGGTGTTCATATATAACTTACACAGTTTTCACACATCAGGTGTTCATATATAACTTACACAGTTTTCAACACAATATCTGTTAATTTATAACTTACACAGTTTTCATACACCATGTGTTCATATATAACTTACACAGTTTTCAACAAACTATGTGTTCATATATAACTTACATAGTTTTCAACACACCAGGTGTTCATATATAAATTACACAGTTTTCAACTCACCAGGTGTTCATTATAACTTACGCAGTTTTCACACACCAGGTGGTTATATATAACTTACACAGTTTTGACCACACCATGTGTTAATATATCACTTACACAGTTTTCAACACACACCAGGTGTTCATATATAACTGATACAGTTTTCACACACACCAGGTGTTCATATATAACTGACACAGTTTTCAACACACCATGTGTTCATATATAACTTACATAGTTTTCAACACACCAGGTGTCCATATATAAATTACACAGTTTTCAACTCATCAGGTGTTCATTATAACTTACGCAGTTTTCACACACCAGGTGTTCATATATAACTAACACAGTTTTGAACACACCATGTGTTAATATATAACTTACACAGTTTTCAACACACTATGTGTTCATATATAACTTACACAGTTCTCAACACACCGTGTGTTTATATATAACTTACACAATTTCCAACAGATCAGGTGTTCATTTATAACTTACACAGTTTTCAACACACCATGTGTTCATATATAATTTACACAAATTTCACACACCATCTGTTCATTTATAACTAACACAGTTTTTAACTTACCATGTGTTTATATATAACTTACACAGATTTCAACACTATGTGTTCATATATAGCTTATACAGTTTTCATACACCAGGTGTTCATATATAACTTACACAGTTTTCAACACACCATCTGTTCATTTATAATTTACACAGTTTTCACACACCATGTGTTCATATATAACTTACACAGTTTTCAACACACCATGTGTTTTGTATAACTTACACAGTTTTCAACACACCATCTGTTGATTTATAACTTACACAGTTTTCATACACCAGGTGTTCGTATATAACTTGCACAGTTTTCAACACACCATGTGTTTTGTATAACTAACACAGTTTTTAACACACCATGTGTTCATATATAACTTATACAGTTTTCAACACACCATGTTTTCATATATAACTTACACAGTTTTCAACACACCAGGTGTTCATATAATTTTCACAGTTTTAAACACACCATATGTTCATATATAACTTAAACAGTTTTCACACACCAGGTGTTAATATATAACTTACACAGTTTTCAACACACCATGTGTTCATATATAACTTACATAGTTGTCAACACACCATTTGTTTATATATAACTTACACAATTTTCAACAGATCAGGTGTTCATTTATAACTTACACAGTTTTCAACACACCATGTGTTCATATATAACTTACACAGTTTTCAACACACCATGTGTTTTGTATAAATTACACAGTTTTCAACACACCATCTGTTTATTTATAATTTACACAGTTTTCATACACCAGGTGTTCGTATATAACTTGCAAAGCTTTCAACACACCATGTGTTTTGTATAACTAACACAGTTTTCAACACACCATGTGTTCATATATAACTTATACAGTTTTTAACACACCAAGTTTTCATATATAACTTACACAGTTTTCAACACACCAGGTGTTCATATAATTTTCACAGTTTTCAACACACCAGTTGTTCATATATAACTTTTACTGTTTTCAACACACCAGGTGTTCATATATAGCTTCCACAGTTTTCACACACCAGGTATTCATATATAACTTACACAGTTTTCAACAGATCAGGTGTTCATATATAACTTACACAGTTGTCAACACACCATTTGTTTATATAAAACTTACACAATTTTCAACAGATCAGGTGTTCATTTATAACTTACACAGTTTTCAACACACCATGTGTTCATATATAACTTACACAGTTTTCACACACCATTTGTTCATATATAACTTACACAGTTTTCTACACACCATCTGTTCATTTATAACTTACACAGTTTTCATACACCATGTGTTTATATATAACTTACACAGTTTTCAACACAGCAGATGTTCATATATAACTAACACAGTTTTCAACACACCATGTTTTCATATATAACTTACACAGTTTTCAACACACCAGGTGTTCATATATAACTTACACTGTTTTCAACACACCAGGTGTTAATTTATAACTTACACAGTTTTCAACACACCAGAAAACTTACACAGTTTTCATACACCAGGTGTTCATATATAACTTACAAGTTTTCAACACACCATCTGTTCATTTATAATTTACACAGTTTTCACACACCATGTGTTCATATATAACTTACACAGTTTTCAACACACCAGAAAACTTACACATTTTTCACACACCAGGTGTTCATACATAACTTACACAGTTTTCACATACCAAATGTCCAAACATAACTTACACAGTTTTCAACACACCATCTGTTCATTTATAATTTACACAGTTTTCACACACCATGTGTTCATATATAACTTACACAGTTTTCAACACACCATGTGTTTTGTATAACTTACACAGTTTTCAACACACCATCTGTTGATTTATAACTTACACAGTTTTCATACACCAGGTGTTCGTATATAACTTGCACAGTTTTCAACACACCATGTGTTTTGTATAACTAACACAGTTTTTAACACACCATGTGTTCATTTATAACTTATACAGTTTTCAACACACCATATTTTCATATATAACTTACACAGTTTTCAACACACCAGGTGTTCATATAATTTTCACAGTTTTAAACACACCTAATGTTCATATATAACTTACACAGTTTTCACACACCAGGTGTTAATATATAACTTACACAGTTTTCAACACACCATGTGTTCATATATAACTTACATAGTTGTCAACACACCATTTGTTTATATATAACTTACACAATTTTCAACAGATCAGGTGTTCATTTATAACTTACACAGTTTTCAACACACCATGTGTTCATATATAACTTACACAGTTTTCAACACACCATGTGTTTTGTATAAATTACACAGTTTTCAACACACCATCTGTTTATTTATAATTTACACAGTTTTCATACACCAGGTGTTCGTATATAACTTGCAAAGCTTTCAACACACCATGTGTTTTGTATAACTAACACAGTTTTCAACACACCATGTGTTCATATATAACTTATACAGTTTTTAACACACCAAGTTTTCATATATAACTTACACAGTTTTCAACACACCAGGTGTTCATATAATTTTCACAGTTTTCAACACACCAGGTGTTCATATATAGCTTACACAGTTTTCACACACCAGGTATTCATATATAACTTACACAGTTTTCAACAGATCAGGTGTTCATATATAACTTACACAGTTGTCAACACACCATTTGTTTATATATAACTTACACAATTTTCAACAGATCAGGTGTTCATTTATAACTTACACAGTTTTCAACACACCATGTGTTCATATATAACTTACACAGTTTTCACACACCATTTGTTCATATATAACTTACACAGTTTTCTACACACCATCTGTTCATTTATAACTTACACAGTTTTCATACACCATGTGTTTATATATAACTTGCATAGTTTTCAACACAGCAGATGTTCATATATAACTAACACAGTTTTCAACACACCATGTTTTCATATATAACTTACACAGTTTTCAACACACCAGGTGTTCATATATAACTTTCACAGTTTTCAACACACCAGGTGTTCATATATAACTTACACTGTTTTCAACACACCATGTTTTCATATATAACTTACACAGTTTTCAACACACCAGGTGTTCATATATAACTTTCACAGTTTTCAACACACCAGGTGTTCATATATAACTTACACTGTTTTCAACACACCAGGTGTTCATATATAACTTTCACAGTTTTCAACACATCAGGTGTTCATATATAACTTTCACAGTTTTCAACACACCATATGTTCATATATAACTTACACAGTTTTCACACACCAGATGTTCATATATAACTGCAATGATTGTAACCTTTGACCTCCACTGACAACCATCAAGGTATTGACCTGATGATTAGTATAAAAATGTTTGCAGATAACTGAAGTATATGTGAAGTTTTCCATACACCAGGTGTACATATTCAATTTAATGTGTTTTTCCTTATACCATGTGTAAACATAGAACTTGCTGTCTTTTCCACACACCAAGTGTTGCCTGGTGTCCGTCATCTGTCGTCCATCGGCCGTTGTTAACTTTTAGCTTTTAACATCTTCTTCTCTGAAACCACTGGTCCATTTTATATAATTTCACAGAAATGTTCCTTGGGTGACCCTCTACCAAGTTTGTTCAAGCAATCTTGATTCTTCAAAAATCATGGCTGCCAGGGGGTGGGGTTAGTTTACTATATAAGCTATAGTAAAAACTTAAAAAATCTTCTTGTCAGAAACTACTGGCTCGATTTTAAAATAATTTCACAGAAATGTTCCTTGGGTGACTCTCTACCAAGTTTGTTCAAGCCATCTTGATTCGTCAAAAAACATGGCAGCCAGGGGGTGGGTTAGTTTTTTTATGTCAAATTACTTCCCCTGTTTTGTCTGTATATAGCAATTATTAAAAGAAGAGGTAAATAATCTTTAAATAAACTTTTTTTTGTTATTATTATACAATATCATACTAGATATAAGTTTTAAATCATTATAAAAAGATGAATGATACATTTATAATCAATGATTGAATATTATTCAAAGTAGGTGTTTTTCTGAATATAAAAGTCAGAGTTTTTTATGGTTCAGATAGGGATGGTTTACTGCTTCATAATAAAGCAATACCATATTTTTAGCTAGTTTCATCACAGCAAGAAGTCTGCTTGAGATTTTCAGTGCCAAAGTGTAATTGAAATCTTGGAGGAGGAGCTTAATTGTTTTTGGGGGAGAGTGCACTGCGACAAAGATTTTTTCAAGTGATATACTTTGGGAAGGCTTGTGTTTGAAACTCACAGGAATATTTATTGTGCTGGAACTGAGGATTGTTTCATTCACAATAGTTTAGTCTGATGCTTAAGTTTGAAACCGTTCTCAAACATAACAGGTTAGTTTTGTGCTGGAACTGGATTTTTATCTTAGTTCAAAGACCTAGCATCTATAGTCAAAACTTCAAAAGCCTTCTTGTCAGAATCTACTGACCTGATTTTGATGTAATTCCACTGACATTTATCATGGGTGAACCTCTACCAAGTTTGAACACTTCTACGCATCTGTTACATCTTCAAAACAAATCAAAATTTTAACTACTTGCCCATCTCATCTTTCTAGAATTTTGAGCATACATGTATTACAATGTTTTCCACACACCAAGTGTTTATATTCATGTTAAAGGGCATCAGGTTTTTTATTTATAAAGTACAGTGATTTCCACACACCAAGTGTTTATATACAAAATACAGTCATTTCCACACACCAGGTGTGTATATACAAAGTACAGTGTTTTACACACACCAGGTGTGTATATACAAAGTACAGTGTTTTTCATACACCAGGTATTTATATATGAAATACAGTGTTTTCCACACACCAGCTGTGTATATACAAAATACAGTGTTTTCCACACACAAGGTGTGTATTTACAAAATACAGTGTTTTCCATACACCTGGTGTGTATATACAAAGTACAGTGTTTTCCACACACCAGGTATTTATATATAAAATACAGTGTTTTCCACACACCAGGTGTGTATATACAAAATACAGTGATTTCCACACACCAAGTGTTTATATTCAAGTACAGGCTTTTCCATGCACCAGGTATTTATATATGAAATACAGTGTTTTCCACACACCAGGTGTGTATATACAAAATACAGTGTTTTCCACACACCAGATGTGTATATTTAAAATTCAGTGTTTTCTGCACACCAGGTGTGTTTATACAAAATACAGTGTTTTCCACACACCAGGTGTGTATATAGAAAATACAGTGATTTCCACACACAAGGTGTGTATATACAACATACAGTGCTTTCCACACACCAGGTATTTGTATATTAAAAACAGTGTTTTCCACACACCAAATGTTTATATTCAAGTTACAAGGTTTTCCACACACCAGGTGTGTATATACAAAATACAGTGTTTTCCACACACCAGGTGTGTATATATAAAATACAGTGTTTTCCACACACCAGGTGTGTATATACAAAATACACTGTTTTCCATACACCAAGTGTGTATATTTAAAATTCAGTGTTTTCCACACACCAGGTGTGTATATACAAAATACAGTGATTTCCACACATCAGGTATGTATATGCAACGTACAGTGCTTTCAACACACCAGGTATTAATATATAAAAATCAGTGTTTTCCACACACCAAGTGTTTATATTCAAGTTACAGGGTTTTCCACACACCAGGTGTGTATATACAAAATACAGTGTTTTCAACACACCAGGTATTTATATATAAAATACAGTGTTTTCTCACACTGATTGTTTGTATTCAAGTTACAGGGTTTTCCATGCACCTGGTATTTATATATAAAATACAGTGTTTTCCACACACCAGGTGTGTGTATATATAAAATACAGTGTTTTCAACACACCAGGTGTGTATATATATATAATACAGTGTTTTTCACACACCAGGTGTGTATATACAAAATACAGTTTTTTCCACACACCAGGTGTGTATGTACAACATACAGTTCTTTCCACACACCAGGTATTTATATACAAAAAATAGTGTTTTCCGCACACCAAGTGTTTTTATTCAAGTTACAGAGTTTTCCACACACCAAGTGTGTATATACAAAATACAGTGTTTTCCACACACCAGGTATTTATATATAAAATACAGTGTTTCCTCGCACTGATTGTTTATATTCAAGTTACAGGGTTTTCCATGCACCTTGTATTTATATATAAAATACAGCTTTTCCACACACCAGGTGTATATATATAAAATACAGTGTTTTCCACACACCAGGTGTTTATATATAAAATACAGTGTTTTATCACACTGATTGTTTATATTGAAGTTGTAGAGTTTTCCATGCACCAAGTATTTATATATAAAATACAGTGTTTTCCACACACCTGGTGTGTATATATAAAATACAGTGTTTTCCACACACCAGGTGTGTATATATAAAATACAGTGTTTTCCATACACCAGGTGTGTATATACAAAATACAGTGTTTTCCACATACCAGGTGTGTATATACAAAATACAGTGTTTTCCACACACCAGGTGTGTATATACAAAATACAGTGTTTTCCACACACCAGGTGTGTATATTTAAAATTCTGTGTTTTCCACACACCAGGTGTGTATATACAACATACAGTGCTTTCCACACACCAGGCATTTATATGTAAAAATAGTGTTTTCCACACAGCAAGTGTTTATATTCAAGTTACAGGGTTTTCCTCACACCAGGCGTGTATATATAAAATACAGTGTTTTCCACACACCAGGTGTGTATATATAAAATACAGTGTTTTCCACACCAGGTATTTATATATAAAATACAGTGTTTTCTCACACTGATTGTTTATATTTAATTTACAGGGTTTTCCATGCTCCAGGTATTTATATATGAAATACAGTGTTTTCCACACACTAGGTTTGTATATATATAAAATACAGTGTTTTCTCACACTGATTGTTTATATTCAATTTACAGGGTTTTCCAGGCTCCAGGTATTTATATATAAAATACAGTGTTTTCCACACACCAGGTTTGTATATATAAAATACAGTGTTTTCCACACACCAGGTGTGTATATATAAAATACAGTGTTTTCCACACACCAGGTGTGTATATACAAAAAAACAGTGTTTTCCACACACCAGGTGTGTATATACAACATACAGTGCTTTCCACACACCAGGTATTTATATACAAAATACAGTGTTTTCAACACATCAGGTGTGTATATACAACATACAGTGCTTTGCACACACCAGGTATTTATATCTAAAATACAGTATTTTCTCACACTGATTGTTCATATTCAAGTAACAGGGTTTTCCATGCACCAAGTATTTATATATAAAATACAGTGTTTTCCACACACCAGGTGTGTATATATAAAATACAGTGTTTTCCACACACCAGGTATATATAAAATACAGTGTTTTCTACACACCAGGTATTTATATATAAAATACAGTGTTTTCTGCACATGAATTATTTATAATCAAGTAACAGGGTTTTCCATGCACCAGGTATTGATATCACATAACTTTGTGTTATACTTACACCACATGTTTATATTTAAGTTACGGGTTTTCCATACACCAGGTGTGTATATACAAAATACAGTGTTTTCTGCACCAGGTGTGTGTATATACAAACTACAGTGTTTTCCAAACACCAGGTGTATATATACAAAATACAGTGTTTCCCACACATCAGGTATTAATATAAATTTGACAATGTTATCCACACACCAGATTTCTAAACATAACTTACAATGCTTTGGTTGTTTATATATATAACAGTATATTTACTACACAAGGTGTACATATTCAACTTAAAACATTTTCCACACACCAGGTTTTGTATATAACTTACAGTGTTTTCACACTTTTCATTATTGTATATAACTTAGTGTTTTCGACACATCAGGTTTTGATATATATACTAAACTTATAATGCTTTCAACACACCAGGTTATTGTATATAACTTACAGTGTTTCCCACACACCAGGTTTTGGTATATAACTTAAAGTGTTTCCCACACACCATGTTTTTGTATATAGCTTACAGTATTTTCAACACACCAGGTATTTGTATAAAACTTATAGCGTTTCCCACACACAAGTGTTTTGTATATAACTTACAGTGTTTTTCACACATCAGGTTATTGTATATAACTTAGTGTTTTCCACACACCATGTTTTAATATATACTAAACTTATAATGTTTTCAACACACCAGGTTTTTGTATATAACTTAAAGTGTTTTCCACACATCAGGTTTTTGTATATACCTTAGTGTTTTTAACACACCAGGTATTTGTATATAACTTACAGTGTTTCCCACACACAAGGTTTTTGTATATAACTTACAGTGTTTTTCACACATCAGGTTATTGTATATAACTTAGTGTTTTCCACACACCATGTTTTGATATATACTTAACTTATAATGTTTTCAACACACCAGGTTTTTGTATATAACTTGCAGTGTTTTCCACACATCAGGTTTTTGTATATACCTTAGTGTTTTCAACACACCAGGTATTTGTATATAACTTACAGTGTTTTCCACACACTAGGTATTTGTATATAACTTACAGTGTTTCCCATACACACGGTTTATGTATATAACTTACAGTGTTTTCAACACACAAGGTTTTTGTATATAACTTACAGTGTTTCTAACACAGCAGGTTTTTATATATGAAACCTACAGTGTTTTCCACACACCAGGTATTTGTATATAACTTACAGTGTTTCTGACACACCAGATTTTTGTATATAACTTACAGTGTTTCCCACACACCAGGTTTTTGTATATAACTTACAGTGTTTTCAACACACAAGGTTTTTGTATATAACTTACAGTGTTTCTAACACAGCAGGTTTTTATATATGAAACCTACAGTGTTTTCCACACACCAGGTATTTGTATATAACTTACAGTGTTTCCCACACACCAGGTTTTTGTATATAACTTACAGTGTTTCTGACACACCAGATTTTTGTATATAACTTACAGTGTTTCCCATACACCAGGTTTTTGTATATAACTTACAGTGTTTCTGACACACCAGATTTTTGTATATAACTTACAGTGTTTCCCACACACCAGGTTTTTGTATATAACTTACAGTGCTTTCAACACTCCAGGTATTTGTATATAACTTACAGTGTTTTCCACACATCAGGTTTTTGTATATAACTTAAAGTGTTTCCAACACACAAGGTTGTTGTATATAACTTGCAGTGTTTCCCACACACCAGGTTTTTGTATGTAACTTACAGTATTTCCAACACACTAGGTTTTTGTATATAACTTACAGTGTTTCCCACACACCAGGTTTTTGTGTATAACTTACAGTGCTTTCAACACTCCAGGTATTTGTATATAACCTACAGTGTTTCCCTGCACACAGGTATATGTATATAACCTACAGTGTTTCCCTGCACACAGGTATATGTATATAACCTACAGTGTTTCCCTGCACACAGGTATTTGTATATAACCTACAGTGTTTCCCTGCACACAGGTATATAACCTATAGTGTTTCCCTGCACACAGGTATATGTATATAACTGACAGTGTTTTTCACACATCAGGTTATTGTATATAACCTACAGTGTTTCCCTGCACACAGGTATATGTATATAACTGACAATGTTTTCCACACATCAGGCTTTGGTATGTAACTTATTTTGCTCACAACAGGTATTTAGTGTGCAAGAAGACACCCAGATTCCCGATATACGTGAATATGTGCATAAGGTGATGAGCAGACGCAAACAGCGTTTTGCAAAGAAATTATTGGAAAGCTTCAGAGCCATCACGTTACGTTTAAAGAACTCCATTTTCGATAGAAATACTACAGTATGTATTACTTAATTATTTACTATAATAAATGCACTTTCTAGATTTGTTCATTTTATTGCCGAGTGCTCTTACGAGGAGTTTGACGGTAAAATGACTGTTCAGTGAGCTTGTGTCTGTCTGTTTGTTCATCCGATGTTGTCTGAGCTGTAACCCACTTATTTAAAGAGGGAATTTATAGTAAAGCTAAAACCATGGTTCATATCTCAAAGGTCAAGGTCACACTTAGAGATGCAATGTCACAAATAGGTACAATATGTCATGTTCGCTCCATATTTCCAAAACACTCGACATTATTTTAAATAACTTGCACCATGATGCGATGATGTATGACACGTCAAACCAAGATTAGTAACCCAAACATAAATGTCATACTTAGTTCTAAGCTAAAAAATAGATACACTCTATATCCTGTAAACCACTTAACATATTTTGAAATAATGTGCTACAAATATTCACCATAATGGGACAACATTCGCTCAGGTCCATGCTAGCGGGCTCAATGCTGTGACCCTTGTGCATATATTTACTAAAGTGATAATAGTCTGCCTCGCATGTGGAAGGTTGTGGGTTTGATCCCCGACTGGGTCATAGACTTTAAAAATGGTATTGGAAGCTTCCTCGCTTGACGCTCAGCATTTAGAAGTGAGTCTGCCCATTTTCCACTTATTACATGTATTATCTCCCCACCCTGAACCCCTTCACTTCCAAGTTTGTTCAGATAAGGGGTTAGGGTCCATTGAGGCCCAGTTAGGGGTCTTTAAGGGGAATGCTATGGGAAAAGAAATAGGCAAAAGACAACACTTTTATTTCACCTCAATATGGTTGTGTTGTTGTTTCATATAATTTATATTACCATTAACTTAAAATTAAAATAATTTGGGTAGTAATAAGACAAACTAATTTTACAAGACAGTAAAAAAGCACAACATAAATAATATTTCTTTTTCAGAGTTGTGAATCCTTTCTAAGGGTCATGGATGATTTTGACGAAAAGCTGAAGAAACGTATCCTGGAAAATCTATCATCACAAATTGACAAACTTTTTAAGGACATTTTATATAATGAAATGTTGGATGGGGCAAAGGAAGCTGAAAGAAAAGCTCCTGAAATATGTGCTAGTTGGAGCAAGCCGGTATGCATGAATTATTGTTTGTATTAGAATTTTATGCTTGTCTCACTCATAATGGCTTGTTTGATGGCTTGGCTACTCAACAAAAAGGTGCAGTCATTCAATTGACAGGCATCAGCCATGTTATGTCCACACAAAAATTTGAACAAACATTAGTTCATACCAATTTATTTAAGCTTGATTCTATGTAAGCTCAGAGCTTATATGAATCTCTGTCATGTTCATCTCATTTGGGATGTTTTCTAGAAGCAATGTGGTTGTGCGAGGGATAGAGCCACAGCATCTGGCATGAGTGAGGGATAAGGCCAGCAACATCTGGCATGAGCGAGGGATAGGGCCAGCTACTTATGGCATGAGCAAGGGATAGAGTCAGCAACATCTGGCATGAGCGAGGGATAGAGTCAGCAACATCAAGCATGAGTGAGGGATAGAGTCAGCAACATCAAGCATGAGCGACGGATAGAGTCGGCAACATCAAGCATGAGCTAGGGATAGAGTCAGCAACATCTGGCATGAGCGAGGGATAAGGCCAGCAACATCTGGCATGAGGGAGGGATAGAGCCAGCGATATCTGGCATGAGGGAGGGATAGAGCCACAACATCTGGCATGAGCGATGGATACAGCCAACGACATCTTGCATGAGGGAGGGATAGAGACACAACATCTGGCATGAGCGAGGGATAGAGCCAGTGATATCTGGCATGAGGGAGGTATAGAGCCACAACATCTGGCATGAGCAAAGGATAGAGCCAGAGACATCTGGCATGATCTAGGGATAGAGCAAGCAACATCTGGCATGAGCTAGGGATAGAGCCAGCGACATCTGGCATGAGCGAGGGATAGAGCCACAACATCTGGCATGAGCTAGGGATAGAGCCAGCAACATCTGGCATGAGGGAGGGATAGAGCCACAACATCTGGCATGAGCGAGGGATAGAGTCAGCGACATCTGGCATGAGGGAGGGATAGAGCCAGCGACATCTGGCATGAGGGAGGGATAGAGTCAGCTACTTCTGGCATGAGCGAGGGATAGAGTCAGCGACATCTGGCATGAGCGAGGAATAGAGTCAGCAACATCAAGCATGAGTGAGGGATAGAGTCAGCAACATCAATCGTGAGCGAGAGATAGAGTCAGCAACATCAAGAATGAGCTAAGGATAGAGTCAGCAACATCTGGCATGAGCGAGGGATAAGGCCAGCAACATCTGGCATGAGGGAGGGATAGAACCAGCGATATCTGGCATGAGGGAGGGATAGAGCCACAACATCTGGCATGAGCGAGGGATAGAGCCAGCGACATCTGGCATGAGGGAGGGAAAGAGCCACAACATCTGGCATGAGCAAGGGATAGAGCAAGAGATATCTGGCATGAGGGAGGTATAGAGCCACAACATCTGGCATGAGCAAAGGATAGAGCCAGAGATATCTGGCATGATCTAGGGATAGAACAAGCAACATCTGGCATGAGCTAGGGATAGAGCCAGCGACATCTGGCATGAGCGAGGGATAGAGCCACAACATCTGGCATGAGCTAGGGATAGAGCCAGCAACATCTGGCATGAGGGATGGATAGAGCCACAACATCTGGCATGAGCGAGGGATAGAGTCAGCGACATCTGGCATGAGGGAGTGATAGAGCCAGCTACTTCTGGCATGAGCGAGGGATAGAGTCAGCAACATCTGGCATGAGCGAGGGATAGAGTCAGCAACATCAAGCATGAGTGAGGGATATAGTCAGCAACATCAAGCATGAGCGAGAGATAGAGTCAGCAACATCAGGCATGAGCAAGGGATAGAGCCACAACATCTGGCATGAGTTAGGGATAGAGCCAGCAACATCTGGCATGAGGGAGGGATAGAGCCACAACATCTGGCATAAGCGAGGGATAGAGCCAGCGACATCTGGCATGAGGGAGGGATAGAGCCACAACATCTGGCATGAGCCATGGATAAGGCCAGCAACATCTGGCATGAGCGAGGGATAGAGCCAGCTACTTCTGGCATGAGCGACGGATAGAGTCCGGTACTTCTGGCATGAGCGAGGGATAGAGTCAGCAACATCAAGCATGAGGGAGAGATAAGGCCAGCAACATCTGGCATGAGCGAGAGATAGAGCCAGCTACTTCTGGCATGAGCGAGGGGTAGAGTCAGCAACATCTGGCATGAGGGAGGGATAGAGTCAGCAACATCTGGCATGAGGGAGTGATAGAGTCAGCAACATCTAGCATGATCGAGGGATAGAGTCAGCAACATCAAACATGAGCAAGGGATAGAGCCAAACATCTGGTATGAGCTAGGGATAGAGCCAGCAACATCTGGCATGAGGAAGGAATAGAGCCACAACATCTGGCATGAGCGAGGGATAGAGCCAGCAACATCTGGCATGAGGAAGGGATAGAGCAACAACATCTGGCATGAGCCAGGGATAAGGCCAGCAACATCTGGCATGAGCGAGGGATAGAGCCAGCTACTTCTGGCATGAGGGAGGGATAGAGTCCGGTACTTCTGGCATGAGCGAGGGATAGAGTCAGCAACATTAAGCATGAGGGAGGGATAAGCCCAGCAACATCTGGCATGAGCGAGGGATAGAGCCAGCTACTTCTGGTATGAGCTAGGGAGAGAGTCAGCAACATCTGGCATGAGGGAGGGATAGAGTCAGCAACATCTGGCATGAGGGAGTGATAGAGTCAGCAACATCAAGCATGAGCGAGGGATAGAGTCAGCAACATCAAGCATGAGCGAGGGATAGAGTCAGCAACATCTGGCATGAGGGAGGGATTGAGCCAGCAACATCTAGCATGACCGAGGGATAGAGTCAGCAACATCAAGCATGAGCAAGGGATAGAGCCAGCAACATCTGGCATGAGCGAGGGATAGAGCCAGCTACTTCTGACATGAGCGAGGGATAGAGCCAGCAACATCAAGCATGAGCAAGAGAAAGAGCCAGCAACATCTGGCATGAGCAAGGGATAGAGCCAGCAACATCACGCATGAGGGAGGGATAAAGCCAGCAACATCTGGCATGAGGGAGGGATAGAGTCAGCAACATCAAGCATGAGCAAGGGATAGAGCAGCAACATCTGGCATGAGCAAGGGATAGAGCCAGCTACTTCTGGCTTAGGAAGGTTGAGTCAGCAGCATCAAGCATGAGCAAGGGATAAAGCCAGCAATATCTGGCATGAGCGAGGGATAGAATCAGCAGCATCAAGTATGAGTAAGGGATAGATCCAGCTACTTCTAGCATGAGCAAGGGATAGAGTCAGCTACTTCTGGCATAAGCCAGGGATAGAGTCAGCAACATTAAGCATGAGCGAGGGATAGAGTCAGCAACATCAAGCACGAGCAAAGGATAGAGTCAGCAACATCAATCATGAGCAAGGGATAGAGTCAGCAACATCAAGCAAGAGTGAGGGATAGAGTCAGCAACATAAAGCATGAGTGAGGGATAGAGTCAGCAACATCTGGCATAAGCGAGGGATAGAGTCAGCAACATCTAGCATGAGCAAAGGATAGAGTCGGGGCAACATCTGGCATGATTGAGGGATAGAGACGGCAACATCTGGCATGAGCGAAGAATAGAGTCAGCAACATCAAGCATGAGCCAGGGACAGATCCACAACATCTGGCTTGAGCGAGGGATAGAGCCAGCAACATCTGGCATGAGGGAGGGATAGAGCCACAACATCTGGCATGAGCGAGGGATAAGGCCAGCAACATCTGGCATGAGCGAGTGATAGAGCCAGCTATTTCTGGCATGAGCTAGGGATAGAGTCCGTTACTTTTGGCATGAGCGAGGGATAGAGTCAGCAACATCAAGCATGAGGGAGGGATAAGGCCAGCAACATTTGGCATGAACAAGGGATAGAGCCAGCTACTTCTGGCATGAGTGAGGGATGGAATCAGCAACATCTGGCATGAGGGAGGGATAGAGTCAGCAACATCTGGCATGAGGGAGGGATAGAGTCAGCAACATCAAGCATGAGCGAGGGATAGAGTCAGCAACATCTGGTATGAGGGAGGGATAGAGCCAGCAACATCAAGCATGAGTGAGGGATAGAGTCAGCAACATCAAGCATGAGCAAGGGATAGAGCCAGCAACATCTGGCACGAGCGATGGATAGAGCCAGCTACTTCTGACATGAGCGAGGGATAGAGCCAGCAACATCAAGCATGAGCGAAGGATAGAGTCGGGACAACATCTGGCATGATTGAGGGATAGAGACGGCAACATCTGGCATGAGCGAAGGATAGAGTCAGCAACATCAAGCATGAGCCAGAGATAGAGCTACAACATCTGGTATGAGCGAGGGATAGAGCCAGTGACATCTGGCATGAGGGAGGGATAGAGCCACAGCATCTGGCATGAGCGAGGGATAAGGCCAGCAACATCTGGCATGAGTGAGTGATAGAGCCAGCTACTTCTGGCATGAGTGAAAGATAGAGTCGGGGCAACATCTGGCATGATCAAGGGATAGAGACGGCAACATCTGGCATGAGCAAAGGATAGAGTCAGCAACATCAAGCATGAGCGAGGGATAGAGTCAGCAACATCTGGCATGAGGGAGGGATAGAGCCAGTGACATCTGGC
Organism: Panopea generosa; assembly: GCA_029582155.1. Lineage (NCBI taxonomy): Eukaryota > Metazoa > Mollusca > Bivalvia > Adapedonta > Hiatellidae > Panopea > Panopea generosa. Next base: position 48,434,031 of record CM055895.1, read on the forward strand.
ATTAGGGAGGGATAGAGCCAGTGACATCTGTCATGAGTGAGGGATAGAGCTAGTGACATCAAGCATGAGCGAAGGATATAGTCAGCAACATCAAGCATGAGCAAGGATAGAGTTAGAAACATCTGGCATGAGGGAGGGATAGAGTCAGCAACATCAAGCATGAGTGAGGGATAGAGCAAGCTACTTCTGGCATGAGCGAGGGATAGAGTCAGCAACATCAAGCATGAGTGAGAGATAGAGCCAGCTACTTCTGGCATGAGCGAAGGATAGAGTCAGTAACATCAAGCATTAGTGAGGGATAGAGTCAGCAACATCAAGCATGAGCGAAGGATAGAGCAAGCTATTTCTGGCATGAGCGAAGGATAGAGTCAGCAACATCAAGCATGAGCGAGAGATAGAGCCAGCTACTTCTGGCTTGAGCGAAGGATAGAGTCAGTAACATCAAGCATTAGTGAGGGATAGAGCCAGTGACATCTGGCATGAGCGAAGGTTAGAGCCAGCAACATCTGGCATGAGCGAGGGATAGAGCCAGCTACTACTGGCATAAGCATGTTATAGAGCCAGCGACATCTGGCATGAACGAGGGATAGATGCAAATCTTTTGAAATTTTAAGACAATATTAATTTATAATGACAAAACACAGGCTATGACGGAGGACATAAATTCACCGAATTTGCTTGTTAACACCAGTGATGTCTTATTGCAGTATATGTCATGCCAGCATTTGAAGCAAAAAAGTCACAACCACTGTGTACCATTTTGAAAATATATCGAGCCAAATTACATAGGTCGTTTTTTTTTTATCGCAAGGATCATGTTACCGTGGCAAAAAAGCAGCGCAACTGTAGTGAGACCTCAAACTTAGTAATATAGTAAGTTACAGTCTATCAATTGTTTGAAATTTGAAGACATATTGATATCCCTCCCTCTAACTCAGAGTTATTTAATCAAATCTTTACCAAACCTGGTGACTACCTTAATTGTCAAAATGTTTAGTTTTTAATCTACTACATTGGCTTTACACGTTTTCTGCAATATCGGTTAGCAAGAAGTGTAAATGAAAGTAGGAAATGTTTAAAATGATTTCTCATCCAACTAGCTACAATTATCCCAATACAAGACTCCTTTTGTTTATTGCCATAATAAATTAATTGCTAGATTATTATCCACGCCCGCCCCCTAATTTTCATGCTGCCCTGACCCTTTCCATTTTCATAAAAAAAAAAATTATATTAAAAAAACATCAAAAATTTTAAAATAAAAATAAAATCCTACCGATCTGCTCGTTTTTAAGAAAAAATTGGATGATAATCTAGCAATCAATTTATAATGGTCTATGATAATTTATTAGACTATATGAATCTCTCTTGAGTTTGTTTCCTGGGTAGAATCAGTACTCAGTTGTTATTGAGAAGACATTGGGTCGAGCATTTGTTCAAACCCGTGGTTTGTGTGGCGGGAGGCCAACGTTCTATCAACTGTTATACCGCACTGCTTCAAACTTCTTTAACAATACTTTTATCAGATTACCTTATTGTTACTTTTACTCAAACCGATGACTTGTTATTAACCCTTTACTTCATAAAGACGCCTTTTGACAGCTCTAATACAGATGCCTTTGGACACCTCTAATATAGACACCTTTGGACACCTAATATAGAAGGCTTTTGAATTATTGGGTGAATTATGTAATATTAACTGACAGAGTTACAAGCAATCTAAACTCTTCCTGCACTGTTTACAAAAGCCTTCCGTGATTGGTGCGGGAAAACGAGTATCTATGGAGTAAAGGGTTAAAAGACTAACAGAATGATTACGGCTCAGATGAGCGTCTTATAGTACTACTTATTCTATTTCTGTACTCACAGCATTCTTAAATTTATTTTCATGTTGTTTTTATGTCCCCGAAAAAATTTTTTGGTAGGCACATAGTTATCGCAGCGTCCGTCCGTTCGTCCTTCCAACTGTTATTTTGTGTCAGGCCTGTAACTTTGTCATGCATAGATGGATTTTGTTGATACTTGCTACAAATGATCAACATAACATGATGACGTGTTGCGACTAAGACCCACATCTGTAACTCGAAGGTCAGGGTCACAATTTGAGTTTGTTTGACAACACTTTGAGTTACTGTAAGATTTCGCGTCCGGCCTGTAACTTTGTCAAGCAAAGATGAATTTTGTTGATACTTGCTACAAATGATCAACATAATATGATGACGTGTTGTGACTAAGACACACACCTGTACCTCAAGTAAAGGTCACAATTTAAGTTTGTTTGACAACACTTTGAGTTTGTGTGAGATTTCGTGTCCGGCCTGTAACTTTGTCATGCAAAGATGGATTTTGTTGATACTTGCTACAAATGATCAACATAACATGATGACGTGTCGCGACTAAGACCCACACCTGTACCTCAAAGGTCAAGGTCACAATTTGAGTTTGTTTAACAAAACACTTTGAGTTTGTGTGAGATTTCGTGTCCGGCCTGTAACTTTGTCATGCATAGATGGATTTTGTTAATAGTTGCTACAAATGATCAACACAACATAAGAACATGTCGCGAGTAAGACCCACACCCGTACCTCAAAGGTCAAGGTCACAATTTGAGTTTGTTTGACAACACTTTGAGTTTGTGTGAGATTTTGTTTCCGGCCTGTATCTTTGTCATGCATAGATGGCTTTTGTTGATACTTGCTACAAATGATCAACATAACATGATGACATGTCGCGAGTAAGACCCACACCTGTACCTCAAAGGTCAAGGTCAAAATTTGAGTTTGTTTGACAACACTTTGAGCTTATGTGAGATTTGGTTTCTGGCCTGTAACTTTGTCATGCATAGATGAATTTTAATGATACTTGCTACAAATGATCAACATAGTTTAACGACTTGTCGCAAGTAAGACCCACACCCATACCTCAAAGGTCAAAGTCCCAATTTGAGTTTGTTTGACAACACTTTGAGTTTGTGTGAGATTTCGTGTCCCGTCTGTAACTTTGTCATGCATGGATGGATTTTGTTGATACTTGCTACAAATGATCAACATAACATGATGATGTGTCGCGAGTAAGACCCACACCTGTAACTCAAAGGTCAAGGTCACAATTTGAGTTTGTTTAATAACACTTTGAGTTTGTGTGAGATTTCGTTTCCGGCCTGTAACTTTGTCATGCATAGATGAATTTTAATGATACTTGCTACAAATGATCAACATAGTTTAACGACTTGTCGCAAGTAAGACCCACACCCATACCTCAAAGGTCAAAGTCCCAATTTGAGTTTGTTTGACAACACTTTGAGTTTGTGTGAGATTTCTTGTCCCGTCTGTAACTTTGTCATGCATGGATGGATTTTGTTGATACTTGCTACAAATGATCAACATAACATGATGATGTGTCGCGAGTAAGACCCACACCTGTAACTCAAAGGTCAAGGTCACAATTTGAGTTTGTTTAATAACACTTTGAGTTTGTGTGAGATTTCGTTTCCGGCCTGTAACTTTGTCATGCATAGATGAATTTTAATGATACTTGCTACAAATGATCAACATAGTTTAACGACTTGTCGCAAGTAAGACCCACACCCATACCTCAAAGGTCAAAGTCCCAATTTGAGTTTGTTTGACAACACTTTGAGTTTGTGTGAGATTTCTTGTCCCGTCTGTAACTTTGTCATGCATGGATGGATTGTGTTGATACTTGCTACAAATGATCAACATAACATGATGATGTGTCGCGAGTAAGACCCACACCTGTAACTCAAAGGTCAAGGTCACAATTTGAGTTTGTTTAATAACACTTTGAGTTTGTGTGAGATTTCGTTTCCGGCCTGTAACTTTGTCATGCATAGATGGATTTTGTTGATACTTGCTACAAATGATCAACATAACATGATAACGTGTCGCGAGTAAGACTCACACCCGTATCTCAAAGGTCAAGGTCACAATTTGAGTTTGTTTGACAACACTTTAGGTTTGTGTGAGATTTCGTTTCTGGCCTATATCTTTGTCATGCATAGATGGCTTTTGTTGATACTTGCTACAAAAAATCAACATAACATGAAAACATGTCGCAAGTAAGCCCCACACCTGTACCTCAATGGTCAAGGTCATAATTTGAGTTTGTTTGACAACACTTTGAGCTTATTTGAGGTTTCGTTTCTGGCCTGTAATTTTGTCATGCGTAGATGAATTTTAATGATACTTGCTACAAATGATCAACATAACATCATGACATGTTGCTAGTAAGACCCACACCTGTACCTCAAAGGTCAAGGTCACAATTTGAGTTTGTTTGCCACACTTTGAATTTGTGTGAGATTTCGTGTCCGGTATGTGACTTTATCACTTATAGATGGTTTTTTTTTCAAATACTTGCTACAAATGATCAACATAACATGACAATGTGTCGCGAGTAAGACCCATACCCATATCTCAAAGGTCAAGGTCACACTTTGAGTTTGTTTGACAACACTTTCAGTCTGTTTGAGATTTCGTGTCTGGCCTGTAACTTTGTCATGCATAGATGGATTTGTTTATACTAGCTACAAATGACCAACATGACATGACGATGTGTTGCACGTTACACCCAGAATTTCACTTCAAAGGTCAAGGTCACAATTTAACTTGGTTGATTACATTTTCAGTCTGACTGAGATTTCATGTCCGGTCTGAAACTTTGTCATCTAAAAATAAAGTTCAAAAACACTTGGCTCAATTCATCAGCATGACACTACAAAGTGTCACGTATAAGACCCACATGTGTACCTCAAAGGTCAAGGTCACACTTTGAGTTTGTTTGACAACACTTTCAGTCTGTGTGAGATTTCTTGTCTGATCTATAACTTTATCATCTATGGATATATTTTAAAAACACTTGGCTCAGTTGATAAACATGACATAATTAATCGTTGCATGTAAGACCCAGAACCTTTCCTCAAAGGTCAAGGTCACACTTTCATTATGTTTGATATTGCGTATCTGGTCTGTGACTTTGTCTTTAAATTGTCACGTCACACTTTGAGTATGTATAACAACACTTTGAATCTGTTTAAGATTTCAAGTCTGTCCTTTAACTTTATCATACATGGATGGATTTCAAAAACACTTGGCCTAATTTATCATTTGATCAACAATTGATCAGTAACTTACATTTAGGGATTTTAAAATAGCTTGACACAAGTGATCAGCATGTCATGATAATGTTTCACCTGCATTTAACTGTTGAAATACCCAAACCATTGCATCAGATGTCAAGGTCAAGGTTACACAAAGGTCAAGGTCATACTTTAATTTTATTAAAAAAAAAAATTGAAATTGCATGTCTAGTCTGAAACATTAGTCCATTACTCTTGATATTCATGGATACATCGCTTCCTATTATATCATATATTTTTATTTTTCACAGACCATTTGGGCGGCATGCGACATTTAACAGTGTCATTTCTTGTTATTTTTTATTTGATATATATAAATTTTCAGGTGAATAAGAACAACAAAACTGATCGTTCTTCCGGTGGTGTAGACTGGCGAACCTACAAGTCTACAGTAGATAGATGTGGAGAGTACAATTCCAAAACTTACGCTAGGTTAGACTTTAACGAGCAGCTCTCTAGCCCAATGGTATCGAGTTTTTTTCTTCATTGGGAAAATATTTTCAAAAACTCTAGGTAAGTTTTTTAATCACCCTGTTTCTGTTGTCCACCTGTTTGTTAGACCACCAAACCACTGCTTCAGTCATACAGCATTGACTTTCCATTTGTGTGGTAATACAGGTTTATTATGCTCCAAAAACACATTTTTGGGAACATATTATAGTCCTTCTTTTATCTGTCTGCCCACTATTTTTTCCGGAGCATAACATGAAAAGTATGGTAGATTGATGATAGCTCTTCCCTTTTTAGCTCATCTGTCCCATAAAGGGACTGATTTTTACATAGGAATACTTTGGGAAAACAGATAATTCTGTTTTTATCACCAATTTTATGTATTATTTCAATTATCTTGAGGTCTGGATCATTGTTTAGTCATAACAGTTGATACTGGCGCCCTTTACAGGGGATTTAATATCCATAAGGGGTCTGTCTGCAGGGGCCAAAAGAGAGGTTAAATTGTGAATTTTTAAAAAATCTTCTCAAGAACTGTCAAGCCAAATGCGTTCATATTTGGTATAAATAATCACTATGAGTAGGAGTTTCATGTTTGTTTATATGAAGGGGCTAGTGTCTATTGGGATCCATTAAGGTGACTTTGATGTTTACATAGGAATACTATGAAAAAACAGTAAATTCTATTTTTATCGGTTATTTTAGGAATTATTTTAATCATTTGAGGTCTGGAGTATTGTTTAGTCAGAGCAGTTGAGCCAGAGACCTTTAAAGAATACATGTATTTAATACCAATAAAGGGCCAGTAACCCAAAAAGGGATAAAATGGTGAATAGCAAAAACTCTTTTTTACCTTCCTTTATTTTGTTTGTTTGTTAATATTTATATAAGTTAATATGTATAGTTTGAAAAAAAAAATCATAGAAAAGAAAGTTAATAATAGTTTTAAAGTAAATATTTAACATAAAATTAGTGGACAACATTCCCAAGAGTTAAATGACTCCAACTGGTATCCGGTCAGAACTGAGGAAATGACTGGTTACCGCATTCTGTTATTATTTGGGTCGAGCACACATCGCCCGTGAACCAATATACTAAAGGTGACACCGAATAATATTTTGGTAAACTATACCAGTCAGATTAGAACATAAACTCTTATACATAAATTACTTTATCTTGCTTATAAACTACATTTTATTAGAAATGATAACCAAATATAAATCTATCAGAATTGTACAAATGTTGTTCCTGGGATTAAAAAAGGCTGTACCCTAGGGCTCATTTAATGCACGTGAATGTAATGGAGATGAATTTATTTTATTTTAGATGTTGCCTAAATTTTCACTGAAACATTTTTGGGTCAAGGGGATTCAGATTTGATGAAATGAATAGGTTTTATTGTCCATCATCCTAATGAGATGCCCCAAAAAGGGTAAAAATTGAGATTTTTATAAAAAAAAAAAAAAGATTCTCATGAATCGGCCAGTCAAATGTGTTAAAAGTTGGTGTAAAGTATCCTTATGCATGTTGGATTGAGCTTTATATAAATCATGGACCCAGTTTTTATAAGGTTCCTGTAAGGGATTTGAGTTGTATTCGGGGATATTATGGGGAAATGGAAAATTCTCATTTTCTCATCCAGTTATTATTCAGTTTGAGATCTGAAACATCATCTAGACATAGCATAAATAGAATTGGTTCAATAAATTGAAGACCTAAACATTGTCTAGTAAAAGCAAATACAATTTGGTTCAATTACACAGATTTAATTTCCATTAGAAGCCAGTAGGAGCACTGCAATTTTTAGGTCACCTGAGACATTGTTTCAAATGACCTTTTGCGATCACCTTATGTTTGTAGTCGTGTGTTGTCCGCCGTGCATCTGTAAACAATTGACATTTTCGTCTTCTTCTCAAAAAATGTAAACTTAATAGTAATGAAATGTTGTATGCAGCTTTGGTACCAAAGGGTGAATCAAACATGAGACATTAGATTGAAACTTGGATCATAGGATGCTTATATTCAGACATTTGAAAAGATGGGATTGCTTATGGAGTCACTGGTATCAAGTTTATTGTTACTAAAAATACCAAAACAAATCTTTGCAAATCTTTGCGGTACCATGTACTAAAAATATATTGCTAGCTGGGAAACCTTGTTTTCATGAAATCTCTTGTTTAATAAAAAACTGTACCCTGGAGATGAAGATGACCCAGTTTTATTGGTATAGGCAAACCTCAGAATGAATTTGAGTAGAACCACCATCCTTCTGCAAGTAATACATCACTGGTTTGGACCGAGTTGGTTAAGGGTACTGAATCAATATTTTGAATTACATGGTCCCCACTGCCCTGGGGTCTTGGGGGTGGGGCTTGCAAAACAGTCAAATTCAAGGTAAACTTTGAAAATCTTCTTATAACAGGTATTACTCAGAAACTAATTGTGAACATGATTATTGATGCCTATGGGGCCTTTATAGAATATGTGAATTTCATGCCCTGGGGTCTCACAGATTTGCCCTGGGGGTGGGGTTTACTTTACTAAATCTATAGTTATAAGAGAAAATGACAAAAAAACATTATTTCTTATGACTGAATAGACTTATGTGAATATTTGTTTGGTGTGATTTGTTATTGCTAACATGACGGTTATATTAAATACCTATGTGAATTTCATGGTCGCCACTCCCATGATGTCTTAGGGTGGGTCATAGATTCATATAGCTTTATGTCATTAAGGATAATCAGGTGACCGTTAAGGCCCATTGGCCTCTCTTTTTTAGCTCACCTGAGCTAAAGGCTCACAGGTGAGCTTTTTTAGGGTGTGGAGTTAGTTTACTGTATAAGCTTTAGTAAAAACGTAAAAAATCTTTTTGTCAGAAACTACTGGCTCAATTTAAAAATAATTTCACAGAAATGTTCCTTTGGTGACCCTCTACCAAGTTTGTTTAACCCAACTTGATTCGTCAAAAAACATGGCGGCCAGGGGGTGGGGTTAGTTTATAATATAAGCTATAGTAAAAACTTAAAAAAAATCTTCTTGTCAAAAACTACTGGCTCAATTTTAAAACAATATCACAGAAATGGTCTTTGGGTGACCCTCTACCAAGTTTGTTCAAGTCAACTTGATTCATCAAAAAACATGGTGGCCAAGGGGTGGGGTTAGTTTACTATATAAACTATAGTAAAAACATGAAAAAGTCTTCTTGTCAGAAACTACTGGCTCAATTTTAAAAGTAATTCACAAAAATGTTCCTTGGGTGACCCTCTACCAAGTTTATTCAACCCATCTTGATTCGTCAAAAAAAATGGCGACCATGGGGTGGGGTTAGTTTGCAATATAAGCTATAGTAAAAATTAAAAAAATTCTTCTTGTCAAAAACTACTGGCTCAATTTTAAAACAATATCACAGAAATGGTCCTTGGGTGACCCTCTACCAAGTTTGTTCAAGTCAACTTGATTCGTCAAAAAACATGGTGGCCAAGGGGTGGGGTTAGTTTACTATATAAACTATAGTAAAAACATAAAAAAAGTCTGCTTGTCAGAAACTACTGGCTCAATTTTAAAAGTAATTCGCAGAAATGTTCCTTGGGTGACCCTCTACCAAGTTTATTCAACCCATCTTGATTCGTCAAAAAACATGGCGACCAGGGGATGGGGTTAGTTTACTATATAAGCTATAGTAAAAACTTAAAAAATCTTCTTGTCAGAAACAACTGGCTCAATTTAATTTTAAAATAATTTCACAGAAATGTTTCTTGGGTGACCCTCTACCAAGTTTGTTCAAGCCATCTTGATTCATCAAAAAACATGGCGGCCAGGGGTTGGGGTTAGTTTACTATATGAGCTATAGTAAAAACTTAAAAAAAATCTTCTTGTCAGAAACTACTATCTCGATTTGAAATAATTTCACAGAAATGTTCCCTGTGTGACCCTCTACCAAGTTTGTTCAGGCCATTTTGATTCGTCAAAAAACATGGCGGCCAGGGAGTGGGGTTAGCTTACTATATAACTATAGTAAAAACTTAAAAAATCTTCTTGTCAGAAACCACTGGCTCAATTTTAAAATAATTTCACAGAAATGTTTCTTGGGTGACCCTCTCCCAAGTTTGTTCAAGCCATCTTGATTCATCAAAAAACATGGCGGCCATGGGTGGGTTTAGTTTACTATATGAGCTATAGTAAAAACTTAAAAAAAATCTTCTTGTCAGAAACTACTATCTCGATTTGAAATAATTTCACAGAAATGTTCCCTGTGTGACCCTTTACCAAGTTTGTTCAGGCCATTTTGATTCATCAAAAAACATGGCGGCCAGGGAGTGGGGTAAGCTTACTCTATAAGCTATAGTAAAAACTTAAAAAATCTTCTTGTCAGAAACTACTATCTTGATTTGAAATAATTTCACAGAAATGTTCCCTTTGTGACCCTCTACCAAGTTTGTTCAAGCCATTTTGATTCGTCAAAAACATGGGGGCCAGGTGGTGGGGTTAGTTTACTATATAACTATAGTAAAAACTTAAAAAATCTTCTTGTCAGAAACTACTAGCTCGATTTTAAAATAATTTCATAGAAATGGTCCTTTGGTGACCCTCTTCCCAAGTTTGTTCAAGCCATCTTGATTCATCAAAAAACATGGCGACCAGGGGATGGGGTTACTTTACTATATAAGCTATAGTAAAAACTTAAAAAATCTTCTTGTCAGAAACTACTGGCTCGATTTTAAAATAGTTTCACAGAAATGGTCCTTTGGTGACCCTCTACCAAGTTTGATCAAGCCATTTTGTTTTGTCAAAAAACATGGCGGCCAGGGGGTGGGGCAAGTTTAATAAGTAAACTACTGGCTCGAATTTAATATAATTTCACAGGAATGTTCCTTGGAGGAACCCCTACCATGTTTGTTCAAACATGGCGGTCAGGGGATGGGGTTAGTTTACTATATAAGCTTTAGTGAAAACTTAAAAAATCTTCTTGTCAGAAACCACCAAATGTATTTTAAAACAATTTCGCAGAAATGTTCTTTGGGTGACCCTTTACCAAGTTTGTTCAAGCCGTTGTGATTTGTTAAAAAAACATGACCGCCACAGTGAGGTGCTTGTTTACTATATAGGCAGCAATAGTAAAAACTTCAAAAGCCTTCTTTTCAAAATCTACTGACCTGATTTCAATGTTATTTCATTGACATTTACAATGGGTGAACATCTACCAAGTTTGAACTCTTCTACGCATCTGTAATATCTTCAAAATAAATCAAAATTCTTGCCCATCTCGTTTTTCTGGAATTTTAAGTGTACATGTATTATATAATCTACTTAAGTTGGGTGACTCAAGGTTAGTCAAGTGAGCGATATAGGGCCATCTTGGCCTTCTTGTTTAACAACATGTCTGTCAATTTTTTTTCATATTTTATTGAGATTATTCCTATTGGTTGGTGTTTGAATTTTGTCGAATCAAGAGGGTGTGATTTATAGGGGACCCTGTTGGGGGATATTAGAAAATTATGGGTTAAAGGCTTTAAATGCAGATTTAATGCCTTTTAATAGCAAATTAGATTTGGTTCAATAAGGAGGATTTGGGCAATAAGGGGCATTGAGGGGCCTAAAAGGTAAAACATGTGACATTCTCTCTCAATAGCTAGTCGGTCAGATTTCAGTAGAAGTGAAAATACATGTCAATGGACTTGGGTATGTATAACTAAGGAGCCCTGTGAGGGGATTTCTGTAGGAATACACTATGAAAAAGTGGAAAATTCTCATTTTCTCATCTATTTGTGTAATTGTCATATTTATTTGGAAATCTGAAGCAAGTTAAATTAGACTTGGCAGTGAACAAGTGGCAGAAGTGACAATTTCATTTTTTTTTCTTAAGAACCCTAATATTTTCAGATTTGTTCATTTACGATATATACTATCCTGATGTGAATAAGGGATTAAAGCAAGTGGCTTGGATATTAGGGATACCGTAAGGGAACTTTTACAAATGAATACTATTTGTACAACAAAAGTTATTTTGAGATCTAAATCATCATCAGGTCATAGTTAATTCCTATCAGTATGGTATTGATGTTTGGACAAATCAAGGAATTGTGGCCTGTAAGGGACTCTATTTTTTTACATATAAACTGTATCGGAAAGTATTTACTTTTCATAGCAAATAAGAATAATGAGTGTCCTTTTTCTGTCTCTTAGAATATTAAATACCATTAGTTGATCTTGTAAGCATTAAAACAACTGTATTATTTGTTAGATCTTAATAAAATGTACAAAGTAGTTACATACAATGTAACCATAATGAAGCGAGGTAGTGTAACAGATAGAATATTGGCCGCTCATGCCAGAGGTTGTGGGTTCGATCCCCAGCTCGACCCAATGCATCTCACAAAACAACACTCAGTACTGGTTCTACCCAGGAAGCAGACTCGAGAGTGGTTCATATAAGCTTTGACCTTTCATCACAATCAAGCTTAAATAAATTCATATAAACTAACCATAAGATCTCAAACAAGTGTTAGGACTGGCCATATTAAGCCTTATATTATCAAATAATGCATAATCTCATACTTTCTCAAAAACCACCGTGAATCACTATAATATATTCATTGCAATGTTATATGCCTTTTTTTAACATGTCTAATTTGATATTACATGATCTGAGTTTTGGACCGTGAATCATTAAATGTTGGTTTGTTTGACATGATCTTATAATTTTGCTACAGGTAAATGATTTCAGGCCATCATGGCTGTCTTATTTTTAGCTTGACTATTCAGGGAATAAAGAGAGCTATTCTTCCACCCAGGCGTCGGTGTTGTCTCACCTTGGTTACAAGTCCCTATCTCTGTAATCATTGCATGTACTGACTTGAAACGTTACACAAATCTTCCTAGTCATCAACTCTACTACAATAACTAAGTTAGATAATTCTTGCATGAATATAATGCAAATTATTGCCCTTGTTTGACATAGAAAATCTGGTTAAAGTTTTGTGTACAAGTACCATTAAGTCCATATCTCAGTAACCATTGCATGTATTGACTTGAAACTTTACACAAGCCTTCCTAGTCATCAACCCTACTACCATAACTAAGTAAGTTGACTTTTGCTTGAATATAATGCAAATTATTGCCCTTGTTTGACTCAGAAAATCTGGTTAAAGATTTGCGTGCAAGTACCATCAAGTCCATATTTCACCAACCACTCAATGTATTTGATTGAAACTTTACACAAGCTTTTCCAGTCATCAACCCTACTACAATAACTAAGTTAGATAACATGATTATTATGCAAATTAATGCCCTTGTCCTTTTAAAATTTTGCGTGCAAGTACCATCAAGTCCATTTCTCACTAACCAGTCAATGTATTTGATTGAAACTTTACACAAGCGTTCCCAGTCACCAACCCTAACACAATAACTAAGTTACATAATTCTTGCCCGAATATAATGCAAACAATTGCCCTCGTTTGACTTAGAAATTCTGGTTAAAGTTTTGCATGCAATTACCATCAAGTCCATATCTCACCAACCACTTGATGTATTTGATTGAAACTGTACACAAGCCTTCCAAGTCATCAACTCTACTACAATAACTAAGTAAGATAACTCTTACATGAATATAATGCAAATTATTGCCCTTGTTTGACTTAGAATTTTTGGTTAAAGTTTTGCGTGCAAGTACCGTCAAGTCCATATTACACCAACCACTCAATGTATTTGATTGATACTTTACACAAGTTTTCCCAGTCATCAACTCTACTACAATAACTAAGTTAGATAACTATTGCATGAATATAATGCATATAATTGCCCTTGTTTGACTTAGAATTTTGGTTAAAGTTTTGCGTGCAAGTACTATCAAGTCCATATTACACCAACCACTCAATGTATTTGATTAAACTTTACATTTGGCTTTGTAGTCATGAAACCAACTAAATTAATCAAGTCAAATAACTCTTGCCAGATTTTTTTGCAAATTAGGACCTTTGTTTTACTTAGAAATTTTACAACTCAGCAGTCACTGCATGTATTTGATTGAAACTTCATACAAGATATTGCAGTTATATATGTTACTCAATTTTGTCAATTTTGTAAGCAAGATAACTCTTATTTGCATGGATTTGTCATCAATCTCAATCAAATTTGTACTTCTTTGACAAATATTTGAAACATAGAATGTTTATTTATTGAAAATTTCAGTAATGGTGAGCTTTTGGAGATTTTAATAAAGATGCAAACAGACTTCCTAATGTTGTTGGATGAAACAATGCAGACGCCTTTTAGTGCAGAGGAGGATCAAAATGAAGAGTTTATGGATACATATTCTCATTTTACTGATGGTCTGAAAGAACGGGCTTTATTGAGGGTAATAATTTTATATAAATTGTTTAAAAGATGCATAAACTAAAACTTTCTATTCAGTAAATGATAACAGTGACCTTATTACAATGTTTATATGTCTGATGATAAAAAGTTTATCAAATTGTGAAAAAAAGGTCCCATTCACAGACAATGGTTGATTCTGTCCATTAAGTTAATCTTATTAAAGAGAAATTTGTGAAAACACAGATTGGCATTTTTTCCGTTTAAAAATTATGCGTCAATGTTTTAACATAACCTGGTACTGGCCCCAAAGCCTATAATACCAATGCTGGATTTCTGACAATATCCACTTATGGCTGTCAACCCAAAAGTGCAAAGTACTCCTCTATAAGGTTGAATGCGCAGTAAAAAGTAGTTCAAACCTTGGATTCAACTGAACTGCATTTAAAACTTTAAATCCTGAATATTTTGCAGAAACGACCAGTCATAATAATATTAAAAAAAATTTGAAAGACTTAAGACTTTAATGAACTACTATAAATTGAACAAAATTTAGAAATTGATGCTTGACTATAATGTGCTATCTGCATACAGTACTGTTATATTAAGGTAGTTAAGAATTTTATAATGTATAAATATGAAATTGTGTGCAGAGACTTTATCATCAAATGTCACTGTGTCAATGATGACAGGCAGCTGGAGAAGATATGTCAGAAAAGATACAGCCTTAGGCTTATCACCCAGTAAAGATGACATGTCAGTTTTGTGATAAGATATGGGCATGTTTAATGTGGACTTGGTAATAAATGTAATTAGTTGACCAATCAGGGAAAAGGGCTTGAGGCCTTTTTTGGAGTGGGAAAAACAGAAAGATATAGATAGTTAAAGACAAGCCTTGCTTAGGGTCACATGCTAGTTTTAGATAGACTTTCGTCGTGAGGTTAAGATGTTAGTTTGTGCATTAGATTTTATATGGAGATAGAAACAATTATTGATAATTATATAAACATGTGAATAAAATGACTTTAAATGAAACCACCCTGTTTGAGTGTCTGTTATGCCACACTATGTGTTTCAGTGACCAGATAGTAGGCAGACTAAACAAGTCCAGTGGAGTACACATTCAATGGTTCACTCTACTTCCTGTTTGGAAAAAACAGTAGGCTGGCTACTGTATGCAGGTTATTGTGTAACGCATTAAAGTGATACAGAGTAAGAGAAAGGTTTAAAACATTAAAAAAGATATTGCACCCACTTGTTTACTCGTATATTCGAAGAATAGAGTTGATAAGGTCATATATTGTCTTTAAACTCTGCGTTTAAGTTTTGGTGGAAGCTGTGACTTACCATGCATGTTTACAGTTATGTGAATGTAACTTGGCACAAGGGTGTATACATTGAGGTATTTCGTTAGTTTCACTTTTGATAATGATACTTATTCTTATGACTTATATAATTTTTTAATGGAATGTTGGCTCTAACTTTTTTTTTAAATATGTATCTATTATTATATAGAATATTATTTATTACAACTTTTGGGTTCATTATCCTATTCACTCTGGAGCCCAAAACTGTTATTCGGTATTTATATGAATTGTTGTACATGAAAGGAGGGGCCTTTGTAGTTTCCTTTGTCTGTTCATCCATTCGTATGTCACATTCTCTTGTCAGCTTTACTCCTCCTAAATCTCTTTACTGATTTTCTACAAACTTGTGAGGGAATATTTGGCTGGAGTTTAGTTGGGTATATCATCATTGCATTCAGGGCCCGGTTTCTCGAAAATACTTAAGTCTGCTATTTTACTTAAACTCAAATAGTGTGCTCAGTTTAAGTATAAAATTGAGCACACTATCAAGTTTAAGTAAAATAAGAGACTTAAGTATTTTTGTGAAACCGGGGCCAGGTCCATATACTTTTGGTGGAGTTATGGTCCTAGTAAATCTTGTCAATCTTTTGCAACCAATTTTGCTTAAACATGCAAAGGAGTTTCTATATGCAACCCTGGGCTGCATTCAGTTCAGTTAAACGTTTGCTAAAGTTAACTAACATTTTCATGGACACTGGCTCAACCTCAAATTAACACACAGTATGTGATAGTTTTAGGAACTAAGCAGTAAATGTGCTTGCTGTTTAATAAAGCTAAATGCAGCCCAGTTGTATAGTGTTGGTGTGCTAGTTTATTTTTGGATTAAAACAATCGCATGATAGCAATTCAGGAAATTTTGTGTGACAATTTGACATTTTGGTTTAATTATCACTAAATGTAAATTCCTTAGCTGAAAGGTATGGTTGCAGAGGTGAGAGACACAAAGTTGAATAGGCATCAGGTCATTTACCGGTTAATCAAACCTCATATACAGTCAACTCTGGTGAAGGCATACAAGGATTGTTCTCTAGAGTTTGGAAATAACATGTTCGTTCGTATGAAGGATCATATGTCCTTTGCTGTTGAGACGAAACGTCACACAATGTTCGAGGCTGCTGCTCAGAAGGTTATGGAAGAACTAAATAAATTAAAGGTAAATTAAAAAAATGTTTTTAATAATTTCCTGCAATTGACTTGTCTGTCAAATTAAATAATAATCATATGTAGGTTCAAACCTATTTTACAGTTAACGTTTTAACACTGTCAACTTTGAAAATATATGTGATCCACCATATTTGTACCCATATGGATTGACTGGGTCCACCAAGTTCTGGTATCTTCTATTTAATCATTCATCAAATTGATGATAGCGAGAAATTGGCGGACCTGGTCAATCCATATGGCTAAATTATTTAGTTGTTAATCATTTTTTACCATTTATGAATGATTGACTGACAATTAAAATAAAAACATCATCCAGTGCTTGTATTATTTGAATAGCCCGCCAAATTGCTCATCTTACTTGACTGACACTGTAGTATAATTGGGAGGATGTCTTCAATGTTCATGTAATCACTGTGTGCAAACAGTCGTCACTGCGATGTCGTCATAGCTTTTTTTGGTAAAAGTTTTTAGGCACTCTAATATCTCAATAACCAATACCCATATATCAACAAAACTTCATGTGAGTGTTTGCTACCACAGAGGTTACTCTAAGGACCAAGAAGGATAAATCCATTTTGATTTTAGGCAGAATTATCGCCCATTGTTATACTGTTGAAGGTCTTAGGCATGATCATTTATCAATATATCAATTAAACTTTGTATGTGTCTTCATTAACATCAGAGGGACTCAAGAGGATAATGATTCTGTTGTTTTTTAGACATAATTATGGTATTTTTATAATTAGAAAATTTGGCTAAAGTTTGTTGGCAAACTCATTCAAGTTCACAATAACAATTAGACTTGCATCAATGAAAATTCACACATGTTTTCATTACTATCAGAGAGACTCAAGAGGTCAAGTGGGCAGACCCCCCTGTTCTTCAGTAATCTTATTATCCCCAGCTTTTCTAAGGAAATTATGGGATATTGCAAAAGGCGTCGCCTCCCACAGTGTTATCCTGATTCCTATGAAACATGCTGTACAGCAAGTACTTGGTGGTCTGAATGTGTCTGTGGTATTGGCTTTTCGCTTCAATTTTTTTTTATTGAGTTATGGCTCTTTGCCCTTTTAACTTAGATTTTATGTCATACTTTGGACCAAAAACTTGCAGATCCAACTCCTCTCACAGTTTTAACCTGATTCAGATGGGTTGAATGTGTCTGTGATAATAACATTCCAATTAAATTATTTTAATGGTGTTACAACCCTTTGTTCTTTGAGGCATTTCTACATTCTGAATGAAGGTGTATTATGTGTAACATTTCTATATTATGAATGAGGGTGTATTTTGTGTGATATTTCTACATTATGAATGAAGGTGTATTATGTGTGACATTTCTACATTATGAATGAAGGTGTATTACGTGTGACATTTCTACATTATGAATGAGGGTGTATTACGTGTGACATTTCTACATTATGAATGAAGGTGTTTTATGTGTGGCATTTCTATATTCTGAATGATGGTGTATTATGTGTGATATTTCTACATTATGAATGAGGGTGTATTAAGTGTGATATTTCTACATTATGAATGAAGATGTATTATGTGTGACATTTCTACATTATGAATGAAGGTGTATTATGTGTGACATTTCTACATTCTGAATGATGGTGTATTATATGTGATATTCCTACATTATGAATGATGGTGTATTATGTGTGATATTCCTACATTCTGAATGATGGTGTATTATGTGTGATATTCCTACATTATGAATGAGGGTGTATTATTTGTGATATTTCTACATTATGAATGAGAGTGTATTATGTGTAATATTTCTACATTATGAATGAAGGTGTGTTATGTGTGTTATTTCTACATTATGAATGAGGGTGTATTATATGTGACATTTCTACATTATGAATGAGGATGTATTATATGTGACATTTCTTCATTATGAATGAAGGTGTATTATGTGTGTTATTTCTACATTATGAATGAGGGTGTATTATGTGTGGCATTTCTACATTCTGAATGAAGGTGTATTATATGTGACATTTCTTCATTATGAATGAGGATGTATTATATGTGACATTTCTTCATTATGAATGAGGATGTATTATGTGTGGCATTTCTATATTCTGAATGATGGTGTATTATGTGTGATATTTCTACATTATGAATGAGGGTGTATTAAGTGTGATATTTCTACATTATGAATGAATATGTATTATATGTGACATTTCTTCATTATGAATGAGGATGTATAATGTGTGGCATTTCTCAATTCTCAATAAAGGTGAATTATATGTGGTATTTTTGTATTCTGAATGAAAGTATATTATGTGTGACATTTCTACATTATGAATGAGAGTGTATTATGTGTGATTTTTCAACATTATGAATGGGGGTGTTTTATGTGTGGCATTTCTCAATTCTCAATAAAGGTGCATTATGTGTGGCATTTCTGTATTCTGAATATAGGTGTATTATGTGTAGTATTTCTACATTCTGAATGATGGTGTATTATGTGTGATATTTCTACATTATGATGAGGGTGTTTTATGTGTGGCATTTCTCTATTCTCAATGAAGATGTATTATATGTAGTATTTCTACATTCTGAATGTATAATGTGTGGCATTTCTCAATTCTCAATAAAGGTGCATTATATGTGGTATTTTTGTATTCTGAATGAAAGTATATTATGTGTGACATTTCTACATTATGAATGAGAGTGTATTATGTGTGATATTTCTACATTATGAATGGGGGTGTTTTATGTGTGGCATTTCTCAATTCTCAATAAAGGTGCATTATGTGTGGCATTTCTGTATTCTGAATGAAGGTGTATTATGTGTAGTATTTCTACATTCTGAATGATGGTGTATTATGTGTGATATTTCTACATTATGATGAGGGTGTTTTATGTGTAACATTTCTATATTCTGAATGAAGGTGTATTATGTGTGGCATTTCTGTATTCTGAATGAAGGTGTATTATTTATGGCATTTCTATATTCTGATTGAAGGTGTATTATGTTTGACATTTCTACATTCTGAATGAAGGTGTATTATGTGTAACATTTCTACATTCTGAATTAAGGTGTATTATGTGTAACATTTGTATATTCTGAATGAAGGTGTATTATGTTTGGCATTTCTACATTCTAAATGAAGGTGTATTATGTTTGACATTTCTATATTCTGAACGAAGGTGTATTATGTTTGACATTTCTTTATTCTGAATGAAGGTCTATTATGTGTGGCATTTCTGTATTCTGAATGAAGGTGTATTATTTATGGCATTTCTATATTCTGAATGAAGGTGTATTATGTGTAACATTTCTATATTCTGAATGAAGGTGTATTATGTGTAACATTTCTATATTCTGAATGAAAGTGTATTATGTTTGACATTTCTTTATTCTGAATGTAGGTGTATTATGTGTGGCATTTCTGTATTCTGAATGAAGTTGTATTATGTGTGGCATTTCTGTATTCTGAATGAAGGTGTATTATTTATGGCATTTCAATAATCTGAATGAAGATGTATTATTTGTGGCTTTTCTACATTCTGAATGAAGGTTTATTATGTTTGACATTTCTACGTTCTGAATTAAGGTGTATTATGTGTAACATTTCTATATTCTGAATGAAGGTTTATTTTTGTGGCATTTCTGTATACTAAATGAACGTGTATTATGTGTGGCATTTCTACATTCTGAATGAATGTGTATTATGTGTGGCATTTCTACACTTTGAATGAAGGTGTTTTATGTGTGGCATTTCTACATTTTGAATGAAGGTGTATTATGTGTAACAATTCTACATTTTGAATGAAGGTGTATTATGCGTAACATTTTGGTTTTCTGAATTAAGGTGTATTATGTGTGGCATTTCTACACTTTGAATGAAGGTATATTATGTGTGGCTTTTCTACATTTTGAATGAAGGTGTATTATGCGTAACATTTTGGTTTTCTGAATTAATGTGTATTATGTGTGGCATTTCTACACTTTGAATTAAGGTGTATTATGTGTGGCATTTCTACATTTTGAATGAAGGTGTATTATGTGTAACATTTCTACATTATGAATGAGAGTGTATTATGTGTGATATTTCAACATTATGAATGGGGGTGTTTTATGTGTGGCATTTCTCAATTCTCAATAAAGGTGCATTATGTGTGGCATTTCTGTATTCTGAATGAAGGTGTATTATGTGTAGTATTTCTACATTCTGAATGATGGTGTATTATGTGTGATATTTCTACATTATGATGAGGGTGTTTTTATGTGTGGCATTTCTCTATTCTCAATGAAGATGTATTATATGTAGTATTTCTACATTCTGAATGATGGTGTATTATGTGTGGCATTTCTACATTCTAAATGAAGGTGTATTATGTGTGACATTTCTTCATTATGAATGAGTATGTATAATGTGTGGCATTTCTTAATTCTCAATAAAGATGCATTATATGTTGTATTTTTGTATTCTGAATTAAAGTATATTATGTGTGACATTTCTGCATTATGAATGAGAGTGTATTATGTGTGATATTTCTACATTATGAATGGGGGTGTTTTATGTGTGGCATTTCTCAATTCTCAATAAAGGTGCATTATGTGTGGCATTTCTGTATTCTGAATGAAGGTGTATTATGTGTAGTATTTCTACATTCTGAATGATGGTGTATTATGTGTGATATTTCTACATTATGATGAGGGTGTTTTATGTGTGGCATTTCTCTATTCTCAATGAAGATGTATTATATGTAGTATTTCTACATTCTGAATGATGGTGTATTATGTGTGGCATTTCTACATTCTGAATGAAGGTGTATTATGTGTGACATTTCTTCATTATGAATGAGGATGTATAATGTGTGGCATTTCTCAATTCTCAATAAAGGTGCATTATATGTGGTATTTTTGTATTCTGAATGAAAGTATATTATGTGTGAAATTTCTACATTATGAATGAGAGTGAATTATGTGTGATATTGCTACATTATGAATGGGGGTGTTTTATGTGTGGCATTTCTCAATTCTCAATAAAGGTGCATTATGTGTGGCATTTTTGTATTCTGAATGAAGGTGTATTATGTGTAGTATTTCTACATTCTGAATGATGGTGTATTATGTGTGATATTTCTACATTATGATGAGGGTGTTTTATGTGTAACATTTCTATATTCTGAATGAAGGTGTATTATGTGTGGCATTTCTGTATTCTGAATGAAGGTGTATTATTTATGGCATTTCTATATTCTGATTGAAGGTGTATTATGTTTGACATTTCTACATTCTGAATGAAGGTGTATTATGTGTAACATTTCTACATTCTGAATTAAGGTGTATTATGTGTAACATTTGTATATTCTGAATGAAGGTGTATTATGTGTGGCATTTCTACATTCTAAATGAAGGTGTATTATGTTTGACATTTCTATATTCTGAACGAAGGTGTATTATGTTTGACATTTCTTTATTCTGAATGAAGGTCTATTATGTGTGGCATTTCTGTATTCTGAATGAAGGTGTATTATTTATGGCATTTCTATATTCTGAATGAAGGTGTTTTATGTGTAACATTTCTATATTCTGAATGAAGGTGTATTATGTGTAACATTTCTATATTCTGAATGAAGGTGTATTATGTTTGACATTTCTTTATTCTGAATGAAGGTGTATTATGTGTGGCATTTCTGTATTCTGAATGAAGTTGTATTATGTGTGGCATTTCTGTATTCTGAATGAAGGTGTATTATTTATGGCATTTCAATAATCTGAATGAAGATGTATTATGTGTGGCTTTTCTACATTCTGAATGAAGGTTTATTATGTTTGACATTTCTACATTCTGAATTAAGGTGTATTATGTGTAACATTTCTATATTCTGAATGAAGGTTTATTTTTGTGGCATTTCTGTATACTAAATGAACGTGTATTATGTGTGGCATTTCTACATTCTGAATGAATGTGTATTATGTGTGGCATTTCTACATTTTGAATGAAGGTGTATTATGTGTGGCATTTCTACATTTTAAATGAAGGTGTATTATGTGTAACATTTCTACATTTTGAATGAAGGTGTATTATGCGTAACATTTTGGTTTTCTGAATTAAAGTGTATTATGTGTGGCATTTCTACATTTTGAATGAAGGTGTATTATGCGAAACATTTTGGTTTTCTGAATTAAGGTGTATTATGTGTGGCATTTCTACACTTTGAATGAATGTGTATTATGTGTTGCATTTCTACGTTTTGAATGAAGGTGTATTATGCGTAACATTTTGGTTTTCTGAATTAATGTGTATTATGTGTGGCATTTCTACACTTTGAATGAAGGTGTATTATGTGTGGCATTTCTACATTTTGAATGAAGGTGTATTATGTGTGGCATTTCTACATTTTGAATGAAGGTGTATTATGTGTGGCATTTCTACATTTTGAATGAAGGTGTATTATGCGTAACATTTCTACATTTTGAATGAAGGTGCATTATGCGTAACATTTTGGTTTTCTGAATTAAGGTGTATTATGTGTGGCATTTCTACATTTTGAATGAAGGTGTATTATGCGTAACATTTTGGTTTTCTGAATTAAGGTGTATTATGTTTGGCATTTCTACACTTTGAATGAAGGTGTATTATGTGTGGCATTTCTACACTTTGAATGAAGGTGTATTATGTGTGGCATTTCTACACTTTGAATGAAGGTGTATTATGTGTGGCATTTCTACATTTTGAATGAAGGTGTATTATGTGTGGCATTTCTACATTTTGAATGAAGGTGTATTATGCGTAACATTTTGGTTTTCTGAATTAAGGTGTATTATGTGTGGCATTTCTACATTTTGAATGAAGGTGTATTATGCGTAACATTTTGGTTTTCTGAATTAAGGTGTATTATGTGTGGCATTTCTACATTTTGAATGAAGGTGTATTATGTGTGGCATTTCTACATTTTGAATGAAGGTGTATTAGGCGTAACATTTTGGTTTTCTGAATTAAGGTGTATTATGTGTGGCATTTCTACACTTTGAATGAAGGTGTATTATGTGTGGCATTTCTACATTTTGAATGAAGGTGTATTATGCGTAACATTTTGGTTTTCTGAATTAAGGTGTATTATGTGTGGCATTTCTACTTTTTGAATGAAGGTGTATTATGTGTGGCATTTCTACATTTTGAATGAAGGTGTATTATGCGTAACATTTTGGTTTTCTGAATTAAGGTGTATTATGTGTGGCATTTCTACACTTTGAATGAAGGTGTATTATATGTAATTTTTTTTTTTTCTGAATGAAATTGTTTTTTTGTATTTCTTTTTTCTCAGCAAAGGTGTATTATGTGTGACATTTCTGTAATCTAAATGACGGTATAAGTGTATGGCATTTTGCTTACGACAAGTTGTTGCTCAATAGAAGTGAGTGCTTACACAGGTATGACTAATATGCATTGCAGTCATATATTCTCTACGAAGGTGGAACTGTTTGGCATTGATATTTTCTGAAGTCGCATTGGTGGTCTAGGGATAGAGCCAACCGGGACTTGAAAAAAATAGTACTAGAAGCTTCCTCGCTTGGTGCTAAGCATTAAGAGAATAGTTCTAGGTCTGGTCAGCCCATTGTTGGTATAATGTGATTGTGCACGATACAACACTTAGACTACTGTTTCAAGTAGATAATGTCACGATATACATGTAGCTGAAAAATTGTTGAAACCAACGCTAAACATCATACAAAAATGCAAAACAAAATAATATTATATATGAATGACAGTTTGCATGTCGTGTCCGTTCTTTGATATTCTGAATAAAGGTATATAATTGTGACCATTCAACATTCTGAAGGAATGGTTTTGTATGACATTTTAATGCTGAATGAAATATTGATATTTTTTAGAAATCGATAATGGAACTTGTTGAAAGAACATGTACCAGCCTTGTTGGGGAATTCAGGAACAACTACGAACAACTATTTGAGAATGAATCACAGTTCACAGCAGAATTTGTTCAAAGTAAGTTATGATAAAATGTCATGCTGATTGCCTATTTTGCCATTTAGACTTGTACAAAAGTATAATATAAATACACAAGTCATGGAGAGTTTTTTTTCTTCATATTTTAACTATAAATTATTTCTGTTTGGCATTAATAATGATTGTCTCATTATTGTTTATTTTTATATCCCCCCCCCCCCTCAAAGTTTTGGTAGGCATACAGTATTCATAGTGTCCATCCTGCCTGTAACTTTGTCATGCATAGATGGATTTTATAAACACTTGCTACAACTGATCAAAATAACATGACAATGTGCCATGCATAACACCCAGACTCATATTCAAAGGTCAAGGTCGCACTTTAACTTTGTTTGACAACATTTTCAGTCTGTAACTTTGTCACCTGTTGATAAATTTTAAAAATATTTGGCTCAATTCATCAGCATGACATGACCGGGTGTGGCATGTTAATTCAGACCCGTACCTCAAAGACCAAGGTCACACTTTGAGTTTGTTTGACAGTATTTGAGTGTCTGAGATTTCAAGTCTGGTTTGTAACTTTGTCATACTTGGATGGATTTCAAAAACACTTGACTCAATTGAACCACATGACATGATGAAGTGTTGCATGTAAGACCTAGAAACTTTCTTTGAGATCAAGGTCACACTTTCAGTTTGTTTGATATTT
Source organism: Panopea generosa (assembly GCA_029582155.1). Lineage (NCBI taxonomy): Eukaryota > Metazoa > Mollusca > Bivalvia > Adapedonta > Hiatellidae > Panopea > Panopea generosa. The sequence continues at coordinate 48,459,129 of CM055895.1, forward strand.
CATGTCAGGTCTGTAACTTTGTCTAACATGGAGGGATTTTAAAATATCTTTACACAAGTGATCAACATGTCATGATCAAGCCTTCTAAAATTTCCGGTTTTTCGGTTCTTGGACCGATTTCTGAAGTTCAAAACTGGTTTTCGTTTCCAAGTTTAATAAAAAATCGGTCCAGATATTTTCAAAGTTTAATCAAAAATCGGTCCAGATAATTTCTATCGGTCGTATTAAATCTCATAAATTGCTCTTACCATGCCATACTGACCTGTGAAATACGCCTTGCGGCAATATCATTTGACCAATATATAATAATCCGATTGTTTTGACACCTGCTGTCAATTTTGACTAAACCATTAACGATATTTGGGGGAGTTTATCGGAAGAGTCTATTGCTATGTAGCACGCCTTTGATGTGTGATCAGCGACCCATAGCATTCTGTCGGTTCATCAAAAGATTGTGTTTGCGTCTGTAATTTCTTTGATATACCGCTAGCCAAAGCACGTATGGTCGGACCGAATATTGTTTGTGTCATTGAAATATTTGATAAAAGGTGCAGTGTTACTTGTTTGTTTCATTTTTTAAAAAAATAACTAATAATTATATATACGAGCTGGTTCTGGTAATTTTACGTAGTAGCTAGCTACAGCACAACACATAAAAAATGAAAAAAAAATTGAATGAACTGTTACATTGGTTTCCATGGTGAGTATTTCACGCAGCCCGGCATTGCGACACGTACGGTTCAATCCAGTATTTTTATATATAATGAAACTTATTCAGTAAAGCGGAAACATAATGTCAGTCATTAAAATGTACACATTGTGATAAAATATGTTATAAATAATACACAAATAAACATGAAATAGTTCCCTGTTAATGAATAAACGGAGAAAAGACATGGTGCAGCTTACATGGTGGGTGGGGTATGCATATATGTAAAGGCATAAAGTGATTTTTTTAAAAATAAGTGCGATTCTTACAGTAGTAAAAAAACCTGGACTGATTTGCATTTTGGAATTTTAGAAGTCCTGGTCATGATGATGTGTCACCTGCATTTACCTGTAGAAATACCAAGACCTTTAAATCAGATGTCAAGGTTAAGGTCACACAAAGATCAAGGTCACACTTTAATGGGGAAAAAAACAACATTAAATGCGTGTCTTGTCTGAAATGTCGGTCCATAACTCTTGACATTCATTGATACTTTTAAGCCCTACCTATTATAAAATATGTCTATTTTCATAGACCATTTGGGGGGTGCATGTGACAATTATCAGTGACATTCCTTGTTTTATATTATGACTTAACCATCCGAAAAATTGTGAAGGGGCTAATTGGTTTTAAATAGTTCTACATTATAATATTTATCTAATTTGTGACGGGCCTCAGTATAATTTTATCATATGTGTCGAGTTCCATATTTGTTAATGGCCGACAAATTTTACAGAATGTACGACTCCTTTTCGACCAAAGGCCAGCAGGGCATATGTCATGGTACATTGTCCGTCGTCCATCATCTGTCGGGCCCGTTAGCTCAGTTGGTTACGTGTCTGACTATCAATCCAGGGGTTGTGAGTTTGAATCCCCCATCCGGCAACAGTCTCCGTGATGATTGATATATGACATTGTGTCTCATTATCATTCGTCTCTCACCACTGATTCAAGTGAGAAAGTTATCAGTTACTTGCGGAGATGGGGTGTGCTGGAATACTGGTTAATCCCAGGAAACAGTGGTTAGGTTAACTGATCGTCTGTTAGACCTCAATGGAATAAAAATGATGCTTAATATTCAATCAATCAATCAATCAATCAATCAATCAACCATCATCTGTCTGTTAAACTTTTTTCTTCTAGACGCGATAGCAACTTCATTTTTCATTGAATCTTTACCAAACTTCCACAGCAGTTATATAACCACAAGATCTTGGACAAGTTCTTGAACTGCCTTGATGGACCACAAATGCTCCCACCACATGACTTATAAGTGCATATTAAGTGAAACATTTTTCTGAAAGTTCAAGGCCTAAACCTTAGATATTTTACATGTAGCATTAAATGGATCTCCCCTTAGAGATTTATTGATGTCAGGACCACGGGGTCAATTTTTGGGCTGTTACAGGGGTCACTGTTTTACATAAAGTTACATAGGAAAAATGTTGTAGACATGATAGCACCTTCACTTTTCATTGAATCTCAACCAAACTTGCACAGAAGTTATATAACCAGGAGATTTCGGATGAAGTCTTGAACCAGTGTGATTCAAATGCAAATGCTCCCGCAACAAGGCTTATAAGCATGTTTTAAGCGAAACTTAAAATATTTTCTCTGAAAGATTAAGAACTACATCTTAGATATTTTACATGTAGCATTGCAGGGAGTAGTCGGGTCCCTAGGGTCAATTTGGGGTTGCCACAGAGGTCACTGTTTTACACAATAGCACCTTCATTTTGTATTGAATTTTAACCAAACTTGCACAGCAGTTATATGACCGCAAGATCTCGGATCAGTTCTTGAGCCAGCATAATTCAACCGCAAATGCCACGCCACAGGGCTTACAGTCACAATTTACGCGAAACTTTGAAAAACATTTTCTCTGAAAATTTAAGGCCTAGACCTTAGATATTTTATGTGTAGCATTGCATTGTGGTCTCCTAAAAGATTTGTTGAAGAGGAGCTTACAAAAACCATTTTCTCTGAAATGTTCATCTGTCTATTTGTTGCCAGTAGAAGGATTCAGGCCCTCTTATTTTTTTTTGGTTTCCGATAAATGATTTCTGAGTGAGCCTAAAATTTTTTATCAGAAATTGGTCTGTCGCTGTTTAAATGTCTGTCAAATTTTACAGGAGTTATGGCCCCTTTTATACATATTTTGGGGGAAATAATTGGTTTTCTATAAATAACTTCTGAAAGGGTATAATGTACTTAATTTATATGTTGTGTGTTGCTTTATAATTGTGCAATACCAGTCATTTGTTAAGTTCCATATTTGTCAACATCACTCCTATTTTCAGGAGTTATGCCCCCTTTTCAACTAACATATAGCAGGGTCATCTGTGTTTTATGAACATATTTCTTGTAACTTCCGTTTTTTTGTCCCCTGCCTTTCAGCAAAAATTTGGTTATATTAAAATGGCACCGTCCGTCTGTCTGTATGTCTGTCCATCATGTTTTAGATCAACAACTTTGCTGACGCAACATCTTCTACAGTTGACACTTGATTCAAATGAAACTTGCTGTAAAGTTTGTTGTCTAAACTGGTGCCTGTGGTGATATTATTTTGATTAAATTGTTTTGATGGAGTAATGGCCCTTTGTTCTTTTGACTTTTATGTTACTTTGGACCGACACAACTTATCTCACATTTTTAACCTGATTAAAATGAAACATATTATTAACCTCTTTTGGAAAAGAGTCCTGTTAATAATACGAGAAAAACATTTAACAGTTACCGATGAAAGATAGAAGATAGTTACAGTCAAACCGGTGTAAGCGGCCTCCTGTATTAAGCAACCACTTGTCATAAGCAGACACATTTGCTATTTACCATTTCTATGTTTTCAGAGCAAATTAACCTGTATTAAGCAATAAACTGTCTTAAAAGGCCTCTTTTGCTCCTTCCCTTGACTGGCTGCTTAAGACAGGTTTGACTGTACAATTAAGGTTTGCATGAGCAGCTCTGAGCGCTTGTGACATTCTTGTTTGATTATTCGAACATTAACATCTCTTTTATTGCAACAAACTAAAGTGAACTTGTTACAATTTCTTTTCTATTCAGCTATAAGGTGGGTCGAAGAAGAGGTCAACAGCATATGTGTAGAGGCTGATATGGAATGCCTGGAAGAAAATATTCCAGCAGCATCTTCTGCACAACACTAAGGAGGACTAGAAGCAGGTACTATTTTCTATTATGTATCTAATATAAATGTAATGTACTACAAGAATTACGCAGTATGATACAACGGTCTGTGTCACTTAATGACATATTACGTAAATTACGTAATTTACGTAAATTCTATTTTCAGTTATTTTAGGAATCTAAGTCTGGAGTATTAAGTCATGAAATCTGAGCCCAAGACTTAAAAGGTATTTGATATCCATAAAGGGCCAGCAGGGAACCAAAAATAGATAAAATGGTGAATAGTCTAAAATCTTCTTTAAGAGTTTAGTACCTCCCTTTGTACTTTGGTGTTGTTTCTGTTCAGTTAGTTTTAAAGTAAATATTTAACAAAAAATTATTAGTCAAAATTTCAAAGAGCTTAATGACCAACCCGCCATGCCACCAATTTTAGGGTCAATGTTTACATATACATAAGATTTTCTGATACTGCTGTACAAGTTGTTTTTTTTTCAAATATTTAAAATAGGTTAGGAGTTTGCTTGAAATTAGGGGGCAAGGGTCCATTGGAGTCCAGTAGGGTGACTTTCACTTTACATGGAAATGCTATGAGAAAACAGAAAATTCTATTTTTTTTATCTATAAATTCTTCATATGCTTAGTCCATACAAATTTTTTAAGGAAGTGAAATGTGAAACCAGATGAACGACTTGGGTCTCTGGTTTCATCTCATGTGCAGTCTTACATAAATATTAATCACATATTTTTTTATCAAACTTTTATGTTACAATATCTTGGATATTGTTTTGAACAGGCCTTATTTGATACTTAATGTCCGAGTAATCTGTGAGCCTTGTATTGTTAACAACCTTTATTTACCACATATTTGACCCATTGTGACCCTCAGGTTTAGAATGCTATTTACATATTTCAATTTCATTTAACATAATGAAAGTGTTTACTGCATGTGGTTATCAAATTGGGACCACCATGTCCCTCTTTATTTCTACTTACTTTTGGAAGTTGCTTTGTTGGGATAATTACTTATGTTTTTCAATTTCTGTATTTTTTTCAGGGACCAAATGGGCTGTTTGATTTTTAGAAATTTGTTGAAGAAGACATTCAGATTTCATTATTAAGAAAATGGCCGACAATGGAGAATTTTCTTACCTAACCTTTGGTTGTTATAAGAATGGCTTATATGTTGTAGAGAGACACCTTTGTAATTGTAACCAGCACTTTAAATTTTATGAAAATAAAAATCGTCGGGACGACATGAAAAAATGTTGTTGTTTTTTAGAAATCTTTTATTTCATTTAAGGATTAAAACCCAAATTTTGAGTTTTCATTGAGTGATGAAAAACATTAGGTCAGTTTAATGTTGGTGAATGGTTTCTCTGTAACATTAAACTAGGCTTATGTTTTTCATCACCTGATGAAAACTCAAAATTCGACTTTTAATCCTTATTATATTGTATAGGAGTCATACTCGTCCGTCTGTGGACAATTTTTTTAATCGCAGTTTCTCAGCAACCATTGGTTGGAATTCATTGAAACATCACAACGGTGTCTGGTACCAATCCTAGTTGTGCATATTGTTGGCATGTTGCGCAAGAATAATTTTTCAACGAGTTAGGCCCTTTTAATTTTTCAGGCATTTTGTTTGTAGACACAGTTTCTCGGCAACCATTGGCTGGAATTCAATGACATTTCACAAAAGTGATTTGGTACCAAGCCTAGTTGTGCATATCATTGGCATATTGTGCCTGAATAAATTTTTAACGAGTAATGGTCCTTTTAATTTTTCAAACATTTTTTTTGTGGTTGCAGTTTCTCGGCAACCATTGGCTGGAATTCAATGACACAAACATGATTGATACCAAGCCTAGTTGTGCATATCATCAGCATGTTCTGCTTGGTTAATTTTTATTAATGCGTTATGACCCATTGTGTACTCAATTTCTTGGCAACCACTGGCTGGAATTCAATGAAACCTCACTAGAGTGACGAGTACCAAGCTGTTTCTCTAATTGGTTCACTTTGTCAAAGCAGGCAGCAAAAGGGTGCAATAGCTGTGTCAGGGCACCATCTGGGGGTATTCATCACATTCAGTGATATTTCTTGTATTTACATTATATTTTCCAACTTTTTTATATAAAACCAAAATATTAATTTTGCCATTTTAATTTAAAAAAGCAAATTATATGCATTGAACCACACAGTAATTGTCATGAATGTTATTGTGATGTTGTCAACACACTGAATAAGTGCACACATTTGTATTGCAACTTTTGGCAAATGTCGCGTGAACTTAACGACAATGGTCTCACCAGTAAAACAAAATCATGCAGCCATTGAAAAGCTGCAAATGTTTTCTATTGGGAAATGAAATGCAGTTAACCCATAGATACGCATTTTCCGGCACCAATCATGGAAGGCCTTTGAGCCTTTTTGTAATGAGCAATCTGAACACTTCCTGCACTGTTTTCGACTCTGCCAGTTAATATAAATATAATGCACCCAATAATTCAAATGCCTTTAATATTAGAGGTGTCCAAAGGCGCCTATATTAGAGGTGTCCAAAGGCGTCTATATGAAGTAAAGGGTTAATCTATATAGATCATTTAGGCTGATTGCAGTACCAATGTAAATATTAAGTATTACACATTCATCAAGTAAACTTCATGTCTCATGTTTTCATTACCGTTTAATAATTCTATTTTGGTTTTATGCAGCATTATATTTTTCGTTATGGTTAGGAAAATTCTATAGCAAGGTTAGGGCAAATAAAATACCTGTGTTAAGGGTTACCCAACAAACCCTAAAATTGAGCCTCGACCAGGTTTATCTTTTTCATCTTCAAAAAAAAAATAAAAAAATGAAAAAGTACTAAAACCTGTGGAGCAAATATGCTCAATATGTCAAGAAAATTATATTTGTATTCTTCTTTATAATTAATATTTTATAAAACAGAAGCAAGTCAAAATCGATTTGCTCATAAAACTTCATTATCTTGAAATTTCCTCCAAGACTGACTATCTGACTATCAATCCAGGAGTCGTGAGCTCGAATCTCCACCTGGCAACAGTCTCTGTAATGATTGATATACAACATTGTGTCTCATTGTTATTCGTCTCTCACCACTGATTCAAGTGGGAAAGTTACCAGTACCTTGCGGAGATGGGGTGTGTTGGAGTACTGGTTTACCTTTCAGGATCCCAGGAAAGAGTGGTTAGGTTAACTGATCATCTGTTAGCCCTTGATGGCATAAAAATGAAACTAAATATCAATCAATCAATCAATCATCCATGAAATAAAAAAATTGAAAAAAGTAGAAAAGAAAAAAAATGCCTATCTACTTTTTTCCCCCAAGTAACCCTAAATACAGGTATAATTTTTTCTGGCCTTATATCTCAGTAACTACTAGCTATATCTTAACATATGTAATCATTACCATTTAGGCGACTCAGGTTTTATTTTAGGCAGCATTATTACCTCTTTAATACAAAGAATATTTGAGAGCTCATTCCTCAGAAAATACTATTGGGATTTAATTGAAAATGAATATGTGTGTTCGGTATCAAAGGAAAAAAATGTGCCATTACATTTTATTTGAATTATATACCATGACATGGATTAATTTCCATAGCCTGTTGTTGCCTCAGTAACCATTTGTCTTACTTCGTATTGCACTTTTGAGGCAGGTCTTTTATTTTTGTCCAGTTTTTTATCATTTTGTATCTATTGTTTCGCGACAAGATTTCAAAAGTTGAACATGCGGCCCTCCAACAACTCTTATTAATCTGTATTATCATTTCTTTACCCATTTTTAATATGTACATGTATCATAATTTCATGATCAATTTTAGCTCAACTATTTGAAGAACAATTTAAGGAGGGCATTTCTATTCACCGGAGTGTATGCATTTACGGCGTCACACATTGGTTAAAGTTTTGCGGTCTAGTCCCTATCTCAGTAACCATTGCACTTGTTGAACAAAAACTAAGGCAAGACTTTCCAGTCATCAAACCTACTACATTTACTATTATAAAGTGGGATAGATCTTGCTCAAATATAATGCAAATTATGGCCCTTGTTTGCCTTAGAAATTCTGGTTAAAGTTTTGCGTGCAAGTTTCAAGTCCATATTTCACCAATCATTCAGTGTATTTAATTGAAATTTCACACAAAACTTCCCAGTCATCAAGCGTACTACATAAGTTAGATAACTCTAACTTGAATATAATGCAGATTATGGCCCTTTTTTACTTAGAAGTTATGGTTAAAGTATTCCATGCAGATACCATAAAGTCCATATCTTACCAATCATTCAATATATTTGATTGAAATTTCACACTGTTCCACAGTTTCACAATTCCCAGTTGTCAAACCTACTGCATTTACTAAGTAAGATAACTCTTGCTTGAATATAATACAAACAATGGCCTTTGTTGTACTTTAAAATTCTGGTTAAAGTTTTGCATGCAAGTACCATCAGGTCCATATCTCACAAATGTATTTTATTAAATATTATGCAAGGCTTATACTGCAATAATGAGGGTAAAATTTGGTTTGGTCATCTGTCTCAATCAAAGTTTGTATTCTTAAAACAAATTATTCAAATAGTCGAGTATGCTGTCTTATGTCTTATTTCATAACAATTTTTTAAACTGTATCCTCATTTCTTGATAATTTTTAGCTCTAATGGCCAAAGGCCAGAAGGGCTTATGCAATGACGCGTTGTCCGTCGTCTGATGTTTGTCGTCTGTTATCAGCACTTTCTCTGAAACCACTAGGCCAATTAAACTGAAACTTCACATGGATGTTTCTATTGCATAGGAGACTATACAGAAGATTTTTTTTAAATTTGAAATTCAAGATAGCCACCATTACAGATTTTCAAAATGTTTATGTAGTAATGATAACCAACTATACTTAGATTTGTTCAAATGGTGTCCCTAGGGTTAAAAATGACCCCACCCTGAGGTTCAATAAGGGGACATGTGTCATTATAATAATTTTTTTTCAAAATGGAAATGAATTTGCCTATATCTTCACAGAAGCATTGTTAGGTGAAGGAGGTTCAATTTTGTAAAAATGACTAGGTTCCAATGTCTTAAGGGGTCAGGAGGGGCCCCTTAAGGGTAAAAATTAGGAATTACAAAAATCGTTTTCTTAAGAAGTGGTATGTCAGATTTGTTCATATTTGGCATAAATTATCCCTATGTGTAAAGGTTTCATTGCAGACAAAAATTAAGGGGCTACAATTTATAAGGGCCCTGTAAGGGGACTTAGAATTTTACATAGGAATACTATGGGAAAACTGAAAATTCTCTTTTTTTCATCTATCTAGGCAAAATTATTATTCAGTTGGAGTTCTGAAGTATCATCTAGTCATAGGAAATAAGATTTGGCTCAATAAGAAGAATTGACTTTCCATAAGGGGCCAGGGTGGGTAAAAAAAGGGTTAAAATAGAAAATTTTCAAAAATCTTCTTCTTGGACAACAACCGGTCAGTCAAATTTGTTCATATTTGATATGGATTATCCCAATGAGTATGGGTTTAAAGTTTGAACAAATCAAGGGTCTTGTATTTATAGGACCCTGTAAGGGGACTTTGAGTTTTTTATAGGTATACTATTGGAAAAAGGAAAATTCTCTTTTTTTATTCGTTTGGAGTTTTGAAGCAACTTCTAGTCATAACAAATATGATTTTGTTCGATATGAAGGATTGACTTTCTAAAAGGGGCCAGGTGGGGTAAAAAATGATTTAAATTGAACATGAATCATAAAATGTCATAAATCTTATTTTCAACAACTGGTCAGTCATATTTGTTCATATTTGATATAAATTAGCACTATGATTAAGAAATCTAAGTTTGTACAAATCAAGGGACACTGGGATGTGTAGAGGCCCTGTAAGGGTCTTTGAGTTTTACATAGGAATACTATGGGAAACTGGAAAATTCTCATTTTTTTGTCCATTTGGGTAAATATGTTGTTCAATTTGAGATCTAAAGCATTGTCTAGTAACAATAAATTTGATTTTGTTCAATAAAAAGGATTCAATTTCCATATGCGGTCAGGGTGCGGATGGGGCAATAAGGTTAAAATTGGGAATTTTCACAATTTCCCCTCAATAACCTTTCAGTCAAACTAGTTCATATTTGATATAAATTATCCTTACATCAGCAAGGATTGAAGATTCTGCATACCAAGGGGCTGGGATATATTGGGGCCCTGTAATGTGAATTTAACGTAGGAATTCATTTGCATACATGTGTACAAAAAAACTTCTTTTTAAAATTTGAATCATTTCTGCTCATAACAAATCACTAAGAGAGGCTGATTGAAGTTCTGACAAATAAAGGGGCTGGGTTATATAAGGGTGCTGTACAGGGGACTAGATTTTTTTTAACAGATGAATGGTATGGGAATTTAAAGTATTTCCTTTTCATAGCAATTAAGTTTTTGTTCAGTATGGGTGTGGTGGGTGTATTTATCCATAAGTTGTTAAGATGATCCCACAAAGAGGGTAAATATTGTGGAATTTCAAAAAGTGTTATGGCCACTATGAGTCAGTAGAGCGTCCTCAGGCCCTCTTGGGCCTCTTGTTATTTCGTATGATCATCTGTATAATTAATTATTGATCAAGTTTTAATCTGTATTATCATTCCTTGATCAAGTTTTAATCAGTATAATCATTTCTTACCATTTTTTTTGTGGCTTGCCTCTATGGAGGCCAGCCTGTGTGTTTAGATAGCTTTTCATATCTTATTAGACATGCTGTACAAAATGAAACAAATCAGTACAATGCAATATGGCACAGGGTTCCATAAAAACAGAATACATTCTGTATTCTATGTTGTATTTTATGATACGGTATGGTTTTGATCATCTTCTGCGATTTCTTTTCTAAAATGTCTGTTTGTCTCAGTTTATCAAATCTTACTTTCTAAATTAAACTTGTTTTTCCAAATAGGCCATTATACTGTCTCTAAGATTACAGCAGTATCAGTTGGCGACACAGTCATGAGGAGACGTTTATCTTATAGGAAAGCAAGTGTTGATGATGATCGAGACTACGCTGAATTTTAATTCACAGGTTATCATCGTTCTGTGAGTGTAAGCATCTTCCATGTAATTAGATATCTAGGCAAACTTTGAATAAACTGTTGTTTTTTTGTTTGTTTGATTTGTATGTGCAGATATATTTTGCCATTTTCCCACCAGAATGCCTATTTATCTAATAAATAATAACGTAGGACGAGTCCATTTTTGTATAGGTCTGATACTGTTTCTCCAGTTTTATTTACTTGGTGAAGGATTTTGGTTTTAGAGTATTATTTAATAATATTTGGGTTAAATGTTTAACCATTTACTCCATAGATACGCGTTTTCCCGCATCAATCACAGAAGGTCTTTGAAAACAGTGCAGGAAGAGTTCAGATTGCTTGTAACGTAAACATAATTCACCCAATAATTCAAAAGCCTTCTATATTAGAGATGTCCAAAGGCGTCTATATGAAGTAAAGGGTTAAACAATACCCTGATATTTAGTATATAGGCTATAGTTGAAATGATATTAGAACATGTCATTATAATGATGATTTACCTCTGATGTAATTGAGTCACCTGTTAATAAATATGATTTTCTGTACACATGAAAGCAAAAGTGTAGCAGCCGGGGCAGGATGACCTCCTCGCTAAATATTCAGGATGGGTGAGGTGAGCAGAGTCAGTATATACATTGTCCCAAAAAATTCTTTTAACTGACAGAGTGGAAAACAGTGCAAGAAGTGTTCAGATTACTTGTTACGAGCAATCTGAACTCTTCCTGCACTGATTTTAAAGGCCTTCTGTGATAGGTGCGGGAAAACGCGTATCTATGGAGTAAAGGGATAAGCAGGTTGATAAACAAATGTTAATTACTGTGTTTAATAGTTAAAGAATTAGTTAAATTAAATTGTTTATGATGTATATTTCACAATATTGGTATGTTTTAGTCATCATTGACATAATACCATTATTCTAGGGTTCTCTAATAGACCACTTAAATATGTAAATCAATTATTTCAGCATTGACCTCATTAGCAATTGTACATTTATTGTATAAACAGATAGACAAACAAAAGTTGATAACTTTGTTTACTAGTTCCAGGTATCATAATGAGGTTGATTAGCTTAAAAGGATGTGCATTTCACAATATTGATATGTTTTTAGCCTTGAATGCCGAGACTCCAGAAAAGTTGTTAAATCTGGAAGAACAGTTTGAGTGGTGAAAGTGAAAAAGGTCTAAGTGCATATAAATAAAGACTCACTTAGACCTTTTTCGTTTTCATCTCTCGAGTTGTTTAAGCTTAGATCGTATTCGTAACTTTAAAACTTGAGAAACTTCTTTGTATATAAGAACACTAATTATTAATAGTATAAAGTACTGAATAAAATTGTGTGCTTGTAAATTCGAGTTCTTGTATCTATGCTACCACAGGCAACGAAAGTATTATGTTACAACTGCAATATGATGCCATGATGACCAGAATTCTCCGATGCAAAACTAGATTTGACCTCAGACATTAATTATCTTATTTGGCAGGTGCCAGAACATCTCACCAAGCTGTTGTTCTTACTGAAGTGTCAGTGTAGTACTGATACAACCAGTATATCTAGGATCAGACCTTCTGAACTTGGCAGGGTTGGAAGTGGGGGTGGGGGATTAAAATGATTAAAATAGAAAAAATTTAAAATCTTATTTTCAAAAACCGGTTGGTGAAATTGTTCATATCTTTCTTTATATTAATATCATTTGAGTAGCAGGCATTTTAAGTTTGTAAAAAATAAAGGGGTTGCTGTGTTTACGTGTCATGTATGTGGCGTTTGGGTTTTACAATGGAATATTCTGGGAAAATGGAAAAGTCTCATTTTCTGAGTTATTTGTAAATTTACTTTGGGGAAAACAGAAAAGTCATTCATTTGGGCAAAAGTGGTTTTCAATTTGAGATTTAAAGCATTGTCTTTTCATAGCAAATAAGGTTTGGTTTGATTCAGTAAAGAGGATTAAATTTCCATAAGTGTCCAGATTAGGTTGCTCAACAGTGTAAAATTTGAGATTCACATTCAGTCAAGAGTGTTCATGTTTAAATTATCCTAACCTTTAAATACTTCAAAAGTACTTAAAAAGAATTTTACGAAACTTCACACAATTGTTAAGCACAATGGGAAGGTGGGCATGTACTTCAAAGATCAAGGTTAACATTAGGTGAAGATGTCATTCTTCATTTTATTTCTGTAAACGGTTATTCGATTGTATAGATAGATCCCTGTCAGATTAGTGTCTTATTGCCAATGTCTATTTACAAAATTATTAAATAGTTACTTTTATTTTATAATAAAATGAAGGTGTATCAATGTGTATTTAAACTAAATGTATTGTATTTCAATACGTACTGAAAAAAAGGATAATAAGTATGTCATTCCATATATATATATATATATATATATATATATATATATATATATAGACACTGAGAAGATAAAAAAAATCGTCATCAAAAGTTGGCGTTATTTTCGTTACATATACTAAATCTCCTAAATATACTGGTTGTATCATTACTACACTGACACTTCAATAAGAACAACAACCCTGACTAGTTCAGAAAATCTCATCATTGATATACTGGTTGTATCATTACTACACTAACACTTCAATAAGAAACAACAACCCTGAATAGTTCAGAAGATCTGATCCTTGATAAACTGGTTGTATCATTACTACACTGACACTTCAATAAGGAACAACAACTCTGACTAGTTCAGAAGATCTGATCCTTGATATACTGGTTGTATCATTACTACACTGACACTTCAATAAGGAACAACAACCCTGACTAGTTCAGAAGATCTGATCCTAGATATACTGGTTGTATCATTACTACACTGACACTTCAGTAAGAACAACAACCCTGACTAGTTTAGAAGATCTGATCCTTGATATACTGGTTGTATCATTACTACACTGACACTTCAATAAGGAACAACAACCCTGACTAGTTCAGAAGATCTGATCCTTGATATACTTGTTGTATCATTACTACACTGACACTTCAGTAAGAACAACAACCCTGACTAGTTCAGATGATCTGATCTTTGATATACTGGTTGTATCATTACTACACTGACACTTCAATAACTAACAACAACTCTGACTAGTTCAAAAGATCTGATCCTTGATATACTGGTTGTATCATTACTACACGGACACTTCAGTAAGAACAACAACCCTGACTAGATCAGAAGATCTGATCCTTGATATACTGGTTGTATCATTACTACACTAACACTTCAATAAGAACAACAAACCTGACTATTTCAGAAGATCTGATCCTTGATATACTGGTTGTATCATTACTACACTGACACTTCAGTAAGAACAACAACCCTGACTAGTTCAGAAGATCTGATCCTTGATATACTGGTTGTATCATTACTACCCTGACACTTCAGTCAGAAAAACCCTGACTAGTCCAAAGATCTGATCCTTGATATACTGGTTGTATCATTACTACACTGACACTTCAATAAGCAACAACAACCCTGACTAGTTCAGAAGATCTGATCCTTGATATACTGGTTGTATCATTATTACACTGAAACTTCAGTAAGGAACAACAACCCTGACTAGTTCAGAAGATCTGATCCTTGATATACTGGTTGTATCATTACTACACTGACACTTCAGTAAGAACAACAACCCTGACTAGTTCAGAAGATCTGATCCTTGATATACTGGTTGTATCATTACTACACTGACACTTCAGTAAGAACAACAACCCTGACTAGTTCAGAAGATCTGATCCTTGATATATTGGTTGTATCATTACTACACTGACACTTCAGTAAGAACAACAACCCTGACTAGTTCAGATGATCTGATCCTTGATCATTACTACACTGACACTTCAGTAAGAACAACAACCCTAACAAGTTCAGAAGATCTGATTCTTGATATACTGGTTGTATCATTACTACACTGACACTTCAGTAAGAACAACAACCCTGACTAGTTCAGATGATCTGATCCTTGATATACTGGTTGTATCATTACTACACTGACACTTCAGTAAGAACAACAACCCTGACTAGTTCAGAAGATCTGATCCTTGATATACTGGTTGTATCATTACTACACTGACACTTCAATAAGGAACAACAACCCTGACATTTTCAGAAGATCTGATCCTTTATATATTGGTTGTATCATTACTACACTGACACTTAAATAAGGAACAACAACCTTGACTAGTTCAGAAGATCTAATCCTTGATATACTGGTTGTATCAATACTACACTGACACTTCAATAAGGAACAACAACTGGTTGTATCAATACTACACTGACACTTCAATAGGGAACAACAACCCTGACTTGTTCAGAAGATCTGATCTATGATATACTGGTTGTATCATTACTACACTGACACTTCAATAAGGAACAACAACCCTGACTAGTTCAGAAGATCTGATCCTTGATATACTGGTTGTATCAATACTACACTGACACTTCAATAAGGAACAAAAACCCTGACTAGTTCAGAAGATCTTATCCTTGATATACTGGTTGTATCATTACTACACTGACACTTCAGTAAAAACAACAACCCTGACTAGCTAAGAAGATCTGATCCTTGATATACTGGTTGTATCATTACTACACTAACACTTCAATAAGAACAACAACACTGACAAGTTCAGAAGATCTGATCCTAGATATACTGGTTGTATCATTACTACACTGACACTTCAGTAAGAACAACAACCCTGACTAGTTCAGAAGATCTGATCCTTGATATACTGGTTGTATCATTACTACACTGACACTTCAGTAAGAACAACAACCCTGACTAGTTCAGAAGATCTGATCCTTGATATACTGGTTGTATCATTACTACACTGACACTTCAATAACGAACAACAACCCTGACTAGTTCAGAAGATCTGATCCTTGATATACTGGTTGTATCATTACTACACTGACACTTCAGTAAGAACAACAACCCTGACTTGTTCAGAAGATCTGATCCTTGATATACTGGTTGTATCATTATTACACTGACACTTCAGTAAGAACAACAACCCTGACTAGTTCAGAAGATCTGATCCTTGATATACTGGTTGTATCATTATTACACTGACACTTCAGTAAGGAACAACAACCCTGACTAGTTCAGAAGATCTGATCCTTGATATACTGGTTGTATCATTACTACACTGACACTTCAGTAAGAACAACAACCCTGACTTGTTCAGAAGATCTGATCCTTGATATACTGGTTGTATCATTACTACACTGACACTTCAATAAGGAACAACAACCCTGACTTGTTCAGAAGATCTGATCCTTGATATACTGGTTGTATCATTACTACACTGACACTTAAATAAGGAACAACAACCTTGACTAGTTCAGAAGATCTAATCCTTGATATACTGGTTGTATCAATACTACACTGACACTTCAATAAGGAACAACAACCCTGACTTGTTCAGAAGATCTGATCTTTGATATACTGGTTGTATCATTACTACACTGACACTTCAATAAGGAACAACAACCCTGACTAGTTCAGAATATCTGATCCTTGATATACTGGTTGTATCAATACTACACTGACACTTCAATAAGGAACAACAACCCTGACTAGTTCAGAAGATCTTATCCTTGATATACTGGTTGTATCATTACTACACTGACACTTCAGTAAAAACAACAACCCTGACTAGCTTAGAAGATCTGATCCTTGATATACTGGTTGTATCATTACTACACTAACACTTCAATAAGAACAACAACCCTGAAAAGTTCAGAAGATCTGATCCTAGATATACTGGTTGTATCATTACTACACTGACACTTCAGTAAGAACAAGAACCCTGACTATTTCAGAAGATCTGATCCTTGATATACTGGTTGTATCATTACTACACTGACACTTCAGTAAGAACAACAACCCTGACTAGTTCAGAAGATCTGATCCTTGATATACTGGTTGTATCATTACTACACTGACACTTCAATAACGAGCAACAACCCTGACTAGTTCAGAAGATCTGATCCTTGATATACTGGTTGTATCATTACTACACTGACACTTCAGTAAGAACAACAACCCTGACTTGTTCAGAAGATCTGATCCTTGATATACTGGTTGTATCATTATTACACTGATACTTCAGTAAGAACAACAACTCTGACTAGTTCAGAAGATCTGATTCTTGATGTACTGGTTGTATCATTATAACACTGACACTTCAGTAAGGAACAACAACCCTGACTAGTTCAGAAGATCTGATCCTGGATATACTGGTTGTATCATTACTACACTGACACTTCAGTAAGAACAACAACCCTGACTAGTTCAGAAGATCTGATCCTTGATATACTGGTTGTATCATTACTACACTGACACTTCAGTAAGAACAACAACCCTGACTAGTTCAGAAGATCTGATCCTTGATATACTGGTTGTATCATTACTACACTGACACTTCAGTAAGAACAACAACCCTGACTAGTTCAGAAGATCTGATCCTTGATATACTGGTTGTATCATTACTACACTGACACTTCAGTAAGAACAACAACCCTGACTAGTTCAGATGATCTGATCCTTGATATACTGGTTGTATCATTACTACACTGACACTTCAGTAAGAACAACAACCCTGACAAGTTCAGAAGATCTGATCCTTGATATACTCGTTATATCATTACTACACTGACACTTCAATAAGGAACAACAACCCTGACTTGTTCAGAAGATCTGATCCTTGATATACTGGTTGTATCATTACTACACTGACACTTCAATAAGGAACAACAACCTTGACTAGTTCAAAAGATCTAATCCTTGATATACTGGTTGTATCAATACTACACTGACACTAATTAAGGAACAACAACCCTGACTTGTTCAGAAGATCTGATCCTTGATATACTGGTTGTATCAATACTACACTGACACTTCAATAAGGAACAACAACCCTGACTAGTTCAGAAGATCTGATCCTTGATATACTGGTTGTATCATTACTACATTGACACTTCAATAATGAACAACAACCCTGACTTGTTCAGAAGATCTGATCCTTGATATACTGGTTGTATCAATACTACAATGACACTTGAATAAGAAACAACAACCCTGACTAGTTCAGAAGATCTGATCTTTGATATACTGGTTGTATCATTACTACACTGACACTTCAATAAAATACAACAACCCTGAGTAGATCCTCGATATACTGGTTGTATCATTACTCCACTGACACTTCAGTAAGGAACAACAACCCTGACTAGTTCAGAAGATCTTATCCTTGATATACTGGTTGTATCAATACTACACTGACACTTCAATAAGGAACAACAACCCTGACTAGTTCAGAAGATCTGATCCTTGATATTCTGGTTATATCAATTCTACACTGACACTTCAATAAGAAACAACAACCCTGACTAGTTCAGAAGATCTGATCCTAGATATACTGGTTGTATCATTACTACACTAACACTTCAGTATGAACAACAACCCTGACTAGTTCAGAAGATCTGATCTTTGATATACTGGTTGTATCATTATTACACTGACAATTCAATAAGGAACAACAACCCTGACTAGTTCAGAAGATCTGATCCTTGATATACTGGTTGTATCATTACTACACTGGCACTTCAATAAGAAACAACAACCCTGACTTGTTCAGAAGATCTGATCCTTGATATACTGGTTGTATCAATACTACACTGACACTTCAATAACGAACAACAACCCTGACTAGTTCAGAAGATCTGATCCTTGATATACTGCTTGTATCATTACTACACTGACACATCAATAAGGAACAACAACCCTGACTAGTTCAGAAGATCTGATCTTTGATATACTGGTTGTATCATTTCTACACTGAAACTTCAGTATGAACAACAACCCTGACTAGTTCAGAAGATCTGATCCTTGATAAACTGGTTGTATCAATACTACACTGACACTCCAATAACGAACAACAACCCTGACTAGTTCAGAAGATCTGATCCTTGATATACTGGTTGTATCATTACTACACTGACACTTCAATAAGGAACAAACAACCCTGACTTGTTCAGAAGATCTGATCCTTGATATACTGGTTGTATCAATACTACACTGACACTTCAATAACGAACAACAACCCTGACTAGTTCAGAAGATCTGATCCTTGATATACTGGTTGTATCATTACTACACTGACACTTCAATAAGGAACAACAACCCTGACTAGTTCAGAAGATCTGATCCTAGATATACTGGTTGTATCAATACTATACTGACACTTCAATAAGGAACAACAACCCTGACTAGTTCAGAAGGTCTGATCCTTGATATACTGGTTGTATCATTACTACACTGACACTTCAATAAGAAACAATAACCCTGACTAGTTCAGAAGATCTGATCCTTGATATACTTGTTGTATTATTACTACACTGACACTTCAATATGGAACATTAACCCTGACTTGTTCAGAAGATCTGATCCTTGATATTCTGGTTGTATCATTACTACACTGATACTTCAGTAAGGAACAACAACCCTGACTAGTTCAGAAGATCTGATCCTTGATATACTGGTTGTATCATTACTACACTGACACTTCAGTAAGAATAACAACCCTGACTAATTCAGAAGATCTCATCCTTGGTATACTGGTTGTATCATTACTACACTGACACTTCAGTAAGGTACAACAACCCTGACTAGTTCAGAAGATCTGATCCTTGATATACTTGTTTGTACATCTAGTTATTGAGAAGTCCCGATTTGATGGACAATCCAGATTAAGTATGTTTCAAGAAAGACTTAAAAACATATTTTATCTACCTTTAATAAATTTAGATCTTTCATAACCTTTTCAGCAGCAACATCGAAAACATTGAATATTGCGTCACATTTCGTCTCAACAGCCAAGAACAGATACCCAAACTCCGTAGCTTGGGTATTGTATGGCTCCAGTAGGTTTGACTGTGTGTATAGTTTGATGTTTGTGCACATTTCTAGATGTTTCTTCATTATTTTGTCTCTCAACAGTCTATTCATTTCTGTCAGTTAATAACTAAAATTTTTTATATTAAATAGTTAAGGTCAAATTGCCACACAAGATGACCAAAACTGCCTGTAAGTGCTCACCTGAGAAATAAGAGACTGGTTTAATGAAAACAATTCCAGAATACAACTTGATTACGCAATTCATGCAATAGCCTATTTCTTATCTATTTATGGTCAGACTTTTCTGAATCTAACATTGTCATGTCCAATAATCGTTTCACAAACAATGACCCAGGTAAGGTCAACAATGGAGGAGTGATTGTGATGACCGGAAAGATTTATTCAACTTACTACAATTCAGGGGTAAAATAATAGGCAGGATCTAATTTTATCAGGATTTTTCATAATTTTAAAATAGGCTAAAACTTTTTTTTACAAATATATCTTGCCTATATATACTCATTGATCCCGTATTGCTAAAATTATATCTATTTAAACATGCCAAAATAATATATTGTAAAGGGGGTTACGTGCCTAGGTCAGATTTAAATAGATTTCCTGCTCAAAATTGAAACATTAAATGAGTCGCGTGATTTAATTTTGAATTCAATTTGACCCATCGTACAGGAGTAGAATTTGTAAAATTTGTTTCATCTTAGAAAGAGTCTGAATGACGATGTGAATGTGATCAAGCAGTATTTAAGTGTTGTCTATTTTTGGAATGGGAATTCCGTTTCAAGTTTACCACTCCGATTGAAACTTCGATTTCATCACTTTCGATGGGTTTGATATACCAATCCATTGTTTTTTATTTATTTGTGATAATGAAATGCTTTTTATCCCTTTTAAAAATAATTTCATTTTGAGCTCTACTGGCCAAAGGCCAGAAGTGCTTATGCGATGGCGCGTTGTCTGATGTCCGTCGTCTGTCGTCTGTTAGCAGCACTTTCTCTGAAACCACTAGGCCAATTAAACTGAAACTTCACATGGGTATTTCTATTGCATAGGAGAATATACAGAAGATTTTTTTTTTCGTTCTGAAATTCAAGATGGCCACCATTATTAAAAATAGTATAAAACTTAAAAAATCTTCTTCTCATGAACGGCCCAACAGATTTTCAAAATGTTTATGTAGTAATGATGACCAACTATAGTTTTGTTAGATTTGTTCAAATGGTGCCCCTAGGGTTAAATATGACCCAGCCCCGAATGTTCAATTAGGGGACACATGTCATTATAATATATATATATATATATCTTTTTTTTAAATGGAAATGATTTTGCCTATATCTTCACAGAAGCATTGTTTAGTGAAGGAGGTTCAGATTTGTAAAAATGACTGTGTTCGACTGTCTTAAGGGGTCAGGAGGGGCCCCAAAAGGGCAAAAATTGGTAATTACTACATTTGTTTTCTTAAGAAACGGTATGTCAGATTTGTTCATATTTTGCATAAATTATCCCTATGTGTAGGGGTTTGATTGCAGATAAAAATTTAGGGGCTAAAGTTTATAGGTGCCCTGTAAGGGGACTTAGAATTTTAAATAGGGATACTATGGGAAAACAGAAAATTCTCTTTTTCTTTCATCTGTTCTTAAACCACTATACCAATTAGACTGAAACTTCACATATGTGCTTCTATTGCATAGGAGACTATACAGAAGATTTTTTTTTTCAATCTGACATTCAAGATGGCCGCCATTACTAAAAATAGTCCAAAACTTAAAAAATCTTCTTCTCATGAACGGCCCACAGATTTTCAAAATGTTTATGTAGTAATGATGACCAACTATAGTTTTGTTAGATTTGTTCAAATGGTGTCCCTAGGGTAAAAATTGACCCTGTCCCGAGAGTTCAATAAGGGGACACATGTCAATATAATTTTTTTTTTTTTTAAATGGAAATAATTTTGCCTATATCTTCACTAAAGCATTGTTAGGTAAAGGAGGTTAAAATTTGTAAAAATGACTTGGTTCCTATGTCTTAAGGGGTCAGGAGGGGCCCCAAAAGGGTACAAATTGGGAATTAGTAAAATTGTTTTCTTAAGAACTGGTATGTCAGATTGTACATATTTGATATAAATTATCCCTAAGTGTAGGGGTTTGATTGCAGATAAGAATTTAGGGGTTAAAATATAAAATATATAGGGGCCCTGTAAGGGGACTTAGAATTTTACATAGGGATACTATGGGAAAACAGAAAATTCTCTTTTTTTTTTATTTATTCTGAAACCACTAGGCCAATTAAACTGAAACTTCACATGGATGTTTCTATTGCATAGGAGACTACACAAAAGATTTATTTTTTCTATCTTAAATTCAAGATGGCCACCGTTGCTAAAAATAGTCCAAAACTTAAAAAGTCTTTTCATGAACGCACCAACAGATTTTCAAAATGTTTATGTAGTCATGATGACCAACTATAGTTTTGTTAGATTTGTTTAAATGGTGTCCCCAGAGTTAAAAATGACCCCGCCCCGATGTTTCTATTGCATAATAGAATTTCAAAAAGTGCTATGGCCCCTGTGAGTCAGTAGAGCGTCCTCAGGCACTCTTGTTTAAGATATTTATAGCGTTTATTCCTGATAAACACTCCCTCTATAGCACAATTATGACTTTTACACTGATATTTAATCTTGCAGTTGGATACAGCAGCCCTTCTGTAGTGCAAGGTTTAAGCATACATCCTTTTGCAAAGTTACAGTCTACTGTTAGCATACAAAGTAAATCAAAACTTGCATCAACACTTTAACGAAGAGTCTTAAGGCAAATGTGACCATTTCACCCTGCAATATGACATTGACTTTACGCTAGGAGCCTGATATGTTACATGAAGCCGCAGAATATAAGCATATGCACTTAAACCAAGTTTCATCCACATAAGTGCAAGCAATGCACACTTATGAACAGCTTGCATCAAAACTTTAAAGAAGAGTTTAAAGGAAATGGGACGTTTTCACTATAATATCTGACCTTGATTTTGAAGATAAGAGCCTGATAAGCTACATACTGCTCCGGAGTACAAGCAATCACATTTATACCATGTTCCATCCTCATAAAAAGCATCACTTATGAACAGCCTGCACCAAACAAAACTTTAACGCAGGATGGTGGGTGCAAGCGCTGACCTCAGTCTCGACACCAACGCTTGGGTGAGTTAGTCTGTCCGAGAACCTGATATCTACCGAATGGGATCTATCAACATCATTCAAACCAATCATGAGCTCAAAGTGATTTTCCCAACATTGCTATTTAACAAACCCAATTAGGAGAGCTGGGCTTCTTCCACGACTACAAGCCGAGTACAAAAACTTTACTTTTCATAGACTAGTCGAGTTTTCAACCAGGCATCTTATATGACCAATGATGAAATAATAGATTCTGAAAGGACACCAACCAAGGTATATCATGTCTTATTTACAGACACATGGAATCCAAATAGGTCACTTGAACCTTTGGCTCATGTCATCTCAAAATAAAACTGCTGATGGATAAAATGCTGAAAGGTGATATTGTTTTGATGACAGATGAAATGGATTTGTTTTCAAACTTGTCAAACCTATAATGGTTATATACAACAATGATAATATGCACACACAATTTTTTTTTATATAAAATTGTCACCTTCCATGAAGCCAGTTTTTTCAGACCATCAGTAAAATGAGAAAATGTATTTATAAATTTTTCGTTAAGAACCTCCGCATCAGTAATTGGCTTCTGCAGAGATACGTCCAACAGTGCCAGGAATCATAATCACATCTTCATCAACATCTCACTGAAATTGACAGTATTATTTTATCATGTGATGATTGTTAAAAATACCTAAGGAACAAAACAGCCATATGACCTATAAGTCTGCTGGGCTTATTTTTCTTATTGGTGATATTTCTAAATTAGGCAGTAATAAATGTCAGTTACATCTGTATCAAATGTCACTGTAGTTACATCTGTATCAAATGCCACTGGAGTAACATCTGTATCAAATGTCACTGGAGTTACACCTGTATCAAATGTCACTGAGTAACATCTGTATCAAATGTCACTGTAGTTACATCTGTATCAAATGTCACTGGAGTAACATCTATATCAAATGTCACTGAAGTAACATCTGTATCAAAGGCCACTGTAGTTAAATCTGTATCAAATTCCATTGGAATAAAATCTGTATGAAATTTCATTGGAATAAAATCTGTATGAAATATCACTGTTGTTACATCTCTATCGAATGTCACTGGGGTAACATCTGTATCAAATGTCACTGGAGTAACATCTGTATCAAATGTCATTGCAGTAACATCTGTATCAAATGTCACTGCAGTAACATCTGTATCAAATGTCACTGGAGTAACATCTGTATCAAATGTCACTGGAGTAATGTCTATTTTGAATATCACTGGAGTAGCATTATAATTTATATAAAATGTCACTGAGTTACATCTGTATCAAATGTCACTGTAGTTACATCTGTATCAAATGCCACTGGAGTAACATCTATATCAAATGTCACTGGAGTTACATCTGTATCAAATGTCACTGGAGTAACATCTGTATCAAATGTCACTGAGTAACATCTGTATCAAATGTCACTGTAGTTACATCTGTATCAAATGTCACTGAAGTAACATCTATAGCTAATGTCACTGAAGTAACATCTGTATCAAAGGCCACTGTAGTTACATCTGTATCAAATTCCATTGGAATAAAATCTGTATGAAATTTCATTGGAATAAAATCTGTATGAAATATCACTGTTGTTACATCTCTATCGAATGTCACTGGGGTAACATCTGTATCAAATGTCACTGGAGTAACATCTGTATCAAATGTCATTGCAGTAACATCTGTATCAAATGTCACTGCAGTAACATCTGTATCAAATGTCACTGGAGTAACATCTGTATTAAATGTCACTGGAGTAACATACATGTATAATGTATCAAATGTCACTGGAGTAACATCTGTATCAAATGTTACGTGAGTAACATATGTATCAAATGTCACTGGAGTAACATCTGTATCAAATATCACTTGAGTAACATCTGTATCAATGTTACTGAACACACGACATAATCATTGTCTTTATCATGCAGTTGTATCAGTTGTAGATGTGCCTGGTACTGGGTGTGATGACATTGGACTTGAGGCTGACGCCGGCATCTCCTCAGCTATTGGCTCATACCCAGACTTTGGTTTTGTTTCATTGTTGAGGGTTTCTCTCTGAGACTCAGTCATAGCTTCTATTGCACGATAAAAATCTGAAAAGTCAACATACGCCTCAACACGGCCATTTTCATTAAGATCAAGTTTATCACGTTAATAGAACCTGCTTGGGAAGCGGGTTTCTTCACTGCTCTGTGTAGAATTGGTTGTGCTGTATGTACCAGTGCTGGCTTGGGAATCCCTTGTCTCTAAGCGGTTCATGTCAGTGTCTGCTGTGTTGGTTTTTAGACTTGCTGATGCTACAGGTGTCGTCATCTCATCAGTATTGTCACCAATTAGGTTGGGTGCAGGGTCTGGTATTGTCACCGTTGGTGGAGCATTTGGGCGACCAGTATAGTAAGGCACAGAGACAGGCAGGTAACGACTGCTGCCTGTAGGCGTACCTATTGCATTTGTTAATACATAATTAAAGTTCCTGACCAGTAGAGTTATGTCCCCTCTTTTATGACACCTGACCTTGACCTCCTGGTTCCCCATCATGAAACTGTCATGATGTATCCTTACCACTTTGTCAACACATGCCTGTGCAACACCATTGAGGGTAGACTGGACGGCAAACTCTGCAGCCACCATTGATGCTACCTCTGTGTTCTCGGTAGCAGTGGCAGTGGCATCCTGGAGGGAATGATATAATCCGTCAGACATGATGATGAGGAAACTGCACGACGAATTCATAGGTATACCCCCCGTCACATAGGGCTCTGCTATCACTGGCTCACGTACAGCTTGACTGAAATAATTAAACAAATGTTCAATAGATTTGTTTGTATGGCCTTTTTTCTAAACTTTCCAACCTTTTCAGAGGTTAGAGTGGCCATAGAATAAATTTCATGACCAATCACCACAGATACTGTGACAAGACGTGGGTTTTAAACTCACAATTCCTGGTTTCATTTGCAGTTCTCTAATCAATACCACCATGATATTATGACATTCAGTTGCTGCACCTATTAAAGTATACACTAAATATATAAACAATGTAATGAAGATAACTGTTATATTTTTTTTAATCCACAGAATTTACAATTGATGAAACTTCTTATAGTAGTTTTTGTTTATCTAAGTTTAATACAGGAATATGCAAGAAATATATAAATGTATTTTACAGCTCGACTCAATGGCCTCTAAAAAAACAACACTCAGTACTGGTTCTACCCAGAAAAAGGACTCAAGATAGGACCATACAAGCTCTGAGATTCCTTCTTTAAATAACTGAACTAAAATAGGTAAGAAAATTTTTAGTAAAACATTTAAAGTTATTGAAATGGAAAGAGAATAACAAGCCAGTTAGTTGAGCAATGCCTATGTGTTTAGTTTCATGTTTTTGGTCAAATCTGATCAGGTCAATCACACAGACCTTTACATCTGATAATAGAGAACAAATTGGAGAATTATCACTTTGCTTAGAATTGAAGTGGTATCGTCCTTAGAGACAAAGCTATGAGCGTATGTGCCGATTTCAGGGTTCATGTTTTAATTGGTATTTAATTTAAACCCGCGATTTTATTTTTATATTATCTTTGAAAAATGTAAAAATACCATTTACAACTTTACTTTTTTAGTAAATTTATCAAAAATAATTCACTAAGAAATCTCCATTTTTCATCATAAGGCATGCAACAATTACTTTTATGGGTTTTCACATCTCATTACTGATTCCCTTCTTTAATATCTCAACACTCTTTGCCAATCATTTTAGTGGATCTATCTCTTTAGAACAAATTTGAAAAATTGAAAAAAAGAATCATTATGTCAAATACATATTCTATCATTGTGTTTGAAGACCACCATACCAGTATGTACAGCCTTATCTAAGGATGTATCAACCTACCTGAGTACATCAATGTCCTTGTAACCACCCTTGGTGTGGAAGTCCCCGATACAACGTGTGCAGATGTACACAATTGTTTGTGAATAACCAAGACATAAATGAATGTACAGACCAGACTACGACGAGCGCGCCTAGGTACAATGCAAACTATAGACACAATATCAAGGCCTCTGCCAAACCAATAAATTTGTTGTTGTTATTCTAAGGTTTTCAGTCCCTCCGCCAAGTAATCCTGGGGTCTTGTCCCCGTGTTCACCGTGTCCAAACGTTTCCGGAGGAGGCGGTGGAGGTAAAGTTGGATGACGATGGGGTAACGTTGAATGGCGGTCAGCGGTAAGAAAACTATATTTTTTAACTATTGTTGATAATATTTGAAAAAACTGAGTCGAGCAAGATGATGTCGTGTCATTTCTGATCACTCGACAGCAACCAAATCTGTGCAGACTGTAGCCGTTTTCTTGATCATTCGGGAATTACAAGGAATGTTCTTCGTAACCAGTGGCACGAATGTTTTATAAGTTCGAAAACTGTCTTGTTACCGAACATAATTTGATATATCATTTTCTTTTATAAGCAACACCCTCCTCAACATTATAGTGTTACCCCATTCGGTATTTTACTAGTGTAAATTGATTTAGTGACGGTTTTATGGTGAAAAATCAGCGTAACGATGGAGGAGCTGGTGGAGCTGTTTGAAAGTTGCGTAACGCTGGACGATGGTGGATTTACTAACAGCCACTTTTTGTTGTTTTTGATACAAACACGTGTCTGCTCGATCGCCATTATAATGTAAAACTATTACAATATGTTACAACGATGAAATAGGCTCATATAATGCAAATCAAATTAAAAATTGCCATACATGCTTATATCACACGAGACACATCGATTTTATCAAAACATCCACATGGAAGGTTCTCAATATGTTATGTATGTATTGAGATCGATTTGGGAATATCACAGTGCTTTGTCTTTAATACTACAGTGAAAAATAGAAAGGAAATGAAATATTTGTTTTATTTAAACTGCGAATTAAAAGCAACATGCATTTTTCCCGAGCGCAGGTCACGAATAGGTGCCATGGTCGTTACTGACTATCCTTCTGGTGCCGTTATGTGTAACTTAATGTCATATATATATGTTCATAAAATTGGGGCATAATTTAAGAAAATGTATCGTTAATGTTCAAAATAGCAAACTAGTATATAAAGTCAAACCTGTATAAGTGGTAACCTCTATTAAGCAGCCACTTGTCTTAATCAGCCACATTTGCTATTTCCTATTTCTACGCTTTCGAAGTAAATTAACCTGTCTTAAAAGGTCACTTTTGCTCCTTCCCATGACTGGCTGCTTAAGACAGGTTTCACTGTATTATGTTTTTCTTCTATCCAATATTGGGTATATGACTATTAAATTTATTTTTATTAGTTAATAGGTTAGACGTTAAGGTCGAACAATAACAACTGACCGTTTTAATTACTTTATTTCACTCTGAACATTTATTTCACTTAAACGTTTTTATGCCCCCACAAAAATATTTTTGGGGTGGCAAATAGTAATCGCAGCGTCCGTCCGTCCGTCCTTTCTTCCGTCCGGTATTTCGTTTCTGGCCTGTATCTTTGTCATGCATCAATGGATTTTGTAGATACTTGGTACAAATGATCAACATAACATGACGACGTGTCGCGAGTAAGACACACACCCGTACCTCAAAGGTCAAGGTTACAATTTGAGTTTGTTTGACAACACTTTGGGTCTGTGAGATTTTGTGTCAGGCCTGTAACTTTGTTATGCAGAGATGGATTTTAATGATACTTGCTACAATTGATCAACATAACATGACGACGTGTCGCGAGTAAGACCCACACCCGTACCTCAAAGGTCAATGTCACAATTTGAGTTTGTCAACACTTTGAGTCTGTGTGAGATTTCGCGTCCGGCCTGTAACTTTGTCATGCATAGATGGATTTTTATAAATACTTGTTGTAAATGATCAACATAACATGACGACGTGTTGCACTTAATACCCGAACTCCCACTTCAAAGTTCAAGGTCACAATTTAACTTTGTTTGACAACACTTTCAGTCATTTTGACATTTCTTGTCCGGTCTGTCATCTATGGATAAATTTTAAAAACACTTGGCTCAGTTGATCAACCTGACATACTTAGGTGTCGCATGTAAGACCCAGAAGCTTTCCTCAAAGATCAAGGTATCACTTTTAATTTTTTTGATACTGTGTATCTGGTCTGTGACTTTGCCTTTAACTTGGCTCAATTTATCAAAATGACACGACGACGTGTCATAAGTAAGACCTAGACCCATACCTCAAAGGTCAAGGTCACACTTTAAGTATGTATGACAACACTTTGAATCTGTTTGAGATTTCAAGTCCGTCCTTTAACTTTATCATACATGGATGGATTTCAAAAATGCTTTGCTCAATTTATCAACAACTGATCTGTAACTTTGTCTTACATTTAGGGATTTTAAAATAGCTTGACACAAATGATGAGCATGTCATGATGATGTTTCAGCAGCATTTAATTGTTGAAATACCCAGACCATTACATCATATGTCAAGGTCAAGGTAACACAAAGGTCAAGGTCACGCTTTAATGAAAAAAAAATGAAATTGCATGTCTAGTCTGAAACATGAGTCCATTACTCTTTATATTCATGGATACATAGCTACCTATTATAACATAATTATATTGATATTTTTCAACGACCATTTGGGGGGCATGCGACACTTACCAGTGACATTTCTTGTTTCTATATTGTATGTAAATGACATGAAAATACCACAGTACATAATTTCTATCGTGGTTTTGGAAAAGGGCAAATTTCTTGTAAATGGTTAAAAGACTGAAAATCATAAATGACAAAACGTTTCTAACTGTGTGATAAAATAAAAGTCACGAATTGTGTATTTTTAAAAATGTTTTACTCATTGTTTCAAAACATGCAAGCCAGCACTAGCTTTATAAAATAAATAACTAATTTTATTAAACTATTAAGGTGTGTATCGCAATGATAGAAAGTTATTATTTTCATAGGAGTACAGATTGATTTATGTGTAGACATGGAGAAATATTAATTTCAACATCAAGTTTTCAAGTTTTATTCAGCAACTAGGCCCATAAAGGCACCAATCATATACTGTAATAGATTAATAAACATGAAATTAACTACATGTATATAATACAAACAGTGACAGAAGCACATTGACTAGTTATAAACATTAATATCAAACTCAAGGAGCTGACTAGTATGTATTGACTAGATATCAAACATTAAACAAATGAAGTTACTTGTAACTAATGTTATATCAGTATTATAATTTTGTAATTGAAAACACAAAGAGTATAATATAAGGAAGGTGAAATTGTTACCTAAGAACTTGCATTATTTTCTTTAGAAAAAATGCTCTTTATCAGAAAGTCTGTATCACTACATGCTGTCAAGCTATTTTAAAATCCCTAAATGTAAGACAAAGTTACAGATCAATTGTTGATAAATTGAGCCAAGTGTTTTTGAAATCCATCCATGTATGATAGTTTAAGGACGGACTTGAAATCTCAAACAGATTCAAAGTGTTATCATACATACTAAAAGTGTGACCTTGACCTTTGAGGTATGGGTCTAGGTCTTACTTATGACACATCGTCATGTCATTTTGATAAATTGAGCCAAGTTAAAGGCAAAGTCACAGACCAGACACACAATATCAAACAAATTGAAAGTGTTACCTTGATCTTTGAGGAAAGTTTCTGGGTCTTACATGCGACACCTAATTATGCCATGTTGATCAACTAAGCCAAGTGTTTTTAAAATTTATCCATAGATGACAGACCGGACAAGAAATGTCAAAATGACTGAAAGTGTTGTCAAACAAAGTTAAATTGTGACCTTGACCTTTGAAGTAAGAGTTTGGGTATTAAGTGTAACACGTCGTCATGTTATGTTGATCATTTACAACAAGTATTTATAAAAACCCATCTATGCATAACAAAGTTACAGGCCGGACACGAAATCTCACACAGACTCAAAGTGTTGTCAAACTCAAATTGTGACATTGACCTTTGAGGTACGGATGTGGGTCTTACTCGCGACACGTCGTCGTGTTATGTTGATCAATTGTAGCAAGTATCATTAAAATCCATCTCTGCATAACAAAGTTACAGGCCGGACACAAAATCTCACAGACTCTAAGTGTTGTTAAACAAACTAAAATTGTGACCTTGACCATTGCGGTACAGGTGTGGGTTTGGGTATTAAGTGCAACACGTCGTCATGTTATGTTGATCATTTGTAGCAAATATCAACAAAATCCATCTTTGCATGACAAAGATACAGGCCTGAAACGAAATACCGGACGGAAGGACGGACGGAAAAACGGACGGACGGACGCTACGATTACTTTATGCCACCCGAAAAAATTTTTTGTGGGGGTATAAAAAAGTTTAATTGAAATTAATGAAAATGTCCAGAGTGAAATAAAGTAATTTAAACGGTCAGTTGTGATTGTTCGACCTGAACGTCTAACTTATTAACTACTAAAAAATAGCTTTTATAGTTATATACCCAATATTGGATAGAAGAAAAACATAATACAATCAAACCTGTCTTAAGCAGCCAGTCATTGGAAGGAGCAAAAGTGACCTTTTAAGACAGGTTAATTTACTTTGAAAGCGTAGAAATAGGAAATAGCAAATGTGGCTGATTAAGACAAGTGGCTGCTTAATAGAGGTGACCACTTATACAGGTTTGACTTTTTATACTAGTTGGCTATTTTGAACATTTACGACACATTTTCTTAAATTATGTCCCAATTTTGTGAATATATATATATATATAGATATATATATATATATGACATTAAGTCAAGCGCGGATCCAGAGGGGGGGGGGGGGGTACGGGGGTCCTAAAAATGCCCCCCCCCCCCCGAAAAAAGGACCTCCTTAAGAAGGTATTGACCTCATATTTGTGTTTTCCAAATTCGTGGATATAATGAAAGACCTTCTTACTTTGATCGATCAATACAAATAAGCGGTATTTAAAGCAACACATCCACGTTTAAACTTTTTTAAAAAGTTTGTCAATTGAGTTGTGAGCACATTTCCCATACATAAATATATGGTCAGTGAGCTGTATATGTGCAACAAACACTATCCAGAATGCTTTAGAATTATAAAAAAAGATGTCCAGATTTATAAAGCGTGACAAACGCTTTATAAATTATTTTTAAATTGCCGAGGATTCCAACTTGGCTTCAAATTGAATTATGCAAGTCGTATTAAAAAACTTCACGTTTTAGTGCGTAGTGTACTTAACCTGCCTTGAAAGTCATTTTGACATTATTTTTTTTACTCGGGTGAGTTACACGCTTGTTTTATAAAGTGTTAGTCACGCATTATAAGTTGGGCATCATTTTGATCCGGATTGTGTTGATATGCTCATATACAGGTAATTGATCATATGTTTGTATGGGAAATGTGCTCATAACTCAATTAATTTTTTTTTTCAAAGTTCAAACGTGGATGTGTTGCTTTAATATCTCATTATACGAGTGCCCATCAATAATTTCTTGCACTAATTTCGCTATTTCATAACGTGATCACATAGTATAATGAAATTTTGAATGATCAAAGATAAAACAGTTTCAAATTAATTCAGCATGCGCCAGATATTGATGATGTCACACCAGTGACCAATGGCGTCATATCAATATTCTCACGTCACACCAAGTACTTTTATACACCGACACTATAAAACATCGGCGTTCTATATAATTACAAGACAAATTTTTGATGCAAGAGCATCAAGGAAGCCGCAAATTTTTTGTTTGAAATGTCATATACCGAATCTTGTGGAGATAGGACATGAAGAGAGAGAAAAGACAAGAAAAACATATAAAATGAACAGTTTATTTTGGAAACCATCAAAATAATTGAAAATTAGAGCAAGTAAATATGTACATTCTTTGAAAATAATGGCAGTAAATATTGAAACTGTTATTTTGTGGTCTTAAAATTTCATTTCTAGTTGTGCACACCATGAACTGTCTAAGGACAACATGTTTGACAATTTCTGCTTCATGATAGCATGTGAAGGGTCTCAACTCTGATAAAATGAAGGTCAGAGTTTCAGGGCATGGTGTGTGATCTAAATCATCATTTCAAATTATTGTGTAAACTTTAAAGTGAAGAGGAAATTCCTGGTTATCGGAATGCAAACTTGTGTGTAAACCTTACTCAGATATTTCGTAAGTATGGACAGGGCCTTAACTCTGGTGAAATCAACGACTCGTTGATCAAGTATATGGCCTTAAAGCATCATTCAGATGATTTGGATAGTTAACTGAGAGACAAAGTTGTAAAGCTGAAACAAAAATTGTGTATGAAATGGGCCAAAAGTCTGCTGATATCAGCAGAAGAATTGCATAACTTGATATGTAACCTTACATTATCATTCCAAGGCCAAGATTCATGTCAATTTCCCCAGTAGTTACTGAAATACAAACTTGTGCATAAACCATAACCAGAAATTTAGCATGAAGAGGGCCATACCTCTACTACAATATATGGCAAAGTTACAGAAGCAATGTTTCAGTTGAATGCTCCTTATAGTTAATGAGATACGACTTTCATGTAAACCTTAATCAAGCAATACTCGAAACAGACAACCAGGTGAGTAGAAAAAATGCAACATGTTGTAAAGTCAATTTCAAATCAGCATGTAATTTTGAAATTGTAACCAAACAGCATATAATGAACTGTTCCAATTTAAACTAATTACCAAAACATTACATTACGCTGACAGCTAAGGTTTCGTTGTCACTCGGGCGAGTTGTATAGCCCTCATGCTTGGAATAGTCAACTAACAAAAACAACAAATATTTATAATATTCAGCAAATCTTTATCAATTATTTCACAGATGAGCACATTAAATCGTCATTTTATTACAAATGATTATACTTAAATTTAAATTTTGTCAATCACCTTGTATATCTTAATCTAACTTGTCTATGCAATTCTTGCACAGCAGATGACATATGAAATGTTCTGTGATATAACCGGTTAACAACATATAAAACAATAAATATTTTAAAAGAAACACTTGTTGCATGTGTTACATGTGTAACATGTACATGACATATATTAATCACATGTTTATATAAACCCATTACTCTCATTAATGATTTATAAAGTGTTTTATAGAAGATATATTTCCGAAACATTGTGGAGAAAAAGGCAATTGGCTCATAATGAGCATTATCTTTTTTTCCCATCAATGTTTTCTCCCCTAAAAGAGTGATAAATCACTTTTATCACTTTTTAATTTCTTGCCTACAGATTCTTTCAAATTAGCAGTCTGAAATTTATAGTAAATGGTATATGGTAATGGGTTTAAAGGCGATAAACTCACTTTTACCATAAAAATATGTGAAAGGACTCAACTGTTTTCAATCACTTACCAAACATGCACATTGTAAAAATCTCTGAAACAATATAACTACCTATTAAACATGTCTTTAAAAAAGGTGCTAAACACATACAAAATCTCAATTATAAAAAAAGGAATCAAAATTATAAAATCAAGATCAGTTCATATTTGTACAAAGTTAAGATGGGGCCTTGTAAGTGAAGATGTAGAATCAAGTGGCCTACTTTTTGACCCCACATGATCCAGTTTCAAACTTGACCAAGATTTTGTCCAGGACATCTACCTGAGCAAGTTTGAAGTTGATTAAGCTGAAAATGTTCACTAGTTTTTTCTACGATTTGACCAAGGGTGGCCAAATTTAAAAGTGCCTTCCTGCCCCCAAATATATTTTGCTGGAATAGCCCTTAGAAGATATATTTTCGAAATATTGTGGAGAAAAAGGCAATTGGCTCATAATGAGCATTATCTTCTTTTCCCATCAATGTTGTCTCCCCTAAAAGAGTGATAAATCACTTTTATCACTTTTTAATTTATTGCCTACAGATTCTTTCAAATTAGCAGTCTGAAATTTATAGTAAATGGTATATGGTAATGGGTTTAAAGGAGATCAACTAACTTTTACCATAAAAATATGTGAAAGGACTCAACTGTTTTCAATCACTAAACATGCATATTGTAAAAATCTCTGAAACAATATAACTACCTATTAAACATGTCTTTAAAAAAAGTGCTAAACACATACAAAATCTCAATTATAAAAAAAGGAATCAAAATTATAAAATCAAGATCAGTTCGTATTTGTACAAAGTTAAGATGGGGCCTTGTAAGTGAAGATGTAGAATCAAGTGGCCTACTTTTTGACCCCACATGACCCAGTTTCAAACTTGACCAAGATTTTGTCCAGGACATCTACCTGAGCAGGTCTGAAGTTGATTTAGCTGAAAATGTTCACTAGTTTTTCTATGATATGACCCAGGGTGGCCAAATTTAAAAGTGCCTTCCTGCCCCAAATATATTTTGCTGGAATAGCCCTAAGTCAAACTGTGCTAAATAAAGAGAACACAACATTTTCAAAAAATGCTTAATGATATAGAAAAAGGTTGCCAGGTTATCAATCAATCTACACATCCATGCAGATAAACTGAATAAGTACATAATATTGTTTCTCAACAACATACATTATTTTATCAGCAGTTTATGTATAATTTGTTAACCATGTACATAAAAAAGTTTTACTACAACAAGACTGAGATGGTTCTAAATGGCTCACCTGAGACATATAATAAGCAAATATTTTATTTACAGCATCATTTAGATCAAGTTTCATGGATATTAATCCAATACTAACACAATATTACCCATATTTTACCTATGATAAATGTTCATTCAGATGTTTGTTTTATAAAATTTGACCATAACAATAAGTCATAGTGTAAACATACCGTGCACAAGCTATTGCAACAATATGACCTACCGTATATACTCACTTATAAGAGGCTATTTTTAACCCTTTTTCCTCATGCAGACGACTATTGCAGTAGACGATCTCCTTTTGTCACAATGTTTTAAAATTTAATTTAATAATTATACAGTTCATTGGCAGTAAAATAACATCTTATTAGCGAGTATTCACAGTAGTGACCGTTTTAAGCCATTTTAAAACTGTTATAATTTGTTTAAGCAACATTCCGTCCAATGTGCATTAAAATTTGAACCTAAGTGCATACATGCTTATGTTCAACCTTGTGATCACAGAAGACAGACACAGTTTGATCACAATAGGTCATCTTAACATTTTGTGCTCAGGGGAGTATAAAAGCTGGGGAAATTGAGAAAAGAACAATGTCAAATAGTATAAACAACAATCACAAAATGAAGTGAAACTCAAGAAAATGAAAATAATGCCTTGTGAAATAAATAAACGAGAAGGGCCAAGATAGCCCTAGGATCGCTCACCTGGGACTCGTGACACTTATGACATATTTGAAGATTAGGTTAGACATGTGGCTTCTGAAGTGCACACAAGGCTTTTCTATTATTTGACAATGTGACCTACTTTATAACCCCACATGACCCAGTTTCAAACTTGACTAAGATTTTGTCATTCTGAGGAAGATGAAATTGATTAAGCTGAATATGTGGCCTCTAGAGCGTTCACAAGGTTTTTCTATGATTTGATCTAGTGACCTACTTGTTGACTCCACATGACCCAGTTTCAAATTTGACAGATTTTGTCAAGAACATCATTCTGAGCAAGTTTGAAGTCAATTAAGCTGAAAGTTTTTTTCTATGATTTAGCCTAGTAACCTACTTTTTGACCCCATATGACCCAGTTTCTAACTTAACTGACATTTTGTCAATGACATCATTGTGAGAGAGTTTGAAGTGGATTAGGCTGAAAATGTGGCCTCTAGGGTGTTCATAAGCTATTGTTGACGCACGACAGACACAGACAGGTCACAATAGCTTCGTGCTTCGTGCTTCGTGCTCAGCTGTGCAAGAAAAGAGAAGTTTTATAATAAATGTCAACTATCAATCTATACAATACATATTTGGTAAACTTTTAGTCACTTTTTGTAATGTTATACAAGTTGTTTCCACTAATTTTAGCTGTGAAGTCTATTGGTAGTAACTCTACCATGGCTGGTATGATATCTTACTTTGAGCTCAGTTGAGCAAAAAAAGAGAAGTTTTATAATAAATGTCAACTATCAATCAATACAATCCATATCTGGTAAACTTTCAGTCACTTTTTGTAATGTTATACAAGTTGTTTCTACTAATTTTGGCTGTGAACTCTATTGGTAGTAACTCTACCATGGCTGGTATGATATCGTCTGATGGATTCTGTTTACCAAACAGTTTTTCCACATCGGCTTGAAAAAGAGTGAACTCCTTTCCAAGCTGATGTCCAACAATGGACAACTTAGCGTAGAAAGTTTCTTTGCCATCTTGGCCCTCACAGTTTGGACATACGCCATCTCGAGGCTTCTTCAATCTGCAGCCTAAAAACAAAGAAACAAACCAAAACATGTATATATTCATTGCAAACCGTCAGTATTCAGTAGAAACTTTGCTGTTGTTAATGGGTGCTTTTGGTATGACTTTAAAGCAAAAAATATTTCTTGAAAAACAAAGAAATAATTTCAAAGCCAAGTTTTTTTGTTTGTTTTTTTCCCCCCATCATTATCAGTGTAAAGATCGACCATAAATGCATGATAATGAGATGGGCGCATCCATTTTAGTACGCTCCCTAGCCAGTGGACGATTTCCACTACATTTAAATCACCCGCTGACTTACTGAGTACAGATTCCTGTTATTTAACCTTTTAACCTTCCAATCATTTAACAGCGTTTGCAGAATCGCCTACCAATACATAACACCATTTTTCGTTGGTTGATAGCGGTCACATGAATTTCATGTCACTAAAATTAGAGGTATTTTTCCCGAAATGCAAACAAAATGGCTAAGGTTGACAGTGCTTGGTCAGAAGTAGAAAGTACATTTAACTTTATCGCGCGTAAATTTGGTTACAATGGACTATAACCCGTTCAAAAGGTTGCACTGGAATCTATTCTAACAGATAAAACAAACGTTTCCGTGTGTTGTAAGACAGGATCTGGAATTTCGATGCGTTTTCAAGATCTTAAGACAACATGTATCTGTAAGCTGGTAAGTTTCTGCGACGGTTTTTAGTTTGTATCATAGAAATCTTTCATCGATATAAGTAGTTACCTTTAATCCAATCTTCGACCTCATCAGACTTGATGAAGTTGAAAATTTGATTAAAGGCACCTTTTATTGGAATGGACAATTTATAGACTGAGAATATTTGTTGTGGAAAAATTAGAGAAATATACAGATATACCCAGTTAATTCACTGGTTTTGTTCATTCCGAGACATTTTGGAGAGACATTTCTAAAACAGCACCTATCTACTGATACTGTAGTCATAAGTGCTTATGTCGTATAAACAGCTAGTCACATAAGGTGCACTGAAAGAGATCTCACTGAACTTCTAAATTAATCAGTGATTTACTGATTCAAATGCCCCTACATGTACTCACTTTGTGCCTGCATATAATCTGGAGGTATTGCAGTATCACCTGTAGGGCCTCATTTCTGCACCTGGTGTGACATTCCTTGTACATGGGATCAGTTGCTTTAAATCCCCTCCGAAAGATTCCATGCTTTCACATTACATTGCCTTAATAAGGCACTGTGGAAGTGCATTTGTAAACCCCTGATGAAACCCCACCGTGAATCGAACTGGGTTCTTTTGGAGCCAGCACTAGACCACTGCACCTCCTGCCTACCTTGCCTAGCATATTTATATTGGGAATGTGTGTTGGTAATGGTGACAACATTCTGAATTATTGCAGCATGTTAACATAAACTTTTTTTTCTTCATAAATTATCTTTACAATATGACCGGTACTATGTATGTTAAGATAAGGACATGCTCAACCCTATTGGAAACCAGAATAATATCTGTGTATGAGAATTATAAAACTTATTCATTTACATCATATAAGTCATGCTAAAATACTATGATATTTGCTATTGACAATAGCTTATTATCATTAGTTATCACAATGTTTTCAGTGTCTTAAATTTTCACAGACTTATCTTCTTCAAATTTGTGATACACAGTGACTCTATAACAAATCTTTTAGATATCCGTTCTTTAATATTCTGTAATGGTTAAACAAATATATAATGCTGACCATTTTTAACAATAACATTAACTTTACAGCATTTGATAAAGGAAACATACCTGGTGTTTTGCAGCCATTATATGTTATAACATCAGTAATAGTGTCCACCGTCAATTTTGTGGTTGCATCATCTGGTATGCAGAAATCTCCATCTTTCAAGAATTAATCAATATCAGCGCTTTCAAGATTGACGTCAATGTCATCAGTTACATACTGAAAATAAATGTGGTTGGGACACAATCAGTTTTTGTAGGAGATAGGTAACAAATGTAGACAGTTGGTTTAAGAAAAAAACAACAGAGCTAATATTGACATCAACAATGAGGTGTACTTTTGACAAAAATTGGATGAACAATGAAAGCTATATGCTCTTAAACAAGACAAAAAAAAATCAGCAGGCAAATATCACAGATAATGGATAACTCACAATCCCATAAGCTCTTCTGGCCTATGGCAAGAAGAGCTAAAACATACTTCCAAGTAAAATTTTTCAAGGTTGAAATATTTACAACTTTTTGTCACCTATAAATATATCTTTATTTTGAAGTGAAAGGTGAAACATGTAATTTATGATAAGTTTACATACTTGAAATGATACATATTTGTTTACAAATTTGTTAACTCTCTATCAAATGTCTTTCTAGGACAAATAATACATACTTGGCATGTTGTGTCCCTTGTAACTGCTAATTGGCTTTTTTCTAAATGTCTTTTCTGGTAAACACCAGTCAGTTCTATGGTTGAATTTTCTTCATATGCCTGTTCGGCCAGGTTGGCAAACAGGGCCACCTTTGCATATCCAGTATATTGTCCTTCAATCCTAAACAACGGACTGGTAGGGACCCTTCTCTTTGGAACTTCACAGGGGATACCTAAGTAAATATTAGAAAGGTCTTAGAATACATATATATCTTTGTATTATCTCTTCACAACAGACTAACAGAAAGTATGGTGTACTGAGGTCACCACAATATGTTAATGGTGGAAAGTGCATAATAAATGTCCTTATTCAATTTAAAAAAGGACAAGATTTGAACTCTTCCAATCATTCAAACAGTCTGCAGACAACAAATCATAATTTGGTACACATACAAGATGTGAATAAAATTACTCTAACAAGAGGGCAATGATACTCGCTCACCTAAATCATTACACCTAATGCAAAAATTTGAAGAATAGGCTAAAATGTGCGGTCTCGAGATTTCAGTTTTTGACCTACTTTTTGACCCCATGACCCAGTTTCAACCTTGACCTAGAGTTTGTCAGGAACATAATTCTGAGTAAGTTTGATTAAGATTTGGCTTAAGTTTCATCCTGTGGAGTGTTCACAAGTGTGTTCTATGATTTGGCCTACTGACCCTACTTTTTGACTGGACATGTGCAATATTCAAACTTGGCAGAGATTTCACCAACACAATTATTCTGACCAATTTCATAAAGATTGGACAAAAATAGTGGCCTTTCAAGTGAACACAAGCTTTTCCAACAATTTGATCTAGTGACCTACTGTTTGAACCTACATGCTCCATATTCGAACTCAAATGAGATATCATCAGACAAACATTCTGACCAAGTTTCATGAAGATTGGACCAAAAATGGGGCCTCTACTGACTGTTAAGTGTTTATTTACCCTCGCACTTAGCTCTATGCTTTTTGGCGAGCAGGATAAGAAGATTACGATGCCAGTGGACAGCATCGGCAGGTTCGCTACTCCTCCCGGTGTTGCACCACTGGCTGGATAAGATGATTATTCTCTAGGCTGGTTCTTGGCGATATGATGTTCCATCTTCCATGCTGTTGTCGAGTTTAAAGTTGCTGTTGACTGGGTCAATCTCAACCCGCTGAGCTTGAAGCATTGCGTTAAAGCGATTTGAGACCGAAGCTGTCAAACAGACGAGTAGCCCGACGATGAAGATTCTAGAAGATTCTAGTAGATAAGTTGTTTAAAAGATGATTCTTGAAGACTAAGTTGATTCTGTGGATATGGAGGTTCCCGTCAAAAGATGTTTCTTGGAGTAGCTGTAGTACTATTGAAGCATGCTGATTCTTGTAGATTTTTCAAAACGACCCTTTTTAACACCACGTTAAAAACATTAAAACGATGATAGGTTAAAAATCCCTCCATGTAAACGTGGAGGGACCGTGACCCACTTAGAAGGCTGGAGCTTGCCCAGGAGACGTCCGTCCTGCTCGACAGCCGCTTGAAGAGTGATGGGGCCTCTAACGTGCACACAAGCTTTTTCAACGAAGTCACCTAGTGACCTACTTTTTTTTTATCAGACATGACCCATTTTCAAACGGGACTGAGATTTCCATCAGAGCAACATTCTGACCAAGTTTCATGAAGATTTGGCCAAATATGTAGCTTCTGGAGTACACACAAGCTTTTTCAACAAATTAACCTAGTGACCTATTTTTTTTTATCCAACATGGTCCATTTTAAAAAGGGACTGAGATTTTAATGAGAGTAACATTCTAAGTTTCATAAAGATTGGGCCATAAATGTGGCCTCCAGAGTGCACACAAGCTTTTCCAACAATTTGACCTACTGACCTACTTTTTGACCAGACATGACCTATTTTCAGAAGGGATTCAGATTTCAATGAGTGCAACATTCTTAACAAGTTTCATTAAGACTAAGCTAAAAATGTGGCCTCTAGAGTACACAAATGCTTTTTCAACAAACTGACCTAGTGACCTACTTTTTGACGCGACATGACACATTTGAAAGAGACCGAGATTTTAATGAGAGCAACATTCTGCGACATGACACATTTGAAAGAGACCGAGATTTTAATGAGAGCAACATTCTGCAGTGCACACAAGCTAAATGTTGACGATGGACGACAGACAAAGCCTGATCACAATAGCTCACCTTGAGCACTTGGTGCTCAGGTGAGCTAAAAAGGGTGAACTATTAACTCATTACCAAACAACATTTTTAGAGTCTTCCAGTATAAAAAAAATCTGCAAACGACAAATTAAAACTGGATACATGTGTATTAAATTACTCTTATAGGAT
Source organism: Panopea generosa (assembly GCA_029582155.1). NCBI lineage: Eukaryota > Metazoa > Mollusca > Bivalvia > Adapedonta > Hiatellidae > Panopea > Panopea generosa. The sequence goes on from CM055895.1 coordinate 48,501,279, forward strand.
AGAAATCATTGTGGGAAAGGAGAAATTGCTCAGCATCCTTTTTCGCAATGTTTTCCTAAGACATCTACCACAGACACGTAAAAAGATGGGATTGAGTGGTTATGGGTTTTTAAAGACAATGGTATTGGTAGATACTGCAATGTTGTATGTCTTGTATGTACCTGTAACTAAGACCTTGTTTTAAGGAAATGTGTTGATGTATTAAAGGGTAGAATACAACAACATCTGTTTGCAACATTTCCTAAATCAAAGTTACAATTGTTTAACCTAAAGTACAGTGAAAATATTGTAGCCATTTCAAGAACATAAAAAAGTAATAAATTTTCGAACTTACCTTGACAATTTTTGCTTTTACAGTGCTTCTTTGTGGCGACTGTAAAGCCTCCTGTAGAGTTCTTTTGGTACCAGTTGGTGGCTCTTCCTCTGGCAAGTTTGGAACAAGAAAGGTGGGATCAACTTCCACTGGTTTGACATACCCAATGGATGTTCCACTCACCACCCATAATCCATCAGGCTTTTCTGCACAGTTGGCAAACTTATAACTCATTCCCTCCCTGATCATAGTTAATATGTGCACCTGGTAAATCTTGAGCCTATAGATGGTTGACCCAGATGCTCCAATAACATTGAAATATTTCATGTCTTGGTCTGTGCCATTTTTCTTATAGGATTGTAGTTCTTTTGACTTCTTTAATATCTTAATTAAGACTGTCTTGTTGTTTTGGTCTTCCCTTCTACATGTGGAAGTCTTTGATAAGAAATGTTATATTTAAGGATTTAACAGCAGGAATGCTATATTCATATATAAAAAATTATGCACAATATATGTAAGATTATTTCAATGAGTCAATCTTTTAATTTTTTCAGCTTTCACACTAAACATAAATATTGCCCTACTAATTATCACATATTACACATTTGTAGCAGATTACTGTACAAACATATCTGTAAAACAAGAGAGCCATGATGACCCTTAAATTGGTCACCTGAGATCATTGCATTTTACAAGCAAGTTTGAAGATTAGGCTAAAACTGTTGTCTCTAGAGTGTTCACATGGTTTTCTAATTTGACCCAGTGACATATTTTTTTACCCCACACGACCAAGTTTCGAACTTGACCAACATTTTGTCATGGACATCATTCTGAATAAGTTTGGATAAGATTAGGCATCTAGAGTGTTCACAATAATTTCCTATGATTTGACCTTGTGACCTACTTACTGACCCCTACATGAACCAGTTTTAAAATTGACCAACATATTGTCAAGGACATCATTCTGAGCAAGTCTGATGAATATAAGGTGGAAAATGTGGCCTCTATAGTGTTCACAAGGTTTTCCTATGATTTTTAAACAATTAAAATCAATATTTTGTGTATACTCTAATTCGTGGATAAGTGTCGCCACAGCTGGAAATGATAATTTCAATAATCGGTCACCTCAACTCCAAAATATCCCCAGGCAATTTTCGGCCATGTTCTAACACTTTAGTCAGCATACCGTATTGGTTGCTAGGCAACGTAATCGTTCGGTTGATCAAGTTTTGTTATTATTATGATGGATTAAAACATCAAGCATCTTATTGACCCAGAACAATTTTTTGGACTATCAAAGTTTTCTATTTTCCACGTGTGACATAATTAGACCTTGTGTTTAAGCGACTGCATAGCTTGTGTTCATTTGCGAATTGTCCAACAAAAATTAACTGTTTTGTTATTCAGTTTGTTTGTTTACATTACAAAATCAATATATTAAATAAAATTTATGTTCAAAAACTCTGTAATATGCTTTAGCATGGGTGTAGGAGTGTTTCAATTATTGGGGGGTGGGGGGCAACCTGTAGAGTGCGGAATAGGTATGCCCCATTAGCAGCGAAAATTGAGATATGTGGGGTGGGGTGGGTGGGTGTGAGTGCGGAGGAGGTATGCCCCATTAGTAGCAAAAATTGCGATACATTGGGGGGGGGGGGGGGGGGGGGTATGCCCCATTAGTAGCGAAATTGCGATAAGGGGAGATGCAACGGCCAAAGTATATGCTGCCCCCCTCCCCACCCTTTCCTGTTTTGTGACTTTCAGTATAGCGAAATTTCACACTCAATACTGTTTGTCCTAATCCTGTTCACCCCAAGTTTTTGCATGAAAAAATAAAATTTGACAATCATCAAGAAAAATAAAATTAACTGTGACTCACTGAAGAATATCAGTGGTATTATAACTGCATTTAATTTGTAAAGTAATAATAAAAAAAATTGTACCAGTAATACAAACATATATTTCTGTCCAGTCCTAATATTTGTTGTCATTGTGTATACATGCATACTTTCTAAATATTAAGGATAAAAATAATTATGTTTATATTGATAAGACTGCTGAGCAGTAATAATTAATATGTATATATAAAACACCAACATCAACTGTATTTATTGCAACTGTTTCTATTTAATATTAATTTTGTTAGCGCGTAAACGTATCCACTTCTCCAAAAAAAATTTCACTTCTCCTTTTTTTTTACTGAGGGAGAAGTCACTTCTCCCTAAAATTCAGACCCAGTTTGAGCCCTGCAAGTAGCAATTTAAATTTGACAATGTGAAGGGCAAACTCATTGTTGTTTATATCCAGATTTTCACTCATTTATCAGAAATAAGTAACTGCAATCTTGGTCATAATATTGCAATTTCACTTTTTGAAAGTAGTTGAATATTTGTTTCAATGATAAACATTTTTCAAGTTTTTGTCATCAAGTTAAAGAAAACATAATTAGGATAATATTGATTATTACAGTTTTGATTGTTTTTCTTGTTTATTGTAGTTTACGCAAACGGTCATACTCTTCTAAAACTCCATTTGGTGGTTGAATAACTGTCGGGTCTAGTTTTGATATGTGAAGGCCAGATAATAATTTGACTCTACTTAGAGCCACATAAGCCATACCCTTTTCAAATACAGAACTTCCCATGTCAATACAGATCTAATCAAGAGAAAGACCTTGCACTTTATGGATAGTACAAGCCCATGATAATGTCAATGGAAACTGAGAACGAATAATTGTTCTACCACAGTTAACAAAACTATGTTCAATTCTGTCAATAGAGATAGCATTACTGTCTTTCAATTGTATAGATTGTCCAATTGTGTTATCATCAAAAAGTACATTCACTGTAGTGATACTTCCTAAGCTGTTAAACTCGAATGAATGCACAGATCCCAAAGCTCCATTAACAAGGCCATCTCTTGTAAATACATTTCGTAAAAGCATGACACGAGCATTGACACACAGTTCTATACTGTTAAGAAGACCTCCTGTAATACGGTCATTATCTGGTATTAAAGAATCTGGTACTTCTGCCCCAGAATTTGAATCGGCGCTTCCAAAATAATGAAGGGCTGATATTGTGTATTTAGGCAATGGTAAATTTGCCAACATTTTTGTATTATGCGATTGAACATCTTTCCTTAAAGGGAAGACATGCAAAACATTATGAACTAGGTCACTGTCATAATTTAATCTAGGAAGTAACATTGAAATATTTGCATGTGTTAAAACACCAACTCTTGCTCTGTTCAACAAATTTGCATATTGCAAATCATTAGACTGTCGCATGTTTTGATGTAAAAATATAGGCTTGAACAACCTCCATAGAAGCTTGTTACAAAAGGCAAATTTTCCATTTATTGGTCTCAACTGGAAAAAATCACCTACAGCAATGACATTCATACCACCAAATGGATTTTCATTATTCTTTATTTCTGATAATCTTCTACTTATGTATGTCAGCATTACATCACTCACCATACTTATCTCATCTATAACAATTGTTTTTGTATCTATGAATTGCCGTTGCAGTTTTGCAAGAGCATAATCAGTTAAAGGTAAATACTCTAAAAATTGTGTTACTGGAATACGAAGCAAACTATGTATGGTTGTTCCATGAATATTTCTAGCTGCAGTTCCTGTCGGAGCACAGACAACAACAGCTGATGTGCCCATTAAATTACTAGTGTGTAATTGTAAATAAGCAATAATCATTTCTAAAACATAAGGCTTCCCTGTGCCAGCTCCACCTGTTATATATAAATGAAAAGCTGAATTTTCTTTTAAATTAGACTTAATTGTGTCTATTGCTCTTTTCTGATCTTGTGTCAGTAAATTAAATTTAGTGTAAAACTCTTTGGAGGACATTGAACAACACTCTAAATCATGAATATACAATGATGTATTATCTGCTTCATGTACAGAATCAATAAAAATAGCACTAAGTTACACATTTTGTTCACTGACAGAAAAAGACGGCATATCATTTATAATATTTTCTTCATCACATTGATTTGCTCTATTAGACAATTCCTGTTCACACATTCTAATTCTACGAATTGCATTTTCTATTTCTTCTGTTAAGGAAATAAATAAGAAGTTAATACTTTGGTCAAAGTATTGTTGTTTACCTTCAAATGCTTCACGTACAGAATCAAAACCATGCACAAGATTATCTTTACATCTATGAGGCAAAAGAAGAAGTAACATACTGTAATAATAGTCATCAGAGCCAAATGGAAAACGCGAATAACGAACTACATTGAACTTGCTTTTTTTCCCAAACCAAACATCATAAGTTGGGCAGTGATATTTATTTGACTTGACCTTGGGTTCTGAAATCTTGACAAACCATGATGCAAATCTGTATAGACTGTATGTATCAAGTGAAGTTGGCCTATCACGGTAATAATCTATTAAATAAGAATGAAAAACATTTGTGTCATTATCATCAAGATTTTCAAGGGCAGAAGAAGGTTTCAATATTTTCAAACGTTTGTGGATAGGTCAAGTATTCAAATATACAAAATTACGAGATGCATGCATAAGTTGTAAACTACCCATTCTGAAAGCAGCCTCTTGTGCACTCATTCTTCTGTGTTTTAAAACACACAGACCAATTTTCAATAACCTTGCACTTCTTGGCATTTCAGGACTTTTGTCCAAAACATCATGTATTAATGACCCAAGGGCATTTTTTTAAATCATCTGGTTCGGACTCGCAAAGGTAAGAACAAACATAGCCCCTTATGCATTCTGTATCATTTGAATGTCCATATTTGCTCGCCAGTGGCGAAGAACCACAGCATTAAAATCGTTTACATAAGAACTATGCCCATCCCTTTTAGTGATATAAAATCGACCTTTATTTTTTGCTCTTATGCCAACATTTCGTAATAATTTCGTTTCTGATGAGGGCTTTTTAGGAAAATGAAACCTACACTGAGATACGATTTTCGAACAGTATGCAGAATGATGATGAATTTGCACTTTATTCACAAGACTATAAAGCTCTGGGTCTTCATCTTCATTAGGAAGTTCCGAAGATATAGTTTTATCAATATAAGATATGATTGCAGGTGCACTTGTATCATCTATATCATCTGGGATATTTGCAATCCAAAAAAACATGTGTATATGAGGACTTCCTCTATTTTGAAACTCCACACGGGCAAAATAATCAATAACTTCTCCCAAGGGTTTAGAATCAGACAAAATGACATGTTTCATTAAAGACCGAAACCTTCCGTCAAAGTGTCAGGTTGCTAAAACTTGATCTTTTCGCATTGAATCAAACAGAGATGTGCCATATGCTGTTTCAAAATCTACATTTTCTAAGGTCATACCAAGTTCAGGCCAGTGTAAATCATCTGCTGAAAGAGTCATAAAAAGAGTAGGAGGCCCTAAACATCGAAATGCTGCCAGCAAGTTATACAACATGTCCTTAGAGTAAGCCACAGTTCCTTTCATTTTTTTCATCAACATATATGAATTTTCAAGCAATTCATGCTGTTGCTGCAAATTTCTAAGGTGACCAACAGATTCATGATGATTGTTATCATTTACAGAATGTAACATTTTCATGCGAATATTAACAGCTGATTTTAAACATGATACATTATATGCAACAGCACTGTGCAAAAGGTAAGTAATATTTTTACGAAATCTGTCATCTTTGCTATATAACCTAGTTTTGAAATACATATGAGGACTAAGTTTAATAGGACGTACTGGCTCAATATAAAAGCCATTACAACCTCTGGGAAAGAGCCAAGGAAATGCCATTTCTTCACCATTGCATGTCCGCAGTATATCAATAGGAGCATTAGTGTTTGGGCCAAAATTAATTTGTTCATTGTTAAAAACATTGTTAACAACACAGTTACCAGATGGATTTACTGGAATAACAACACATTCATCAGTACAACTGTTCAATGCGTTATAGACCGAACAGTCATTGTTCAATTGCATGTCTGAATCAAATGTGAGATTAACCTGTGAATACAGGATTATATTGCTTCAGCCAAGTAAGTGCACTTCTTAGCTTATCCAAAGAAACTGCATTTCCCGAAACCTGGACAGACTCAGAACCATTTTTATTAAAACCAACAACAACATGTGAAGTATTGCAGTCATGTAAGGGTAATCTAGAAATAATATCTTGGGTTTGTGCAGGTAGATTCAAAATTAATCCTTTTTCAGCATATTGTCCTCCTGGCAATAAAATTACAGACATGAAAATATTGACAAGACTTATCAATCTTTTTTCTAGGCTTGATAAACCAGTAAGACAATCTGGAATGTCCCTTGGATTAAGAAAGTTAATGTCAAATGCAATGCTTGGGAATTGATTTTTGCGTATTGTTTGGTAACATGTATTGCAAAAATTACATGGGACTGTTAATGATAGGATACTGGTGACATCATTTTCTTTTTTGCATACATAAACCTGATCTTGAAACAATATTCTTGTGCATGATAAGCATGTATATTTTGGACATAACCGCATAGCCTTTTCATATTGCATTATATGGTGTGCAGCTCTTTCATAATCAATGAAATTCATATGTGGTATAGTGTCAACACTGCAAACAAGACCAACATCTAACATAGGATAATTTGAAATGCTAGAATTTTCAGATTGTTCATGTACTTTTATATTATCCAAAGTGGGGAATTTGTGTTTACCATATAGTTTTCTAGCTTTCTTTTTAGCTCTATTTGAAAAATAAGTGTGGTTGCCATAATTATGTACTTTCAAGGTATCCCTATTTTTTTCATTCAATACACAAAATTGCATATCATCTCTCTGTAAATTTTTATTTGTATTCTCTTCCATATGTTTCATGGGCTGAGATGGATTTTGGGCACTTTCAGTATCATGAACCAAAAATACAGGTGTTAATTCATATGAAAAAACCAGAGTAATGAACAAACAAAAAATTGAACGATTCATCAATTGATTCAAATGACAAAACAACAGCATGTCCGTTTGTACTGTGCAAGCCATGTATATTGCGTTCATGTGAATCAAACAAAAAATAACTATTTTGATTTGAGTTTATGTAAAGTGCTATTGTCAGTCCATTTAGAGTTAACAGTTGAAAGGGTGAAAGAATGTGTGCTTGAGCAATAGCATCTGGAAAAGGTATTTGTCCCCAATTCAACTCCGTATTTTGATTAACAGTACAATAATATATATCTGTAGCATACTGAATGCGGAAAAATTGACTTTGAAAACGAGCTGTATCAGGCAAAATCGCTGTGCGAAAGATATCGCACCTCATTGAGGGATGTAACAATTTCCGAATACAGATCGTTTCCTGCGTTCAATATTCCATCAATATGGCTCTGCAAAACATTCAAAAATGCTAATAGAGCAATCAAAGACATAGCGGTGCACTGCATTCCATTATATGGACGAAATATAGCAGATCCCTGGTGAAATCTCACTAAAACTCCCCTTACCATTTTTGCTTTTTCCTCTCGTCCTGATCCTGAAGTATGGCTGTATGTGTTCCGCGCGCGCTTTGATGTAAACAATACCACGTGATCTAAAAGCAAGGATTTCATTGGCTGTTCGATAGCGTCACTTTACTGGTAGAGGCTAAATATCAAGGGTAGAGGCTAAATATCACTCTTCGGGACCGGATACCATATCAAGTCTAAATATCAAAAAAATCATATAGCCATGCCATTTGGGGCTTATACCCAGGACTTGATAGAGGAGTACGGTCTCGGGGAGGTTAGTGTGGCAGACTTCAGACCCAAACCAGATCCGCCCTGGGTTCTTAAAAATCCTGATATTAGGTTAACCCTCTCAGCCGAGTTCAATAAAAGTGACTTGCCAGCACTTATAAGATCCATTACGGCAAACCACATTGACCGGCAATATGCTGACCACACTCAAATTTATACAGATGGTGGAAAAAAATTCCGATGACGGGAAAGTTGCAGCTGCTTATGTCATTCCATCTCTTCAGATACAGTATTCTGAGAGACTCAGCAACAATTTGTCAATTTACACAGCTGAACTAGTCGCAATACAAAAAGCAATGTGCTGGATCATAGAAAATAAATCAACTAAATCTGCTATATTTTCGGATTCACTTTCAGCTTTAACTTCACTCAAAAATAATAATAGCAGATCAAGGCCTGATCTTTTGGCAGACATATATAATATAACCAGTGCCTTGAATTAGGGTTACAAGTTACTATAGAATGGTGTCCAGCACATGTAGACATATCAGGAAATGAAGAAGCAGATAGGGCGGCTAAGGAGGGCCTTGAATACAACAATATTTCAAATTCAGTCCCCCTTGCACCAACCGAGGTCTATTCCTTAGCAAGGAAAATAATTATTAAGAAATGGTCCACTTTTATCTCTAAAAAACCATTTAAACAAACATTTCGCAGGACCTCGGTTAATTTCAGACGACCAACAAATTACTCTAATAATAAGAGAATTGATAAATGCATTACTCGTCTGAGATTGGGTGTAAATCTCCTCCCAAGAAATAGGGGACAATATATAATTAATAAAGGGAGAGATTGCACCCGGTGCAAGGAAAAATTTACCACTGAACATTTTCTGCTACACTGCCCGATTCACAGGGTCCCCCGGTCAAATTTAAGGACTGCACTTGTTGGAAATAAGTTAGATTTCGACATTAATAATATTTTGAACCCCAGCAAGGCAGTCCGGGCCTCAGTCTATAAAGCCTTGGAATGCTATATTCTAGACTGTCAGATGTCTGACAAAATATAGACTTAAAAATCCAGGCCCTAATTTCATCAGTTATCCCTATAAATACCACCCAGGGTCAGCAAAAATGTTTTATAGTACTTTGATTGGAATTTCCAGTATGGTTTGATTTACTTGTTATAGTGCTTGGTCCTTCTAAGTACAAAAAGTATCAGTTTCTAGTGGGAGGTGGGGTGGGACCACAATGCAGTCCACAAAAATGTTGTGTGGCCTGGGGTGTGGACTCATGCCACCTCCCACAGATGAACCATGCTTACCCAGAGAGAATTGTTATGTTAAAATACCAAATATGTATTTAAATTATTTTGTCAGGCTTACTTTCAGTCCGATTGAATTATAAATTGATTGGCATGAGAGTGATTTTATATTTATGCCACCTTAAATTAACTTCCACTAAAAAGGAAATTGTACATGGGATCTATAACATTCACAACAAATATATGCTGACCCTGGGGAATGATAATATTCATTATATTATCAAGGGACCTGGCCCGGCACCCCAGCACGGGTGATGAAATAAAATTACAGGGCCCCTAGATTCGGTGGAACACTATTATTAGCAATATTAATTAGGCTTGGGCCTTTTTGTCCCAAGCGGCTAATTAGCTCTATCCTAAGTGCAACAATATATTATTTTACTATAAATGTTGTATATAATGTACAAAACTTTTAATAATCTGTTGTTTATTTTATAACCCTAATCTGGGCCATTTTGTACTTAGGATACAGGATTATAATCATTATTTTTAGTAACTTATCTTAAATATGTTCCATTATTTTAATAAAGTATTGTTGCACTTGGAAAACAGCTATTTATCCTACACCACATGAACATCATATAGCCTGATGATGATTTAAGTGTGTTTTTACCCTCGCACTTAGCTCTAGGCTTTTTGGCGAGCAAGATAAGACGATTACGATGCCAGTGGACAGCATCAGCAGGTTCGCTACTCCTCCCGGTGCTGCACCACTGGCTGGATAAGACGATTATACACTAGGCTGTTTCTTGTCGATATGATGTTCCATCTTCCGTGCCAGATGTTAAAATCTTTTTGTCCAGTTCAAAGTTGCTGATGACTGGGTCAATCTCAACCCGCTGAGCTTGAAGCATTGCGTTAAAGCGATTTGAGACCGAAGCTGTCAAACAGACGAGTAGCCCGACGATGTAAATTCTAGGAAGATTCTAGTAGATTCTAGTAGATAAGTTGTTTAAAGATGATTCTTGAAGACGAATTTTGAGCTAAGTTGATTCTGTAGATATGGAGGTTCCCGTCAAAAGATGTTTCTTGGAGTAGCTGTAGTACTGTTTTAGCATGCTGATTCTTGTAGATTATTCAAAACGACCCTTTTTAACACCACGTTAAAAACATAAAAACGATGATAGGTTAAAAATCCCTCCATGTAAACGTGGAGGGACCGTGACCCACTTAGAAGGCTGGAGCTTGCCCAGGAGACGTCCGTCCTGCTCGACAGCCGCTTGAAGAGTCATATAGCCTGTGTAATTCCAACCAATCTTTTGTTTACATCTCCTCCGGGTCAACATTCCATTGAAGGTTAAACGCCGCCGATTGGCTGGATTTCAATCACGGACCTAATAGTGAACAGTTCTATTTTTAGTTCACAGTTTTATGTCCTGAGCTTAAAGCCGAAAACGGATTGAAATTTGGCCAATCGGAATGAGCGTTACAATCCCGATCGAACCACTCAGCGACCGGCTTTTATTGGGGCTTTTGGCCCTATGTGTTGATCTGGGGAAGAGATGTATTATTAAATATGAACATGAACGCTTTATATCTAATAATGGATATGTATTATACATATTTTAGCGTTTTTTGCATGTTTATATTAATTTACAATGATTATAGTTTTAATAATCATTAAAATAGTAACGTATATCATGTTGATTACGGGACTATATGGCAACTCCGTATTCACTACACAGCATTGAGTACGGTTCTAGGGAATATCATGGTTAAGAAATGCCATGATACTCATTATTGAATTACACAAGACTACCTTATAAATATATAGTGACCAACTTCTACTAATCAGTTCTCAGCAGATCTGATCTGAGGGGATATCGGATTTTTTAAGATATTTTTTAATTATGGCGCTTTTTAGGTACGAGCAATCTGCCGGGTGCTTCTTTACAAACATCACAATTTAATTTAATAACAATTTTTAACATACTTTTAGTCCATTGTGTACCACTATCTGATACATCATGGGAGATTAGCGGTGGTTGGTCACTTTTTAACAGTGTGGTGTACTAGTAAAATATTGCAAGGCTGACGAACATTTTTCAATAAATTAATTATACATAAACTTGCGTAGCTCAAACTATGATATAACGGTACCTGCCGCTATATTATTAAAAAAATGGTTGAACACTTTTAGAAGTTATTACAACTCTCTAGTGTACCATACAAATATACAATTTAAAGTATATAAATAACAATGTACGTGTGTACAGGGTTATATGGTTCACCACTAACAGTAAATACTACTGTATAATGGTTTTAGGGAATGTCAATCGATGTTATTAGTATCATAGGCATTCAATATAGAGCTATGCAAGACGACCAACTGAAAATAGACTAATATATGAAACATCATTTACTTAAATATTAATACCTGTGTAGCCATATTCTTTTAAGTCAAGTACCATACCAGCAACAAAATAATATTGTTGCTGGTTTTACGGTATACTTTAGTTTGTTGATATTTTTATATTGACAATTACTTTCTGTATGTGGTATATACGGTTGCTAACGGTACTGTCATACAAATAAAATATTACCATAGCAACTGAGCACAATTAGTGTGCACAGATAAACAGTCAGCGGGAATCATTCCTGTTGAGGGTTCAAGTTGGGTCGGACGCTTATGATATCTCAAGCAAATTTATTTGCACTATAAGCAAAAGTGTCTGGCCTAACATATAGGTTTTACACATATTAAAGAACCATAATAACGCTAGTACACTTGGTACTAATATTTTTAACTCATATTTTGGCTGCACAAGGTAGAGTAGAATGCCTGGAGTCTCAATAACTAAACGTTAGTATTTGAATGTTGAAGAAAGTCGTATAAAGTCTGCATCAATATAAGCAATTAAAAACATTCAATTAAACAACTGATTAAGTAAAAATAGGAATGTCTATATTTATAAAACAATAAGTGTTTAAACTCCATAGTGGGTAATCATCGTTTATCGCCGTCATCTTCATCATCATCATGCCGACGAGGGAAAACAGAGACTGTTTATATCGACGGCGGAATATACACTTTATCGGTAATCACTAGAACCAAAACTCCAGCTCGTCTTGTCATTTTATTTAGGCCATATCAAAATTTCAATTTCTTTGTTTACATATATTTACTTCTTTGACTTACCCCACCCCACCCACTCTCTAGCATACTGTGTTTATCAAAATTGCCCCCACCAAAATTTGTTAGCAGGGCCTCCGCTGGGATTCGCCAATGTCGGCAAATGCGAAGGAAATTTTTTATTTGAGAAAGATTTTCCTCTTTTGCGAAAGTGGTTGCGACAAGGAAATCAACAGCCGATTCTCGTATTCAAATTTTCTAAAAAAAAACTGACTGTAGAAATTATCTTGGCTAATCCATTTAACTTTCCCCTCATCCCAATCAACAACCATGACAATTAACAGATTAATCAGCACCCAGCTGTGATATCTCCCTCAGGCCTTGATTATAAATTTCAACACATGAGTAAGATTACCCTTAGCTAAAAATAGCATATGCTAAATATAGTCACGTGGTCGCGTAGTGACAACCGGCATATTCGTATTTTTAATTATTATATATATTTACATTTTTAAATCATATAGAAATTTGATATGTCTTAAAATATGCTAAACAGGTTTAGAAAAATGTTTATGCCAATACACTGTCAACTATACTTTCTTGGGTAACCCCAATTTTTTGTCAACAAACAGTTAGTTTCAAAATGGCGGCTTCCGAGATAAAAACATTAAATGACTGTAGATTTTGTTTGTAAAATAATTTTGTTTATAATGTCAGCGATGACTGTTGGTTGTTTGATATCAATACCAAGGTTTTACATTAAGTAGATCTGTTTGATCTAAATGCTCTGTTGTTATAATGCTAATATTTACCATATTTATAGCGAGTCTGTAGTGACAAAGTGGGTGGGGTAATAAAGTTATTTAGAAACTGTTGTGGAATGTTTTAACCAACGGCAATTTCAGTCAGTACGCTAGCTGGAAATCCATAATTTGTGTATTATAATTTTAAAATAAATTGATATATATAGATTTTAAATGATTATAAAATACACTGTATGGGGTTTTGTGAGAATAACATGCTGTAGAAAAAATAAAAGCAAAAAAAAATAAGGCTCAAACAGCTGTTATTTATGTGCACAAACACACAAACATTGACAAAATCAAACAAGTACAGAAACATGACTGGGGCCGTTTTAGTTTTTGATTGCACTCCGTTAAACTAATGCATCATTTGCAATATAAACCAACAACTTACTACCAATCATTGTTTCCCCTAATTATCGACTTCAGGCAATAATAACTCACAAGATAATAATAATTTTTTAAAAAGTATTGCAATATACATTAAAAATTTTATTCATAAAAAACGTGTTTAATTCAAATGCTAAAACAAGTAAAAGAAAACATACAGTAAGTTACTGTAACTTATGAGTGGTTTGATAACGATTTAAAGAATGTTGGTCGAGGTACGCAGTTTAGTTGGCTACAAAAATGGCTCTTAATTTGGCTCCATTTTTTTTAATTTGGCTCCAACTTTTCAAATATGGCGAAAGTAGTGGCGATAAGAAAAAAATAGCCAGAGGAGGCCCTGGTTAGTTTACAATAACACAGCATATATATTTACTACATATTAACTACAAGTGCTATTAAGAATTGTTTGCCCCAGCTTTGAACAGGTCATTTTGGAAACAGGAAGAAACATCATATTTTATCAATCATCATATCAATCATATTCATAATCCTCCTATGTATTTATAAACATCACTTCATGTTCATTACAGAATTATATAGATCATGTTCATTGTTCATTGTCATTGTTATTCACTTGTAAAAGTTTAATTAGCAAATGGATTCGGTGCAAAATAATGTTCCTGGCACCTTCTCAAATTATGATACAAACCCAAGAGTTACGTATCAACATGATCAACCTCGGGTGCACACGGACATGCATTATCTGTCCAAAAACCCGTGGGCACACAGGTTGATCATAAAATCAGCTGGACCAGCTCCCATATTAGAAAGAACATCCTTAGTAAATTTCACAAAAGCAATACACCAGGAGCTGGCCAATAAGTTAAAAAAAATCATTCCACTGAGGTCGGGGGCATTCATGCTCGAGCTGGCATCAGCCGAATCTGTGACCGGCATCCTAAAAATAAAACCCTTCACCCTGGCAAATATACCAGTCGTGGCATATATTCCACAAGGAGGTAATACAGTGGCCGGGGTGATACATAATATACCCTTGCGGGTTGACCTTGGGGACCTCTGCTCTCACCTGCGACCAATACTACCGGAAGCAGGTGGGTGTGTAGGGCTCCTCAAGGCCGACAGGCTGAAGGATAAGTTTGGGCACCTATCGGGGGCAATGAAGATTACATTCTCAGGTAATTCATTGCCTGAGATGGTCCAAGTGGCCGAAACACCTACTTATTTCAAGGTGGAAGACTTCTCACCGCCCCCGCTTAGGTGCTACGCCTGTCAGAGGTTCGGACATGGGAGCTCGGGCTGTAAATTTGAAGCCAGGTGTGCACGATGCACGGAACCACACAACATCAGAGAGTGCCGGTATCTCGGTATACCGACCTGTGCGAACTGTGGGGGGGGGGGGGGGGGGGGCACACTACGCGATTCAGGGGTTGCCCGTCCTTTGTTAAAGCAACTTTGATATCAAAGGTGGCTCAGAGGGACGGGATCCCCTGGAATGTGGCGGAAAAGAGGTTTTTTGCCAGTTCCGCCACTCCTCCCCCACAGGGTCACAGAACGGAAGTCCATGCTGGCACACGTAATAACAAATCATCGCAACCAAATACACCATTAAATCTAGGAATGGAGAGGGTAGGAAAGAGCCATGGGTCTAATCCTAAACAAAACAATATAATGGGATATCCAAAACTCCCACAGGGTGCTATTACCTGTATACAAGCAGAGATCTCTATGATATCAGCTGACTCACAAGGATCCCCAGGATCCTTGTTGAAGGGAAAACAGGAACCCAAAATTCAATCAGAAACCTCAGAGGTTCAAATTTTAGGGAATATAGCTTCAAAATTCTCTAGGACTCCAAAAGGTCACCTAATTAGAGAAACAAAAAAATTAAATGGAGCCCGTGAGTTATTTAAATATAAAAAGGGGGACACAATCAATGAATCAACACAGTCTGACAATTCAGACTGTGTTATAGCTAGGAACACACCTAAAAAGTCAAAAAATTTGATAAAACAGGATAATAAGGTTAAAAAACCGAGCTCTCCCTCTCTATCAAAAAGCATTAAACAAGAAAGGGGTATGATCACACCAAATAACACTCCAATAAAACATACATCTACCCCTTACTCCATTTCAGACTCATCTCAGGTTACAGAGAGCATTGGCTCATCACGGACTCGGGTCTCAGAAACCTCAGTCAGTGATGGGAGCGAGTTCGATGTCACCGGAGAGGAGTCTTTGGTCTCAGTACACTCGAGCTTCTATCACTCAGACAGGGACAGCAACATAAGTAAACATGTCTCTATTTTAGAGACAGTGACGCTTGCTGACCTTGTAGGGGTGGGGGAGGCTCCAGTAATCAGCCACCCGACAAAAAATGTCACACTGGTAGATACCTACCAACAAACTTCACCGGTGACTATTTCAAAAAATGCAACTGAAGTAAAATATATAAACAAAGAACCAACAATCATTTTAGAAACAAATTCAGAAAATTTTTCAATATCTTTAGATAAGATTGTGGAAATAACTAAAAAACTAATACTTAACAAATCTAAAATCACCGGTAACCGACTAAATGAATATCTAAAAAGAGAATTTATTTCAAATCTCAATTTAAAACTTATAAATAAAACCAGTGTGACTGACAAGGGAAATGGAATCGCACAACAAAACAAATACAAACAAAATCCGACACATGCACAGCCTACGGAAATAGTTAGGGAAAACCCCATAGTGGCAGGTATACTGAGACAGTCCAAAACCCCCCAAAAAATACTGTCTCAGTCCCCACGACACAAGGCACTGGCTGTTCGAAACCGTCTAAATAATAATATCTGCTTTCAATAGGGATCTCACGGTTATATTTTTTAATTCACAGGGATTGACCTCTCTTAGGCACACAGAGATTAAGGTACTATTAGATTTAAACCCTAATGTTGATATCTTCTGTGTGCAAGAAACCAAACTTGAAAATAATCAGGAGAGGAAGATCCCTGGCTACCATGCCGAATACAAATATTTTAAAAACACACGTAATAATACGTGTGGAGGCTTGGTAGTTTATTTTAAATACAATATCGATTACGAGGAAATCAGAGTGGATGATCCCCAAGACCATCTGGGGAACTATGCACTTGAATCTCGAGTGTTTTGAGTTCATCTAGGGAGATCCCCCTTCATTCTCATTAATTTATACTCCAGGGGGTGTGATCTGGAGGCTTTAGACCGTATAAGTTCATCTCTAAACGCCGAGGATGAACTTAGGGACTGTATTATACATGGAGATTTCAACGCACACCACCCCACGTGGGGATCTCCATACGCGAACCGTCAAGGGAGGGATGTTTTGGAATGGGCGGGCAAAAGTAATAAAGTTCTACTCAATGACGGTTCCATAACAAGAGTAGACCAGGGCTCAGGCAAGGGCTCCTGTATTGATCTAACTTTTACTAGTCCCAAATTTTCGGCTATTTCAACCTGGTGGGTACATGATGACAATTTGGGATCGGACCACTACCCAATCTGCACAACAATAAAAAATCAAAATTCAAAAATGCCAGAGAAAAATGATATAAATCCAAAATTTAAATTTGAAAAAGCAGACTGGGATCTATTTTATAGTAAATGCAGTGAGATAACCCTAGATGAGGTCCACTCTGATGATGTCAATATTTTTAATAAAAACTTATCTGAGAGATTCCTACTGATTGCACAACAATGTATTCCCGTCTCCAATCCAAAACAAAAAAAAGGCAAAAATGTCCTGTGGTGGAATGAAACCTGCCAAAATGCTATAAATGGGCGGAAAAAAACATTAAATAAACTAAAGCGGCACCCTTGTCTAGGTAATCTATATGATTACAAGGAAGCCGAACGAGAAGCAAAAAATGTCATCTTCAACGCTAAAAAGCTTAACTGGGAAGACTTCTGCGAGAATTGCATACATAAAGACTCAAACTCTAAAGACTTTTGGACTAAAATCCGCAGAATTAAAGGAAATTTGCATCGCCCAATTCCATTACTTAAAAAAAATACAGCTTTAGCGGTCACAGAAGTAGAAAAAGCTAACTTTTTAGTTAAGCACTACTCTAAAGCTAGCAGTGAATCAAATGTAGACATTGATACTTTAAATTACCAAAAAAAAATTGAATCACTGTACAAAAATCATTTAGATACCCCAGAAATCAACAGGTCATCATTGAATAATAGCTTCTCAATTTTTGAATTAAGATCAATAATAGAAAGCAGGAAGAATTCCGCCTCGGGACTGGATAATTTGTCATATCAAATGTTCAAGCATATGCCCGGTTCAGCACTGGAATTATGGCTTGAACTGTATGACCAGGTGTGGAATGGTGGTGTATACCCAATAGCGTGGAAGCAGGCTTGTGTTATCCCATTATTAAAACAAGGGAAAAACCCAAATGAACCTCAATCATATAGACCAATTAGCCTTACCTCCCATCCTGGCAAATTAATGGAGGGGATGGTAAAGGCAAGATTAGAACATCTGCTTGAATCAAAAAATATAATTAACCCCTTTCAATCTGGCTTTAGAAAGGGGAGGAGCACTTTGGACCAGCTCGCACGTCTGCAACATGACGTAAATTCAGCAAAAAATAGGGGACACTCAGTCCTAGCCATTTTTTTAGACCTACAAGCAGCTTTTAATTTAACCTGGCACTGTGCACAGGCGTCTTATTTAAACTTAAAGAACATGGTATAACAGGAAACTGCTACCTATATCTGAGGAACTTCCTAGAGGGCCGCAAAATTCAAGTTAAAGTAGGGGGGTCCCTCTCAGATCCTGAATCAACAGAAAGAGGAACCCCACAAGGGGCTATATTATCCCCTCTACTCTTTTCAATATTAATAAATGATTTGCCTGCTACACTAGAGGGGACAGGCATGGTTACCAGTCAATTTGCTGATGATTCTGGCACATGGTTAAAAGGGGTCAACTTTCACCTGTTACAAACTAGAGCTCAAACAGGACTTGACCTAATATGGGGATGGGGCAAAGAATGGGGGTTTAAAATTAGTCAGACTAAAACAGTGGGTATTATTTTTGGAAACTCAAATCAGCACAGCTTGGACGTACACTTAGGTGGCACACCGATCATATTCAAAAAAATCATAAAATTTTTAGGCATGCTTTTAGATAGGAAACTAAATTTTCACTGTCACATAAAGGACATCATGATCAGGTGTGAGAAAGACTTAAATTTGATGAGAATGCTAAGAGGTACAGATTTTGGCTCTGATAAAAATAGCCTCTTACTTCTATATAAGTCTCTCATACGTCCAAAAATAGACTATGGGGCTCAAATCTATTCTTGTGCACCCCCTTCTATACTTAAAAAATTAGATATCATTCAAAATAAGGCCCTTAAGTTAGCCCTCAGAGCGCTCCATTCCACACCGGGCCATATATTGGAAGCGGAGGCGGGGATCATCCCACTTAAGCTGAGACGGGAAGAACAGTCAGTCAAGTACTGGGCCAGGGCTCAAACTAGGAAGGAGGGGAACCCTGTGAACAAGCTCATTGGGACCGGGTACTACATCAAGTCAAAATATACAAAAAAAGCCCATGTTTCGCTTCCTTTCGGGGCTCATACACAGGACTTGGTGGAGGAGTACGGTCTCAATAATGTCAGTCTAGCAGATTTTAGACCTAAATTACAATTGCCCTGGACGCTCAAAAATCCTGATATTAGGTTATCTCTAACCGCCAAGTTCAATAAAAATGATTTGCCAGCACTTATAAGATCCATTACGGCAAACCATATTGACAGGCATTATGCTGAACATACACAAATTTACACTGATGGTAGTAAAAATCCCGAGGACGGGAAAGTTGCAGCTGCATATGTCATTCCGTCCCTTCAGATACAGTATTCTGAGAGACTCAGCAACAATTTGTCAATATACACAGCTGAACTGGTCGCGATTCAAAAATCTATGTGCTGGATACTAGAAAATAAACCAACAAAAACTGCTATCCTTTCGAATTCTCTTTCAGCTTTAACATCAATTAAAAACAATAATAGCAGATCAAGGCCTGATCTTTTGGCAAAAATCTTCTCTCAATATAACCAGTGCCTTGACTTAGGATTACAGGTCACAATGGAATGGTGTCCAGCACATGTAGATATATCAGGAAATGAAGAAGCTGACAGGGCGGCTTAAGATGCATTACAATACACAAATATATCTAATTCAATTCCCCTTGCACCTACCGAGGTATACTCTTTATCTAGGAAACATGTAAAAAAATAAATGGACAAATTATATTAAAAATAAAACTTTCAAACAAACGTTTCCTAGAACCTCGGTAAATTTCAGACGGCCAACAAATTACTCCAACAATGAGAGAATAGGTAAATGCATTACCCGTCTGAGATTGGGTGTCAATCTCCTGCCAGGAAATAAAGGGCAATTTATTATAAAACAAGGGAGAGATTGCACCCGGTGCAAGGTAAAATATACAACAAATCATTTTCTGCTAGACTGTCCAATTCACAGGGTTCACAGAACCAAACTTAATACTGCACTTGCTGGTCACAGTTTGGAATTTAATATAACAAACATTTTGAATCCCAGCAAGGCAGTCAGAACCTCAGTATTTAGGGCACTGGAGTGCTACATCATTGACTGTGAAATGTCACAAAATATAATAGATGAAGCACAGCCCTAATACATTTACCCACCTCCCTAGCTTTCCATGTGGTCAACCAAAACAACAATAATTTACATGGCTTGATTAATTTATCACAGATGACAGGTGTTCTTTGTACTGTTCTTTTAGTGGGGGGCGGGTTGGATATCACAATGCAGTCCACATATATTTATATGTGGCCTGGGTTGTGATTTTAACCTTCACCCCACTACCAAGCCTTGTGAACATATTTTTTATTTGGTTTCAAGCATCATATTTATAATATCTGTTTCTAATAAAGTTTAAAAATAATAATATTCAATGAAAGGTCACATAGTTGAATATAATGTATTGAAATGTTTTCAATACCTTCATGTTTTTGTTTTGTTTTTTTGTTGTTTTTTCTTATTATTGCTTATATTTAGCAATTAACCAAACAATCTTTTAAAATATAAATAAATATGCATATTCTAAATGCAAAACAAGACTTTTTTTTTCTTTTTTTTATTTTAAATCCCCAGAGTACTAGTTGTTTAACTAGAATGGGGTAAATAAATAGTAAAATTTATACATAATTTTAAAAAAAAAAGATAACAAAAACAAAATATTCAATAATAAACATAATAATGGCTGACCCTGGAACAGGTGATACATCATACATTACCTGGGAACTTGGCTCAGTGCGACAAAGATGGGGAATGATATAACATGTAGGGCCCCCGTCCTTAGTGGAAAAACAAAACTAATATTATTCATTAGGCTTGAGCCAATATAAGCTCAAGTGGAGGCAGGCAGCCCCTCTGGTGCAGAAGTATAAGATATTTTATTGTAAATATAATGTACATACTGTACAAATTTTATTATAATAATAATATACTATTTTAACAATACCCTAAACTGGGCCGTTTAAGTAAAACAGGGAATAGGAAGTTTTTCAAAATATTTTTACATGCATCTTGTTTTAATATGATATTTCTGCACCAGAGTGACAGCCTGTTATCCCATATCGCATACTTTTATAGGTATTCTGTGTAACTCCATCCAAATTCACTGGATACACCAGTGAATTACTATTACTCATCTCACGGTCCTGCAAATATAATATTTACATTTACTAGCCTGACATACATCTGCAGTACAGAGCGCCGACCGCATGGAAGGCATCTGTATTGTAGTGTATGTCAGAATCTAGTACATTTTAAAAACTGTCGAGCTTGACTTATATACCGGACTGAAATCCATCCAATCAGTGGATTTCACGGTACTTGCTGCTGATTGGCCGTTTTTCAATGCATTGAGCTTGATGCGAAAATCGGATTGAAATTCGGCCAATCAGCGCCAAGATAACAAATAGCTTCGACAAATCAAAATAATTGTATTATCCATAATTGTAGATGGAAAACAATAACCGTGAGATGAATCTTGCCAAATGTATGGCATAAATACACTCTTATACAATTAATATGGACATGAAATTAACATGTTTATAATTAATTATATGATTATACATCTAAAAAATCATATATAAATTATAGTCATTTAATATGTAAACATTATGCAATACATAGCATATAAATAATAACGTACCCGTTGGTACGGGATTATATGGCTCATCGCACTCAATATACACTAATGAGTGCGGTTGTAGGGAATATTATGGTTACTACCACCCTGATATTCAGTATAGAGTTACACAAGACTATTTTTTATTCTAAATATTTGGGACCAGTTACTGTTAATCAGTTCATTTCAGATCTGATCTGATATCTGATTTCTTAAAATATTTTTTATTATTGGCGCTTTTAAGGTATGCGCGAGCTGCCGGGTGCCCTATTATACATATTTCACAGTTTAACGTCACTTTATTTTAACACACTCTTAACCCCATTCTTTACCATTATTGATGCAGAATGCTACGATTAACAGTGACTGGTCAGTTTTTAAATAACGTGCGATATGCTGATGGATAATACCCTCTTCAGCTGATACTACAAATATATACAAATAGCATGATAAGTAGCTGTGACAATTAAAATATGTACAAAAATAAGACATCCCATCAATTCCATTGCAGCCAAACCATTTAGTTCAGTTCATTTATACCATCAAACACTATGATTGGGGTTTTACGGCACACCATAATTTGTTGATGGTTTACTATTGACAATTATTGGTGGTACACTGGATACATGGTTACATAAGATAAGTACTTTTATTTTACAATTGTAACCACACACAATTAATGTGTTCAGATAACACCTTGGATAGAATTAAATTTTTATCTAAGGTTTATAGTTAGGTTGAATATCGCTGACGATATAAGCAAAACAATTTGCGCTATGAGCAGCGTTGTTTAACTTAAAATATTGGTGAACAACCATAAGTGCACCTTATTTAAATTAATCAATTACATGCACTAATAAGTAATATATGGCTGCATTCGGTAAATACAAAAAGAAATAATAATATTCTTAGTTGATTAATCTACACTTTGGTCGTCAATCTACAAATTTAAAATTATCATGAGTATAAACAATGTTAGTAATCAGTAAGCACGGAATCCAAAAATATAAAATAGTTGTAGTATTAAACAACTCAGTTAATAATAAACTTCAAAGTTGAATATAGACACGACTTATTATGTGAATCATCTCCATTCATCACACATTAATCATCACAGAAATGTGTAATCATCTTTTAATTTTTAATAATCATCCTATACTGCTCGCCAAAATGACTTGTTCAAAGCGCGAGGATAAATAAAAACTTATACACACATAAATATCAAGAAGGTTCCCTGTCAATGCGCATGATCAACTTGTAACATTCGGAATACTCGGATTTTTCTATTTACCGCTAAAATCGAAGATTGTCATGTTAATGCTTTCGGTAATAATAATGTCTTTTACATGGAATTAATGGTTGGATGTGATAATCTTAGTTTATGTTTTGTTTAAGTCAATCATGTACATGTAAACGAGAGTTTAGTTTAAACTTATTAATTTTACTAGGCTACAATTGTGAAACTTTGGTACCAGTTTACAACTTTGACAAATCACGCTCTTTCTTGGTAGAACCAGTACTAAGCATATGTGGAAAAAGCGTCTTACTCAAGGACACCACACATAGTCGTGGCGGAGGATCGAACTCCAGCCCCCCCCCACCCACCCACCCCTATCGAACATAGATACTATTAACCCCCCCCCCCCACACACACACACACACACACAACAAACACAAGTGTTTAGTATACTAATTGATTATAATATCCTCAGTTTTAAATTGCATGTCAATAAATCAATGTATGGTCTGGTTGATAATTTAATAAAGAATATTATACTAAGGGTGTGTGTACATCTGTCCACTGCAGGGTTAATATCTTGGTTGGTAACTAAGCTCATAAATAAGGTGTTTATGCACAGCTTTTTAATTATTTTGACATCCGATTTATTGTCTCCAAAGAAGCAAAATAAAATTCTTTACAAGGCTTTCAAGAAATTGCATTATGTCGCACTAAGTGGGTAATGTGTCACACTTCAGTCAAGGGGTAAAGAGTTTGAATCATTATATAGCCAACTGTGCTGGTGAGTAACTGTTTTATAAGAGGCATCTGATCGAGCTGGGGATTTAACCCGCAACCTCAGGCATGAGCAGCCAACACTCTATCCATTTGACTTCTGCCCCACATTCTACCAATCTTTGAAAATGGTTTAATTGTATCCATTGTAATTTATGTTTTCAGATCCTGTCATTGTGTTGTTTATTTTTCTGATGAGCACAACTATAATGGTAGTTTAATTGTTAAAATAAATTCTTATAAAAATAGTTTAAAAAGAATGACATAAGAGTCACTGAGAATACTTTACAATTGTTTAAAAGAAATAATGTGTTATTATTTAGGGTAACCATTGTAATTTAAAGAATATCCATTAAAAATGAAATGAATACACTTAAATACATTAAATGGTATGTATATCATTTTAGATTCCATCAATAGGTGTGCCCGGTTAGCTCAGTCAGTAGCATGTCTGACTATCATTTCATTGTCATAGTTCAAATCACCACATAGTCACCGTCTCAGTGATGATTGATATATATTGTCATTTGTTACTGATGCTGAAGTAGGAAAGTTGTCAGTTGCTTGCAGAGATGGGGTGTGTCAAGCACTGGTACTGGTTAACCTTCCAGGAACCAAGTTGTTAGCTTAACTGATCGTCTGTTAGCCATCAGCGGCATAATAATGATGCTAAATATTCACACAATCATAAATAACACAATTAAATATCGCTTTGGACAAAAAAAAATAAAGACATTACCATACAAAACTTTAATATGTTAGCACACAAATAAGTTGATATCATGAAATATTCACTTGCCGTGATTGTAGGTAGCGCCAACTCAGTTTGCTGTAGATCCTTTTCCAGGAATTGCACCTGTAGGTAATATAGAGTTGCATTTAAACAATACAATTACATATATCTTCCCACATTGTACAATATGTTTTTCTTTAAAGGAACACTTTTTGTCGTTGTTTACAGAGCTGTGTCATCAGTTCTATTCAATTGCCCAGGATTCACTGAATTTGTGTGTGAATGACATTGTGTAATTATATTATTATAATCTATGAAATTTTGATGAGGCTGCAATAGCATTTCAAATGTCTGACTAATTGGACTAATTTTATTAAAATGTAACTAATGTATAAATAATTTTTACAATTTCAATAATGTAATAGATCTATACAACTTAGCTAACATTAAATTTTGTTGATTGTAGGTAGTGCCAAATCAGCATGTTGCTGTCAGTCCTGGTCTTACACCAGATAGGATCACCCAGGTAAAATAAAGTTGTATTTTAATAATCTCATTTCAAACATTCACAGTTATTTTTGGTAAATAAAACAATACAAGTACCAATGGAGAAAAAAATATGTTGACTAACTATTCTTTATTGAAATGCCTCAAAACAATTAATTTGCACTTGCAACTTTTATACATAAATATACTGATAATTACCTCTGTAGCCTTTTGGATAATGAGTTCAAGATCAAGATAAATATGACAACAATCCATGGTGTTGCATTATGGCAAATAATCAGACTCAGTTTAAAAAATTGATTCATAGTCTTGTTTTGTCATTTAATCGTTATAAATTATTTATAGAATGAAAATCAACCATAGGTTAAAAGTTCCTGAAGCATTTATGTAACATAAATAATGCAAAGGCAATAGCACCAAAGCTATTTTTCACACATTTCAGGCTATATATGGCTTATCCAGTTTTATTGGTGGTAGAAGACCTCATAATGAATCCAAGTAGAAGCACTGTCCTTCCACAAGTAACTGGCAAACTTCCTCTATTGAAGTTTTGGAGCAAGTGGATCTCGAACCTATGACCTTAGCTGTGAGAGGTCAATGATCTTGAGACAGCGCCTCAGACAACTAGGTCATGGAGAAACCCTTATGTAGGTTTAAAGAAGCAAATATTTGCATATATTACAGGTAGTGCCAACTGACTATGTACTGGTAGTTAGCCCTGATCAGGCACTGTCTGAAGTCATCCAGGTATAATTAAAACAATATATTTCTTATAATCTTTTTTTCTCTGTTTTTATCTTCTGTTGCATTGATATAAGAATAGCATCATACAAAACTGTGTGTCCTTTCAAGTATTAGATCAAGTCTAGGTCATACAGTTTAAAGTTCAAATTAGCACAGTGTCTGCTGACTGCTCCAAATGATCTAAATCCCTGAAACGAATTTGATATAGCTTGATACAAATATTCACCTCATTGATACAGCATGTGTTACTAGACTTGCAGTCAGTAATGATTGATGTAAAGGTTTTAATTGAAAATCAATGATCAGATGTCTGTTTAACAACACCAAAATTTACAAAAATATAGAATTTAGTCCTAATCAGGCACATGAAGATATTATCAAGGTATAATTTAAATATATATTTAGTAAATTAAGTTGATGTTTGTGTGCCATGGTAAGTTAAACTCACCTGGCACCTGTTTATGAAGAGTGTATGTGTCAAGGTAAGTTTCACTCACCTGGTACCTGTGTATGAAGAGTGTATATGTGTCGAGGTAAGTTTCACTCACCTGACACCTGTGTATGTGTGTCACAGTAAGATTCACTCACCTGGTACCTGTTTATGAAGAGTGTATGTGTGTCAAGGTAAGTTTCACTCACCTGACACCTGTGTATGAAGAGTGTATGTGTGTCAAGGTAAGTTTTACTAACCTGTGTATGAAGAGTATATGTGTGTCAAGGTAAGTTTTACTAACCTGACACCTGTGTATGAAGAGTGTATGTGTGCCAAGGTAAGTTTCACTCACCTGTCAACTGTGTATGAAGAGTATGTGTGCCAAGGTAAGTTTCACTCACCTGTCAACTGTGTATGTGTGTCAAGGTAAGCTTTACTAACCTGACACCTGTGTATGAAGAGTGTATGTGTGTCAAGCTAAGCTTTACTAACCTGACACCTGTGTATGAAGAGTGTATGTGTGTCAAGGTAAGCTTTACTAACCTGACACCTGTGTATGAAGAGTGAATGTGTGTCAAGGTAAGTTTTACTAACCTGACTCCTGTGTATGAAAAGCGTATGTGTGTCAAGGTAAGTTTCACTCACCTGACACCTGTATATGAAGAGTGTATGTGTACCAAGGTAAGTTTCACTCACCTGACACCTGTGTATGAAGAGTGTATGTGTGTCAAGTTAAGTTTCACACACCTAATACCTGTGTATGAAGAGTGTATGTGTGTCAAGGTAAGTTTCACTCACCTGACACCTTTGTATGAAAAGTGTATGTGTGTCAAGGTAAGTTTTACTCACCTGGTAACTGTTTATGAAGAGTGTATGTTTGTCAAGTTAAGTTTCACTCACCTGACACCTGTGTATGTGTGTCACAGTAAGTTAAACTCACCTGATACCGATTGATTTTGATTGAAGGAAAGAACTGAGTGTACTCCAAATATTTTGATCATTGATATTAATGTATTTCTCTTTCAAGACTGTTGGTTCTGGTTTACACAGCCAGATAGCTCCAGATGCCTTTGATCAGGTATAACAACAAAAGAAAGATAATACAAATACTAGGAATACTGAAATAGTCAAATAGTAATTAATAGTTATTGAAGTATATTTTACTAAAGAATACTTTTATAATTTATTAATTATTGGAAATTTAATATTTTCTGCACATCAAAATTGATATTGATTTGTGAAATACTATACTAACTTCGATGATATATTTTTTCACAAATACAAGCATGTGTCTGTGAACATACTATTTTGTAGTTAATTGTAATGGTAGAAAACAACTTTTGTTTCAGATGAACAGTTTCAGCATGCAATGTGTAGACACATGAAGTAGAGCTCTTGTACCTCTTGATGTATTTGATCAGGATGAATATATTCGTAATTTTGGTTTAATTAGGCAGCATGTGTATGGAGATGGCAATTGTATTTTTAGAGCTGTTAGTTTCGGATTGTTTGGTCATGAAAGTAGTTATTCAGAGTTACGGCAAATTGCAGTGTCTTGTATTAGGGAATATGAAGATGATTTCAATGATTTCGTTATCCAAGGATTAATGAGTGACGATTTAAACGGGTTATCTTTAGATGGTGTATATGCTGGATTTGAGTGTATAGTCGCTTTAAGTAGGCATTTCAGGCGTAATATTTTTGTTACACAAGGTGTTATGATAATAATGTTGTTAATACTATCACTTTTGATGAACAAAACAGTTACATATCAACAGCTCCTATTCATATTTTGTATACAACCATTACTTGCGGAGACAAAGTGTGCTCGAGTACTGGTTAATCCCAGGAAACAGTGGTTAGGTTAACTGATCGTCTGTTAGCCCTCGATGGCATAAAAATGACGCTTAATATTCAATCAATCAATACAACCAGTGTAGGAGGTCATTATGATATTGCAATTGATGATGTCACTGGATCCACATTTCCTTACCAGAATGTAGCAAATGAATTACTTAATTGTGGTAATACTTCTGTTGTAGATGATTTAAAAAGGACTTCTTTCAACGAGAGTGTAATAACTTGAGATCCATCAGTAGCATTTGATAACATTGGTAGTAGCAGTCTGCAGTAGCTCTACTGATCACGTTTACATAAACCCACCATTAGGTAAAGACTCTTGTCTTGTTGGAACTGTTTGTAGTCATTGCAATATGTATTTCTCTTCAAAGAAAAGTTTGAAAAGACATAGTCGTAAATGCCGTTCTAGTCCATTAGACAAAAAGGAAAAACCATTGACTTCAATTCCTTGCAGTGTACCATCTTGTTCTGAAAAGTTTAGGACAGTAGATAAAATGGCTGAACACCTTAAGACTATTCATGGAACTGAAATGGCAATACAAACATTTAATTTTAAAACTGAACAGGAATTTATGTGTTGGAAATCCAATGAGGAATGTACAAATAATGTGTTTTTTAAGTGGTAAAGTATACAAGAACTTTATATGTTATCGTAGTGGTTCAAAACTTAGTGAAAATAGTAATAACATTAAGAATGCTATTTTAAGTAATAAACGTGCACGTAAAGGCTCAGCAAAAATAGGTAAGATCTGCCCATCAAGAATGAATGTAATAGTGCAAAGTTCTGTGGTTGTTTCTGTGAAGTACATACAGACTCATTTTCATGCAACTGGTTTAAATCAAACTCATTTCCTTCCTATCCCAGAATCTGTAAGGAATCAGATTAGGTCACCTTTATCCATGGTACAAAATATTAGTAGTCAACATCAGTGCATTTAAGAGTTCAAAGTCTGCAGTCACTCCCCAATAATCCTGTGCTGTTACATAAGCAGCAACACACACAATCTAATTCTATCCAACTTAGGAAAGAAGATTTCATGTTGGTTCTGATGACCAAAGAACAGGCTATAGAATTTAAACATTATGCCCCTGATGTTATATGTATAGATTCTACTCATGGCACAATAAACACAATTATAGAAAAACCTACGCCTAAGTAAAAAATCTCATCAAACAAGAAAATAGAAAAACAACTCAGTTTCAAGGCAACACAGAAGAAAAAAGGAGTTTATGTGTGTCGGGGTAAGATTCCCCCTCCTCGTACCAATGTATAAGAGTGTATGTGTGTCAGGGTAAAATTCCCTCTCCTCATACCAATGTATGAGAAGTGTATGTGTGTCAAGGTAAGATTCTCTCTACTCAAACCCATGTATGAGGAGTGTATGTGTGTCAAGGTAAGTTTTTCTCTCCTCATACCTATGTACAAGGAATATATGTGTGTCAAGGTAAGTTTCCCTCTCCTCATACCAATATATGATGAGTGTATGTGTGTCAAAGTAAGTCTCCCTCTCCTCGTACCTATGTAAGAGGAGTGTATGTGTGTTGGGGTAAGATTCTCTCTCCTCATACCTATGTACAAGGAGTGTATGTGTGTCAAGGTAAGTTTACTTCTCTTACCTATGTACCTCTTCATACCTGTATGTGTATGTGTGTCGCTGTAAAAAGAGTGTAAAATTATTTAAAAAAGGTTTTCCAATTGTCGGTTTATTCAAGTTTGCTTAATGGCGACGATTTAATTTTTACAAAATTGATAATTAAAAGCAAACATTTTTAAAGCTTGAATTACTGTAAGACTTAAAAATAAAACAGGAATTTGAACTATCATAATTAATGTTCAGTGTAAGTTTAATGCAGCTTCAAATGCATCCTTATAGTACAATGAAGTACATCTGTCTTTAAGATGGAAGATGTTGGTTCAATCCCAACTAAGGATATCTGTTGGAGGCTTCATACTACTTATTGTAAATCAATTTTGAATTTATAAAATGAGGATAGTGAAAAATGCTTATATTAGTAAATAAGTTTGTGTTTATTTCAGGAATGGTAGCATAATTTTGAGTTTGATCCAGTGATGAAAAACAGGCTAGATTAGTGTCTGAAGTCCGAACTAGACTAGAGAATGTTTTTCATCTTTCAATGAAAACTCAAAATTGTATAATTTACAATATATTTAAGATGAAAGAATAACTATGATGATGTTTATTTTATATTAAAGTATCTAGCTACCAATTTAATGTCATTGTTTGAATAGTGACTTTGTACCAAGCCCTGTTGAATAAGAACAGTTGTGCACATCTTTATGGCTACCTAGGCTACAGTAAGCATCCCATGAAATGTAATGTCCTACAAGCTAAAAGCAAAGCAACATCATGGTGCTAATGAAATGCAAACTGGTACTTTAAGCACTACCCAAATTCATTGATTTTCATAAAGAAACGAAATGCAGTTTCAACATTGCACATCATTAACACATAATGCACGATTTTCTATATATCAGATGTCCACTCTCTTCGCTCAATGACCATAAAATATGTTACTAATTATATTTTTGGCCTGCTGTACGTGAACCTTTGACAGCGTCATATATCAAAAGTTCAAACTAATTAGTATCTCTAAATCTTAAATAACTAAATGCTTGTATTTATAGCATGCCATACACACAAGTATTATTTTGGGTTTAGGTTTTACATAATCAAAAAAATAGAATACAATAATTAATAATTGAAGTGAAGTGACTGACAATAACACACTATATATATATAGTTGACATACAGGCTGAATGATTGTATGCAAGTATTTCAATATTCTTTATTTTCATTTCAATTTGCCTTACTGAATGGAAACTAAATAGGGTATAAAAAGTTTATAAGTTAAACTTTGCTTAATGATTGTCTTATTTGTATAAATAAGCCATATTTCATACCAAATATTTTAACCAAAGTCCACATCATTGCACAATTGAAAGCCTTTATTATATATCATTATGAAAAAGTAATGTAAGTCTATCAATTTGTCCAAGGTCAGACTTGAACTGACATCTCACTCCTTCGAGGAGTTTGTACTTTCTTGTACTACAAAGACTTTCTCCCTGATAGACTTCCTGTGTAAAGCTAAGAAAGTATTACCTCTTTTCTGTATTTACAATTTCTACAATAAAAAACACACTTAATATTGATACACAGAAGTTACAGAACAATATTAATGTTTTAAACCACTCTTTAATAAGTATAAATAGAAACAATCACTGTCAGTTTTTCTCGACGAGTAAACGTTTGTTGAGACTGCAGTATACTGTTATAGATCTGTTTGTGGGTGGGGTGCATTTTAATGCGGTGTATTATTTTGATGTTTTTGCTTTTAAATTCTTATAATGGCAGTTCCATTTACATGTTTGTATGTGTGTAAGGGAAGAAGGGGGGGGGGGGGTAACAATTTTTGTAATGAAGGTATATAAGTTATCGATTACATTGTTATACTCATAAAAATCTAAAAATAACAAACTCCCACTGGTAAAACCAAATTTTAAAATCACATTATTATGATATTTACAGAACTCTGATCGAAAAACACCTACCAATCAATGTCTAAATGTTATTTCTCCTTCACAATGTAGAAAAATATAATGTATATTCGTCAAGAGAATATCATTTTTCCTTCACAATGCAGAAAAATGTAATATAAACAGATAAACGTCAAGAAGGTTCAATACTCTCCAGAAATGGAGGTTTGGGTTTTTCATATTTGCTGGAGAGATATTGCGAATATGAAAAAATATTGATCATGCGCAGTGACAGGGGAACCTTCTTGATAAATAGCCTCTTCCCAGTTTGTAGTGCTCTTCAATTGGAGGTACAGAAAACATACAATTTATAGTCACGATCATTGGGTGCTTACATTTGAATTAAAAGCGAATACTATGCCGAATGAATACCGGTACAAAAAAATACAAGAAAGAGGGGAAAACAAGAGTAAGATAACATTTTTTTTTAGTTTATAAACGATGAATCAAAATATTAATAATAAAGTTGTGTTGCTTATTCAAAAAAGTGATATCACATAGTTGAAACTAATATTCAAGAAGTTGATATCACTTATTCATTTCAAATAGTTGATATCACTTATTCATTTCAAAAAGGTGATATCACTTATTCAAATGAGTGATAAGAACTATATGTGATTTTACTCATTTAATTGTTTCAAATAGGTGATATCAACTATGCAAAAAGGTTGATATAACTTGATTGAATAAATTGTATCACTTATTTTAAATGATCAGGTGGTATCACATATTTAATAAGTGATATCATCTAATTTCCTATTTGAAACTAATGTATGTGGTGTGTTTTACTATTTAACCTCGATAAGTGGTATCACTCAATTGAATAGATAATATCACTCATTCGAATAATTAATATCTTTTATTCAATTGAGTGATATCACCTATTCAAAATGAATAAGTGATATCACTTATTTGAATGAGTGATATCACCTATTTGAATGAGTGATATCACCTAGTCAAAACAAATCAGTGATATAACTTATTCAAATAGGTGATATCACTTATTTGATTTATCAAGTAAGAAAAAACGATGGATCCCTTCTTTAATGATTCAGCGGATATATGTGATTCAGCAGTGGATATATGACCCTCAGCCGCAAAAATAAATGGTCTTATAAAATGATAAAAGAATAAACCAATATTTATTCTACATTCACAATAATATTTATTTTATAACACAATATTTTTTTACACAATATATTTGATATTTACATTTTATTCTCGTTATAATCTACATCTATATTTTATTAGATATATTAACATCCTTGGGAGAAAGCATTGTCTATATTTATTTCAAATAAGTGATATCACCTATTCAAATAAGTGATATCATTCATACGTTTCGAATAGGTGATATCACTTATTTAGGTTAAATAGTAAAACGGCACCCCATACTTAAGATGATATTACTTATTCGAATTGTTGGTATCACTTATTATTTTAAATAGATGATAAGCCTATAACTTATTCCAATACTTAAGCCGGGTGCGATTAGCTCAGTCGGTTACATATCTGACGATTAATCCAGGGGTCGTGAGTTCGAATACCCACCCGGCAACAGCCTCCATGATGATTGATATACAACATTGTGTCTAATTATCATTTGTCTCTCACTGCTGATTCAAGTGGGAAGGTTATTAGTTACTTGCAGAGATGGGGTGTGCTCGAGTACTGGTTAACCTTTCAGATTTCCAGGAAATAGTGGTTAGGTTAGCCCTTGATGGCATAAAATGACGCTAAATAATCAATCGATCAATTCAATCAATTGGATAATTAATATGATATTTTTGAATAAATAATATAATCTATTTGAAATAAGTTAATGAGTGATATTAACTATTTGGATAAGTGATATCATTCATTATTCTAAAAGGTAATATCACTTATTCAAAATGGGTGATAATTAAAAATAACCATTTATTTGAATATGGGATATCATTTATATGGTTAAATAGTAAAATGGTACCTCACATGTATCACTTATTTGAATAATTGATATCACTAATTCATTGATTTAGGTTATATCACTTATTTGAATAGGTGATATCAGTTATTATGGTTAAAAAGTAAAATTATACCTCATAGTTATCACCTTTTTGAATAAGTGATATCACTTATTCAATGATTTAGGTTACATTACTTATTCATTTATGTGATATATGTTGTTTAAAAAAGTTATATCACCTATTCGAATATGTCATATAATTTTTAAAATAGATGATATCACTTATTTGAATAGGTGACATCACCTATTTGATTGGGATATATTAAAATATTTCTCACCAGGATATAAATATATATATTAATAGAACTGAAATGTTATTTTGTTAGCCTCAGTACTAACAAACTGTTAGAGGCTGATAGAGGCCATATTATGGATACTACTTAGCCTCAGTATTAATGGAATGATAGAGGCTGATATAGGCCATATTGTGGATACTACTTAGCCACAGTACTAATGGACGGTTAGAGGCTGATAGAGGCCATATACTGGATACTACCTAGTCGCAGTACTAATGAACTGTTAGAGGCTGATAGAGGCCATATTATGGATACTACTTAGCCTCAGTATTAATGGAATGATAGAGGCTGATATAGGCCATATTGTGGATACTACTCAGCCTCAGTACTAATGAACGGTTAGAGGCTGATAGAGGCCATATACTGGATACTACTTAGTCGCAGTACTAATGAACTGTTAGAGGCTGATAGAGGCCATATTATGGATACTACTTAGCCTCAGTATTAATGGACTGTTAGAGGCTGATAGAGGCCATATTGTGGATACTACTTAGCCTCAGTACTAATGGAATGTTAGAGGCTGATAGAGGCCATATACTGGATACTACTAAGCCTCAGTACTAATGGACTGTTCGAGGCTGATAGAGGCCATATTATGGATACTACTTAGCCTCAGTATTAATGGACTGTTAGAGGCTGATAGAGGCCATATTGTGGATACTACTTAGCCTCAGTACTAATGGAATGTTAGAGGCTGATAGAGGCCATATACTGGATACTACCTAGTCGCAGTACTAATGAACTGTTAGAGGCTGATAGAGGCCATATTACGAATACTACTAAGCCTCAGTACTAATGAACGGTTAGAGGCTGATAGAGGCCATATTGTGGATATTACTTAGCCTCAGTACTAATGAACTGTTAGAGGCTGATAGAGGCCATATTACGAATACTACTAAGCCTCAGTACTAATGAAATGTTAGAAGCTGATAGAGGCCATATTATGGATACTACTTAGCCTCAGTACTAATGAACTGTTAGAGGCTGATAGAGGCCATATTACGAATACAACTAAGCCTCAGTACTAATGAACGGTTAGAGGCTGATAGAGGCCATATTGTGGATACTACTTAGCCTCAGTACTAATGAACTGTTAGAGGCTGATAGGGGCCATATTACGAATACTACTAAGCCTCAGTACTAATGAACGGTTAGAGGCTGATAGAGGCCATATTGTGATTACTACTTAGCCTCAGTACTAATGAACTGTTAGAGGCTGATAGAGGCCATATTACGAATACTACTAAGCCTCAGTACTAATGAACGGTTAGAGGCTGATAGAGGCCATATTGTGGATACTACTTAGCCTCAGTACTAATAAACTGTTAGAGGCTGATAGAGGCCATATTGTGGATACTACTTAGCCTCAGTACTAATGAACTGTTAGAGGCTGATAGAGGCCATATTACGAATACTACTAAGCCTCAGTACTAATGAACGGTTAGAGGCTGATAGAGGCCATATTGTGGATACTACTTAGCCTCAGTACTAATGAACTGTTAGAGGCTGATAGAGGCCATATTATGGATACTACTAAGCCTCAGTACTAATGTACTGTTAGAGGCTGATAGAGGCCATTAAACGGATACTACTAAGCCTCAGTACTAATGAATGGTTAGAGGCTGATAGAGGTCATGTTATGGATACAACTTAGCCTCAGTACTAATGGACTGTTAGAGGCTGATAGAGGCCATATTGTGGATACTACTTAGTCTTGAGTACCAATACACTGTTAGAGGCTGATATAGGCAATATTACAGATACTACTAAGCCTCAGTACTAATGGACTGTTAGAGGCTGATAGAGGCCATATTACAGATACTACTAAGCCTCAGTACTAATGGACTGTTAGAGGCTGATAGAGGCCATATTACAGATACTACTTAACTTCAGTACTAATGGACTGTTAGAGGCTGATAGAGGCCATATTACAGATACTACTAAGCCTCAATACTAATGGACTGTTTGAGGCTGATAGAGGCCATATCATGGATACCACTAAGCCTCAGTACTAATGGACTGTTAGAGGCTGATAGAGGCCATATTACGGATACTACTAAGCCTCAGTTTTAATGGACTGTTAGAGGCTGATAGAGGCCATATTATGGATACTACTTAGCCACAGTACTAATGGACTGTTAGAGGCTGATAGAGGCCATATTGTGGATACTACTTAGCCTCAGTACTAATGGACTGTTAGAGGCTGATATAGGCCATACTGTGGATACTACTTAGCCTCAGTACTAATGAATTGTTAGAGGCTGATAGAGGTCATATTATGGATACTACTTAGCCTCAGTACTAATGGACTGTTAAAGGCTGATAGAGGTCATATTATGGATACTACTCAGCCTCAGTACTAATAAACTGTTAGAGGCTGATAGAAGCCATATTATGGATACTACTAAGCCTCAGTACTAATGAACTGTTAAAGGCTGATAGAGGTCATATTATGGATACTACTCAGCCTCAGTACTAATAAACTGTTAGAGGCTGATAGAAGCCATATTATGGATACTACTAAGCCTCAGTACTAATGAACTGTTAAAGGCTGATAGAGGTCATATTATGGATACTACTCAGCCTCAGTACTAATAAACTGTTAGAGGCTGATAGAAGCCATATTATGAATACTACTAAGCCTCAGTACCAATGGACTGTTAGAGGCTGATAGAGGTCATATTATGGATACTACTTAGCCTCAGTACCAATGGACTGTTGGAGGCCAATAAAGGCCATATTATGGATACTATATAGTCTAAGTACCAATGGACTGTTAAAGGCTGATAGAGACCATACTATGGATACTACTCAGCCTCAGTACTGATGGACTGTTAGTGGCTGATAGAGGTCATATTATCGACAATACTTAGCTTCAGTACAAATGGACTGTTAGAGGCTGATATAGGCCATATTATGGATACTACTTGGCCTCAGTACTAATGGACTGTTGGAGGCTGATAGAGGCCATATTATGGATACTACTTAGCCTCAGTACTAATGAACTGTTTGAGGTGTAACCCCACCATTGATTTTTGTTCTTTATTCTATAGTAAATAATAAAAGTTTGAAGGCTTGTCATTCATAGAGGGTCCCAAATGAAAGAAGGGAAACCTACATTTTACTGTTTGTCAACCTCTGCACTATCAAAATATGATGAGAAAAGTAGGGGTCATGTGTCATATAAGAGATTTTTTTACTGCTCAGTGTGTACACTGGTGACAAAGTGAAAGTAGACTTCCGAAATTATGAATTCATTCCCCAATTTCCAAGCATCATTTTTTTTTTCTAAATTCACAATTCAAACATGACAATGCTATCAAAATGTTCAAAATACATAAATAATGCCATTCAAATAAAAAAATGAGCATTAAAATAAGGAAAATGCATTTTTAAAGAAGAAGAATTGAGGATTATTTATAACCGCCATTATGCGACTACCCCACGGAAGCACTTCCTTTTTGCAATGGTGGCACTATGCCTATAAGGAAACTCTTTTATTTTTAGTTTCATAGTTACCTCATTTTTACTAAGTACTACCAATTTGAAGTAATACTGCCAAGTTGCAGGCATTAAATACTGAAACTTTTGTCAAAATACCACTTTTTACATGATCATTATATACAGGCGCGAGATGTTGACCGACATGCAATTTTGATGTGTTTGACTAATTTTACAAAAAAAATTTTTTTTTTACCTAATTCCATTAAATTTTTTTACACCAAAATAGTCTCATGATACACTGAAGACATTATCTTACCAAAATACATTATTCAATACAATGTACACGCTAAAAATTGCACATTTAAATCATCCAAAATAAAAAATCTTCAAAATTCTGTGATTTTTCATGAAATTTCAATGTAAATGTGCACAAATATGCTTTATTTGAGGCATACACTTGCCAAAATGTGTTTTTTTATGAAGCAAATGTCTCCAATTTGTCATTTAATACTATGAGAGTGTAAAAAAGAGGTTATTTTACCTACAATTAACATTTTGGAAAATCACCCCCATTTCACCCAAGTCTCTCTTATAGGTGTAACCCCACCATTGATTTTTGTTCTTTATTCTATAGTAAATAATAAAAGTTTGAAGGCTTGTCATTCATAGAGGGTCCCAAATGAAAGAAGGGAAACCTACATTTTACTGTTTGTCAACCTCTACACTATCAAAATATGATGAGAAAAGTAGGGGTCATGTGTCATATAAGAGATTTTTTTACTGCTCAGTGTGTACACTGGTGACAAAGTGAAAGTAGACTTCCGAAATCATGAATTCATTCCCCAATTTCCAAGCATCATTTTTTTTTTCTAAATTCACAATTCAAACATGACAATGCTATCAAAATGTTCAAAATACATCAATAATGCCATTCAAATAAAAAAATGAGCATTAAAATAAGGAAAATGCATTTTTAAAGAAGAATTGAGGATTATTTATAACCGCCATTATGCGACTACCCCACGGAAGCACTTCCTTTTTGCAATGGTGGCACTATGCCTTTGAGGTTGATAGAGGCCATATACTGGATACTACTTAGTCTCAGTAAAAATAGACTGTTAGAGGCTGATAGAGGCCATATTATGGATATTACTTAGCCTCAGTACTAATGGAATGTTAGAAGCTGATAGAGGCCATATTGTGGATACTACTTAGCCGCAGTACTAATGAACTGTTATAGGCTGATAGATGCCATATTATGGATACTACTTAGCCTCAGTACTAATGAACTGTTATAGGCTGATAGAGGCCATATTATGGATACTACTTAGCCTCAGTACTAATGAACTGTTAGAGGCTGTTAGAGGTCATATTGTTGATACTACTTAGCCGCAATACTAATGAACTTTTAAAGGCTGATAGAGGCCATATTATGGATACTACTTAGCCTCAGTACTAATGGATTGTTAGAGGCTGATAGAGGCCATATCATGGATACTACTCAGCCTCAGTACTAATGGACTGTTAGAGGCTGATAGAGGCCATATTACAGATACTACTAAGCCTCACTACTAATGGACTGTTAGAGGGTGATAGAGTCCATATCATGGATACTACTAAGCCCCAGTACTAATGGACTGTTAGAGGCTGATAGAGGCCATATTACAGATACTACTAAGCCTCAGTACTAATGGACTGTTAGAGGCTGATAGAGGCCATATTACAGATACTACTTAGCCTCAGTAATAATGGACTGTTAGAGGCTGAAAGAGACCATATTACAGATACTACTTAGCCTCAGTACTAATGGACTGTTAGAGGCTGATAGAGGCCATATTACAGATACTACTAAGCCTCAGTACTAATGGACTGTTAGAGGTTGATAGAGGCCATATTACAGATACTACTTAGCCTCAGTACTAATGGACTGTTAGAGGCTGATAGAGGCCATATTACAGATACTACTAAGCCTCAGTACTAATGGACTGTTAGAGGCTGATAGAGGCCATATCATGGATACCACTAAGCCTCAGTACTAATGGACTGTTAGAGGCTGATAGAGGCCATATTACGGATACCACTAAGCCTCAGTACTAATGGACTGTTAGAGGCTGATAGAGGCCATATTACGGATACTACTAAGCCTCAGTACTAATGGACTGTTCGAGGCTGATAGAGGCCATATTACAGATACTACTAAGCCTCAGTACTAATGGACTGTTAGAGGCTGATAGAGGTCATATTATGGATACCACTAAGCCTCAGTACTAATGGACTGTTAGAGGCTGATAGAGGCCATATTACAGATACTACTAAGCCTCAGTACTAATGGACTGTTAGAGGCTGATAGAAGCCATATTATGGATACTACTTAGCCTCAGTACTAATGGACTGATAGAGGCTGATAGAGGCCATATTACAGATACTACTAAGCTTCAGTACTAATGGACTGTTAGAGGCTGATAGAGGCCATATTATAGATACTACTAAGCCTCAGTACTAATGGACTGTTAGAGGCTGATAGAGGCTATGCTTTGGATACTACTTAACCTCAGTACTTACAAAAGTCATCATATCTAATGATTTTTATTTTAAGCATTTCAATGAGAAAATATATGCAAAGAAAAATAATGATTTAGAAGAAAGTAAAGTTTTGCAAAATTCTGTTAAATAATGTAAGTGCTAGGTGAATACCATTTCTGATAGTCAAATGCTGGGGTGCCCCTGTCACGCCTGCTAAACGCACTGATGGTACAGTCGCCTGTACCATGCGTGCAACCTCCAGTTCAGCATTAGATGTCATCAAAACAACATGTGGAAGGTAAGAAATATGTGATTTTTCAATATCAAAATTGTTTTTAAAAAATCTAAATCCACAATTCGACCCGTTTTTTATGCTTAAACGTGTAGACGATGCCTCATAAACATCGGGAGTACCGTTTATTTGGAAATCGTTTTCTTCTGTTCAGACATGAGGCGAGTTTGTTATTTGTCAATATATAAGTATGTTTAAGGGTTGAATTCGGGATTAAAACAACGATAGAGGCCGATTTGGAAGGGGAGGCAGAGCTCTAAATGTCAAACTCACCTCACGTCTCATATGCAACAAAAACATGCATGTGAAGTTTCAGTTTAATTGGCCTAGTAGTTTCAGAGAAAGTGCTGCTAACAGACGACAGACGACAGACAACGCGCCATCGCATAAGCACTTCTGGCCTTTGGCCAGTAGAGCTCAAAATCAATAGACGAGTATGGAAAATTATCAAGGCTACGAATTGACCAGGGCTAGGGTACACATTAGCTTAGGTTAGGGTACGAATCGACCAGGGCTAAGGTATGAAATGTCAGGAAATTTACCTCTTGAATTTATAAAAATTGAGTGGTGATGGGGGTGTTTGTTGATTCATTTGTTTCAAGTAAATGTCGCCTGTACGTCTCACACCACTATTACATTTCCCATAGGGCTCCATTGTAACATTTATGTCCAAAACAGAGTGAAAAATGAAATTCTGCAGCATGTGTCTGGGCTCAAATTCTTCACTGGTTCAAGATATGCAATTAAAAAAAAAAAAAGTATACCTTGACCAGGTTGGTTTTTTTTAAATTCAATGCTTTTGTGAGACCTATCAATTTCCAGAGTAATAATATGTCAACTATTCGCCCTAGATGCCGTTCGAACCAACAATTCTGAAATGACACAGAATTGTCCAGAAAGCTGGTATCAGCATCAAATTTTCAGTGGTGATTTCTAAAATACTGACCATTTAACTCATGCCAGCAAAAAACAAAACATTGCAGTACAAAGCCCTGAAAAAAGAAGAAAAAGAGAACTAAAGTTTTATTTCTACCTCCTTCACCTGTAGGTCCGGAGTACTCAAGGGAGATAATAGTGGTGTGAGTCCTGAAGAGGACTTTTTTTTTAAATTTAAGATTCTAAATTTACATATTATGTAACAATACTCAATACAAGTTCAATGAAGCTAAATGTATCCCCATATCTGAACTAGTTCTGAAATAAAATAAGTTTTAGTGACACATGGTTTCAGTCAAAATGCTGCTATTTCTTGTAAAAAAGCAATAATTCACAACCCTACAGTCTAACTTTCATGATAACTTGACCAATTGTGTCTAAAAAGGTCTGAAACTTTCACAACTACATGGTAAAATGAAAAGGTGTCTGAAAATGGGAAGAAAAACAGACATTTTGATTACAAAAAAATGATATTGTGGAACAAAACTTATTAAACATAACATATTTTAGATAAAATTTCAATATCAGAATGATATGGCAGCAACACAAGCAAACAATTCAAGCTATTTTCATGTTAAAAGTACTCCATTACCCTGTCTACACATCAATTCCAATATAAGAAGGGCAACACAGGCCCAATAGATAATGCATACATGACATTCAATGTAAAATTCTGCATATCTATAGCATTTTCTATAAAAATGGAGTATGAGCAAAAACTTCGCCAAATTCAATGATTCGACGCAGAATTTAATGCGACGACAACCCAAAACAACCTAAGTTAACCGTAAACTGGCCTCTTGGCAAGATTGCAACTACTGCCTTTTCATAATTAAACAATAAAAATTAGTACAAACTCCCAGTCCACTGTAAATATGCAATTTATTTCATTTTGCAAACAATTCTATTTTTGTATGCAGAAATAAGTGGGTGGGGTAATAAATTAATGTAAAAATCAGCTTAAAATTCACAATCTGAGCAATAAGCATGTCCATTGGAATTCAGTGTGATCTTGCATATACTTCAACCTGAATTAAGGGTTGGTAGCTCTACAGAAATATGGCAAAACCACACATGATGGAGAGAGTGTCACAAATGGGATCTGTCTGAGGACAGGTGTTCATAAAATATGAGACTGGACACTGTTCATAAACGTAAACTTAGGGCAAGGAAACACCAAAATGACCATCTACAGAGTAAACCAGCATTCTGCCATGCATTAAACATGATGTATCTCTCTTTTTGTTTCCACATTTAACAGAATACTAAATCATACATGGATAATATGAATATCAAGAAATTGACATATACAAAGTTTGGTCAATGTGTGCAATCTCTATCATAAATGCATGAAAAAAAAAAATACAAATCTGCACCATTAGTTATATTGAAATGTTTAAAAACTCAGATTGTGTTCAACTATTCATAACATGTCCAAATTATAGTTTAATACCTTCTATTTAAAGAAATCAGCATCCCTCAACACTGCAACATGCAGATCTGTCAGTTTCTGTTAACGTCTCACACCACTATTACATTTCCCATAGGGCTCCATTGTAACATTTATGTCCAAAACAGAGTGAAAAATGAAATTCTGCAGCATGTGTCTGGGCTCAAATTCTTCACTGGTTCAAGATATGCAATTAAAAAGAAAAAAAAGTATACCTTGACCAGGTTGGTTTTTTTTAAATTCAATGCTTTTGTGAGACCTATCAATTTCCAGAGTAATAATATGTCAACTATTCGCCCTAGATGCCGTTCGAACCAACAATTCTGAAATGACACAGAATTGTCCAGAAAGCTGGTATCAGCATCAAATTTTCAGTGGTGATTTCTAAAATACTGACCATTTAACTCATGCCAGCAAAAAACAAAACATTGCAGTACAAAGCCCTGAAAAAAGAAGAAAAAGAGAACTAAAGTTTTATTTCTACCTCCTTCACCTGTAGGTCCGGAGTACTCAAGGGAGATAATAGTGGTGTGAGTCCTGAAGAGGACTTTTTTTTTAAATTTAAGATTCTAAATTTACATATTATGTAACAATACTCAATACAAGTTCAATGAAGCTAAATGTATCCCCATATCTGAACTAGTTCTGAAATAAAATAAGTTTTAGTGACACATGGTTTCAGTCAAAATGCTGCTATTTCTTGTAAAAAAGCAATAATTCACAACCCTACAGTCTAACTTTCATGATAACTTGACCAATTGTGTCTAAAAAGGTCTGAAACTTTCACAACTACATGGTAAAATGAAAAGGTGTCTGAAAATGGGAAGAAAAACAGACATTTTGATTACAAAAAAATGATATTGTGGAACAAAACTTATTAAACATAACATATTTTAGATAAAATTTCAATATCAGAATGATATGGCAGCAACACAAGCAAACAATTCAAGCTATTTTCATGTTAAAAGTACTCCATTACCCTGTCTACACATCAATTCCAATATAAGAAGGGCAACACAGGCCCAATAGATAATGCATACATGACATTCAATGTAAAATTCTGCATATCTATAGCATTTTCTATAAAAATGGAGTATGAGCAAAAACTTCGCCAAATTCAATGATTCGACGCAGAATTTAATGCGACGACAACCCAAAACAACCTAAGTTAACCGTAAACTGGCCTCTTGGCAAGATTGCAACTACTGCCTTTTCATAATTAAACAATAAAAATTAGTACAAACTCCCAGTCCACTGTAAATATGCAATTTATTTCATTTTGCAAACAATTCTATTTTTGTATGCAGAAATAAGTGGGTGGGGTAATAAATTAATGTAAAAATCAGCTTAAAATTCACAATCTGAGCAATAAGCATGTCCATTGGAATTCAGTGTGATCTTGCATATACTTCAACCTGAATTAAGGGTTGGTAGCTCTACAGAAATATGGCAAAACCACACATGATGGAGAGAGTGTCACAAATGGGATCTGTCTGAGGACAGGTGTTCATAAAATATGAGACTGGACACTGTTCATAAACGTAAACTTAGGGCAAGGAAACACCAAAATGACCATCTACAGAGTAAACCAGCATTCTGCCATGCATTAAACATGATGTATCTCTCTTTTTGTTTCCACATTTAACAGAATACTAAATCATACATGGATAATATGAATATCAAGAAATTGACATATACAAAGTTTGGTCAATGTGTGCAATCTCTATCATAAATGCATGAAAAAA
The DNA here is from genome assembly GCA_029582155.1 of Panopea generosa. Classification (NCBI taxonomy): domain Eukaryota; kingdom Metazoa; phylum Mollusca; class Bivalvia; order Adapedonta; family Hiatellidae; genus Panopea; species Panopea generosa. The sequence goes on from CM055895.1 coordinate 48,545,600, forward strand.
AAAAATACAAATCTGCACCATTAGTTATATTGAAATGTTTAAAAACTCAGATTGTGTTCAACTATTCATAACATGTCCAAATTATAGTTTAATACCTTCTATTTAAAGAAATCAGCATCCCTCAACACTGCAACATGCAGATCTGTCAGTTTCTGTTAACGTCTCACACCACTATTACATTTCCCATAGGGCTCCATTGTAACATTTATGTCCAAAACAGAGTGAAAAATGAAATTCTGCAGCATGTGTCTGGGCTCAAATTCTTCACTGGTTCAAGATATGCAATTAAAAAGAAAAAAAAGTATACCTTGACCAGGTTGGTTTTTTTTAAATTCAATGCTTTTGTGAGACCTATCAATTTCCAGAGTAATAATATGTCAACTATTCGCCCTAGATGCCGTTCGAACCAACAATTCTGAAATGACACAGAATTGTCCAGAAAGCTGGTATCAGCATCAAATTTTCAGTGGTGATTTCTAAAATACTGACCATTTAACTCATGCCAGCAAAAAACAAAACATTGCAGTACAAAGCCCTGAAAAAAGAAGAAAAAGAGAACTAAAGTTTTATTTCTACCTCCTTCACCTGTAGGTCCGGAGTACTCAAGGGAGATAATAGTGGTGTGAGTCCTGAAGAGGACTTTTTTTTTAAATTTAAGATTCTAAATTTACATATTATGTAACAATACTCAATACAAGTTCAATGAAGCTAAATGTATCCCCATATCTGAACTAGTTCTGAAATAAAATAAGTTTTAGTGACACATGGTTTCAGTCAAAATGCTGCTATTTCTTGTAAAAAAGCAATAATTCACAACCCTACAGTCTAACTTTCATGATAACTTGACCAATTGTGTCTAAAAAGGTCTGAAACTTTCACAACTACATGGTAAAATGAAAAGGTGTCTGAAAATGGGAAGAAAAACAGACATTTTGATTACAAAAAAATGATATTGTGGAACAAAACTTATTAAACATAACATATTTTAGATAAAATTTCAATATCAGAATGATATGGCAGCAACACAAGCAAACAATTCAAGCTATTTTCATGTTAAAAGTACTCCATTACCCTGTCTACACATCAATTCCAATATAAGAAGGGCAACACAGGCCCAATAGATAATGCATACATGACATTCAATGTAAAATTCTGCATATCTATAGCATTTTCTATAAAAATGGAGTATGAGCAAAAACTTCGCCAAATTCAATGATTCGACGCAGAATTTAATGCGACGACAACCCAAAACAACCTAAGTTAACCGTAAACTGGCCTCTTGGCAAGATTGCAACTACTGCCTTTTCATAATTAAACAATAAAAATTAGTACAAACTCCCAGTCCACTGTAAATATGCAATTTATTTCATTTTGCAAACAATTCTATTTTTGTATGCAGAAATAAGTGGGTGGGGTAATAAATTAATGTAAAAATCAGCTTAAAATTCACAATCTGAGCAATAAGCATGTCCATTGGAATTCAGTGTGATCTTGCATATACTTCAACCTGAATTAAGGGTTGGTAGCTCTACAGAAATATGGCAAAACCACACATGATGGAGAGAGTGTCACAAATGGGATCTGTCTGAGGACAGGTGTTCATAAAATATGAGACTGGACACTGTTCATAAACGTAAACTTAGGGCAAGGAAACACCAAAATGACCATCTACAGAGTAAACCAGCATTCTGCCATGCATTAAACATGATGTATCTCTCTTTTTGTTTCCACATTTAACAGAATACTAAATCATACATGGATAATATGAATATCAAGAAATTGACATATACAAAGTTTGGTCAATGTGTGCAATCTCTATCATAAATGCATGAAAAAAAAAAATACAAATCTGCACCATTAGTTATATTGAAATGTTTAAAAACTCAGATTGTGTTCAACTATTCATAACATGTCCAAATTATAGTTTAATACCTTCTATTTAAAGAAATCAGCATCCCTCAACACTGCAACATGCAGATCTGTCAGTTTCTGTTAACGTCTCACACCACTATTACATTTCCCATAGGGCTCCATTGTAACATTTATGTCCAAAACAGAGTGAAAAATGAAATTCTGCAGCATGTGTCTGGGCTCAAATTCTTCACTGGTTCAAGATATGCAATTAAAAAGAAAAAAAAGTATACCTTGACCAGGTTGGTTTTTTTTAAATTCAATGCTTTTGTGAGACCTATCAATTTCCAGAGTAATAATATGTCAACTATTCGCCCTAGATGCCGTTCGAACCAACAATTCTGAAATGACACAGAATTGTCCAGAAAGCTGGTATCAGCATCAAATTTTCAGTGGTGATTTCTAAAATACTGACCATTTAACTCATGCCAGCAAAAAACAAAACATTGCAGTACAAAGCCCTGAAAAAAGAAGAAAAAGAGAACTAAAGTTTTATTTCTACCTCCTTCACCTGTAGGTCCGGAGTACTCAAGGGAGATAATAGTGGTGTGAGTCCTGAAGAGGACTTTTTTTTTAAATTTAAGATTCTAAATTTACATATTATGTAACAATACTCAATACAAGTTCAATGAAGCTAAATGTATCCCCATATCTGAACTAGTTCTGAAATAAAATAAGTTTTAGTGACACATGGTTTCAGTCAAAATGCTGCTATTTCTTGTAAAAAAGCAATAATTCACAACCCTACAGTCTAACTTTCATGATAACTTGACCAATTGTGTCTAAAAAGGTCTGAAACTTTCACAACTACATGGTAAAATGAAAAGGTGTCTGAAAATGGGAAGAAAAACAGACATTTTGATTACAAAAAAATGATATTGTGGAACAAAACTTATTAAACATAACATATTTTAGATAAAATTTCAATATCAGAATGATATGGCAGCAACACAAGCAAACAATTCAAGCTATTTTCATGTTAAAAGTACTCCATTACCCTGTCTACACATCAATTCCAATATAAGAAGGGCAACACAGGCCCAATAGATAATGCATACATGACATTCAATGTAAAATTCTGCATATCTATAGCATTTTCTATAAAAATGGAGTATGAGCAAAAACTTCGCCAAATTCAATGATTCGACGCAGAATTTAATGCGACGACAACCCAAAACAACCTAAGTTAACCGTAAACTGGCCTCTTGGCAAGATTGCAACTACTGCCTTTTCATAATTAAACAATAAAAATTAGTACAAACTCCCAGTCCACTGTAAATATGCAATTTATTTCATTTTGCAAACAATTCTATTTTTGTATGCAGAAATAAGTGGGTGGGGTAATAAATTAATGTAAAAATCAGCTTAAAATTCACAATCTGAGCAATAAGCATGTCCATTGGAATTCAGTGTGATCTTGCATATACTTCAACCTGAATTAAGGGTTGGTAGCTCTACAGAAATATGGCAAAACCACACATGATGGAGAGAGTGTCACAAATGGGATCTGTCTGAGGACAGGTGTTCATAAAATATGAGACTGGACACTGTTCATAAACGTAAACTTAGGGCAAGGAAACACCAAAATGACCATCTACAGAGTAAACCAGCATTCTGCCATGCATTAAACATGATGTATCTCTCTTTTTGTTTCCACATTTAACAGAATACTAAATCATACATGGATAATATGAATATCAAGAAATTGACATATACAAAGTTTGGTCAATGTGTGCAATCTCTATCATAAATGCATGAAAAAAAAAAATACAAATCTGCACCATTAGTTATATTGAAATGTTTAAAAACTCAGATTGTGTTCAACTATTCATAACATGTCCAAATTATAGTTTAATACCTTCTATTTAAAGAAATCAGCATCCCTCAACACTGCAACATGCAGATCTGTCAGTTTCTGTTAACGTCTCACACCACTATTACATTTCCCATAGGGCTCCATTGTAACATTTATGTCCAAAACAGAGTGAAAAATGAAATTCTGCAGCATGTGTCTGGGCTCAAATTCTTCACTGGTTCAAGATATGCAATTAAAAAGAAAAAAAGTATACCTTGACCAGGTTGGTTTTTTTTAAATTCAATGCTTTTGTGAGACCTATCAATTTCCAGAGTAATAATATGTCAACTATTCGCCCTAGATGCCGTTCGAACCAACAATTCTGAAATGACACAGAATTGTCCAGAAAGCTGGTATCAGCATCAAATTTTCAGTGGTGATTTCTAAAATACTGACCATTTAACTCATGCCAGCAAAAACAAAACATTGCAGTACAAAGCCCTGAAAAAAGAAGAAAAAGAGAACTAAAGTTTTATTTCTACCTCCTTCACCTGTAGGTCCGGAGTACTCAAGGGAGATAATAGTGGTGTGAGTCCTGAAGAGGACTTTTTTTTTAAATTTAAGATTCTAAATTTACATATTATGTAACAATACTCAATACAAGTTCAATGAAGCTAAATGTATCCCCATATCTGAACTAGTTCTGAAATAAAATAAGTTTTAGTGACACATGGTTTCAGTCAAAATGCTGCTATTTCTTGTAAAAAAGCAATAATTCACAACCCTACAGTCTAACTTTCATGATAACTTGACCAATTGTGTCTAAAAAGGTCTGAAACTTTCACAACTACATGGTAAAATGAAAAGGTGTCTGAAAATGGGAAGAAAAACAGACATTTTGATTACAAAAAAATGATATTGTGGAACAAAACTTATTAAACATAACATATTTTAGATAAAATTTCAATATCAGAATGATATGGCAGCAACACAAGCAAACAATTCAAGCTATTTTCATGTTAAAAGTACTCCATTACCCTGTCTACACATCAATTCCAATATAAGAAGGGCAACACAGGCCCAATAGATAATGCATACATGACATTCAATGTAAAATTCTGCATATCTATAGCATTTTCTATAAAAATGGAGTATGAGCAAAAACTTCGCCAAATTCAATGATTCGACGCAGAATTTAATGCGACGACAACCCAAAACACCTAAGTTAACCGTAAACTGGCCTCTTGGCAA